>BSBK01006971.1:0-376817 GCA_027943335.1 Chamaecyparis obtusa | reverse complement strand
ACACACACACATATGTATATATATGTATGTATATGTACATACATACATACATACATACATACATATATATATATATATATATATATATATATACACACACACATATACATATACATACACACACACACACACACACACATACATTATAAAAAAAAAATTACAAGCAAGGAAATTAAATAACTGGCTACTACTAGGAAGCAAAATTACTTGGATAATTCGATTTGATACAAATCTTAAGGTTTTCTACTACAAAATTTATCAAACCCTAATTGATTTAAAATAAGATTTAATTATGGTATTTCCTAACATACCAAGCATTAATAACACATGATCTCAAAAAACTAAATAACCAAAATTCTAAGCATGATAAGTAAATCAACAAAATATGTCACCCAGATCTAACAAGCACGAAGAAAATAATCTTTTTAAAATAAAAGAATTTAACTTACGAGAGTTTTCAAACCCTACCCAAACCACCAATTGAAGAAACATGAAGAAGATTAGAAAAATGCTGAAAAATTCCCAAGCTTTCCTAGAAATCCTTCAATTCAATCCTTCCATCCAAAACTTACAAATCCCCCCTAGAAGAATGACCAAATCCTCCCATAAAGAAAAAGGAATATGAAATTCAAACTCAACCATGCAAACCTAGAACTCCGCTCAACTCCACAAACTTTGTTTTAATCAATCTCTCTTGCATGATTTATTCAATTTTCTAATTAATAACTCAATGCACTTTTGTAATTCTTGTTTATACCAGTTCACTTAACTAATACAAATTAATTTATTCATTTAATTTATTTAAATTAAATGTGCAACTAATTGCATATCAATTTTAACTAAAAAAATATTATTTTAATCACTTCATTATTTGTTTTAATCTAATTTACCTTAACTTTGAATTTAATAATTATTTAAATATTTAAATTCTACCATTAGACTTTTAATTGAGTCTTTTTAATTAATAAATATATTTAATTAATTAAATGCCTTCACATTTAGTTTTCTATATTTAGTAAGATTTAATTATTTAAACCACATAATTAATCTTAGTAAGTAATTTAATCATTTCACAACAATCACACCAACCAGCTAAAGATCAAAAAAACTAACTGAACTAATAAAATGATAATCATGCTCAAGGGAAAGGCTTATGAATCCACATCACTTGGACGAATTCAGAAAGGTAAAATATCAAAAACTTGTCCACTATTTCATGACAATAAAATGGCTTAGGTTGGGATTCAGACCTGACATTATCTCCCCTCTCTTACCATTGAGACCTCACGATAGGGCACACTCATTTTGAAAATTTAGGGAAGTCGATGCTCGATACATGCAAACTTACATAAAATAAAATCATGTACATCCATATATATATATATAACAAGCAATGAAATGGATCAAGACATCGTGTGGATCCTGCAAGTAGGTAACTACGACTTTGTCCCACATCCACATCAAGCACGTCAAACAAAAAGGTAAAACATACATACTATTCATACACATGCAAGTATGGGGTAAGTAAAATCATAAATATAAAAAATATTTTAAACAATAAATAATCATCATCAAAGTAACTAACATTATCTAACTACAAACATATGATATCTCATAACTATCCAATATCAAATCACCATGTAATGTCATACATCCACATAATAAAGTTGAAATAATCAACGCACACATGAAAATGGCCTAAAAGAGTTTGGAAATATAAAACTAAAAAAACAAACTATGGGTGGGCACTACATCCACCTCCCCTAGAATTAGGCTTACTCTTGGAAGCCTACAAACAAATAGTGATATAAATCTCATAATCTTGTTGCGTCCTCCCAAGTCGTTGATGACTCATCAGTAGGATCCCATTGGACCCTTACCTACTCGATGGTGTGATCCCTAAGGGTCAAATCTCACCACTGAATTATGTGAACAGGCTCCAAAGCCAACTGCCCATCTTCTACTTGTAAAACATTCTGGTCAAGAACATGTGCAACATCTGGAATATACTATCTAAGTACTGAAACATGGAAAATATCATGAACATGAGATAAGATGGGTGAAAGTAAGACGGTAAGAAACCAGTCCTATCCTCTCAATAATCTCAAATGGACCGATGAAATGAGGTGCAAACTTGATCCCTTTCCATAATGGATTAGATTCGGTCATGGACACACTCTTAGAAACACCTTAACACTAACTGCAAACTACCTATCCACTCTATGAGCATTTGCATACTTTTTCTGCCTATCCTAAGTTGTGGTCACATGCTCACAAATGCGTTCCACTTGCTTCTCCATGTCTCAAAGCATCTTAGGACCTAACAAAACATGATCCTCTATCCTATCATAAACTCAAAGGTGTGTGCCAAGGATGACCATACAAAGCCTGAAAAGGTGACATACCAATCAAACTATGATAACCATTACTGTAGGCAAACTTGACCAAATATAAATAGTCCTCCTTGTGATTCTATATGTCCATGACATACATCCTTAACATATCCTCAAGCACCAGATTAACCGCACTTTTTTACCATTGTGTTAGAATAACTGAGAGGGGGGTGAATCAATTATCCATTGTCCCAAATACAAAATGTATATCCAAAAATAATTTAAACAAATTTCTGCAGCTCGGTAACATAGAATAATAAATTGTCTGTGCTTTTACCGATTACCAGTTAATAACTTATAGTAACTACCGATCAAATCTAATATACAACATGTAAAGTATGATATCCAATAATCATCACAATCAACACATAACACAAGACATTTAACGTGGAAACCATGCAAAGGGAAAAACCACTTGGGACCGGCAACCCAAAAATTGTTCACTCTTCTGAAGTGAGGTCAGTGAAGACCCAACCCTGTTAAAGGTTACAAAACACACTGTAAGGTGTGACCTTGTTAGAGATTTAACACTAACCATTATCGTCCAACCATCATTCACTATGGGGTTGACAGAATAACAAATGTACATTCTATGAATGACATTACAAGACTTTCAAGTCCACTCGATTAAGAGATTTATCTGATTACAATGGTTAAACTATAACAACAATTGATCTGAATACAATACAACTTGATTTGCAAATGTTCAGATCTATTCTTAAGCTCATAAAAATCCTCTAATCAATATTTCTATTCAATTCATCAACATTCAGTAACTTACTGTCCCTCGGTAAAAACTCTCTAACGCTCGGTTAACTCTGTAGTTCGATTCTCCTTTAACCAGTTTAATCAGGCATGCATGAAGCTTGTTCACATGATATCTCTATAGTTTCCTTCCTTCGGCATAAGTTTCATAATGAAACCCTAGTCTCTTAAATAGACAAGTAAACCATTTTCCTTTCATCCATCAAATTTTTCCGCTTAATCTCCTTCGCTGATTTTGCCGCTTCAACCTTCCTCGGCTGATGTGTCATAACACATTTCAAATATGTCCTTTAGATCTTCCTTGAATTTTGCTAGCTGTCGATCTTATAACAAAATTTATATGTCCACCTCATGATCATACACTTTATAGCTCATCAACTTCTGTCAGCTAAACTAATCATTTAGTTCTTTTGTTCATTCTTGGTTAACAAAGAATGCGTCGGTGAACACAAGCTCAGTTTGTATGGTGCTCGGTATACACTACACTTCTTGGTGTATACTGGAATGCTTCATTAACTAAAAACACTGCTTTGTAACATTTTTCTCCCAACTCCATAATAGATTAATGCAACATAATCAAGTCAACATATGAAGTCATAGACTCATCAATAAGTACCAAGAGTTTTCCTTATCCTCATCTGTCATATCCATCTTCCTCCATGTAGATATCTCGGTTCTTCATCTTTCTCTTCTCTTCTACAGATGTGTTAGATTTTTGCAACTCCATGATAAGTACTGTCAAAACTAATTGACATCAATGACAACATAAAATGATTCAATTATCTTACATAACAGTTTAGTGCTCGGTGATCTCTAATCACTTGAAGTTCTTCAATCAAGTTCTCAATCAGTTGTAGTTCATCGATCTCTCCCTTTGCATTGATGGCAACTCAAGAAATATGAAGTATACCATACACATACCAAACATGTATTCTTCAACTCTGTAAACAAATGTTGTAGCTCGGTAAGCTCTCCCTTAGCTTAATATGTTTAATCACTCCGTTACATAACAACATTGCAATGTGCAGACTATCTTCTACAGATATGATCTTTAGCAGCTCTCCCTTTATCTTTTCAAATTGTCTCTCCCTTAGATAGATGTTTCAATATTCTCCTAGTTATCATATTGTTTATCTCTCCTTTGACAACAATGCCAAGGAAAAAAAAACATAAACCATACAGCTCTTGTAGTAGCCAATTAACTCATTGTTGTCCTATTCATTTATTATATCTTTGTATACTGATTATGCCACTGGTTTCTCAAATCTTTCACAACCTTAGACATAAATCCAAAGTGTGAACTATGCTGCATCAACATGAATGATCTTCTGATAAGATTAGGCTGATGCAACCTCCAGATCACATTAGTGACCGGTAGACAGGGGACAGATCCCAAGTCTATTCCTCAAGTATTCAAATGAATCTTTCAGTAGAGGCTTTGTAAATATGTCAGCAAGTTTCTCTTTAGATGTAATAAATTCAAGCTTCACTTACTTCTCCTGCACTTGTTCTCTTAAGTAGTGATACTTGATAGATCTGTGCTTTGTTTTAGAGTGCATCACTATATTCTTTGAAATGTTTATAGCACTAGTGTTATCACAATATATAATCACCAGCTCAGTGATTACCTCATTCATTCCTTCTAACACTTGCTTAATGTATGCAATATTTGAATAGTTTGTGGCAGCAGCAACATACTTTGGTTCGGCTGTAGACTGGGAAATACAAGACTGCTTCTTACTTGTCCAGGTAACAAGTCTTTCACCGAAGAAAAATGCTCCTCCGATTATGCTTTTCTATCATTCACATTTCCCACCCAATTAGTGTCGGTATATACTTTAAGTTCAAACTTGCCTTCCTTAGGATACCATAATCCATAATCCTTTGTTTTCTTCAGGTATCTTAAGATTCTCCTTGTAGCAATCATGTGTGACTCCCTAGGATTTGCAAAAAATCGTGCAACAATTCCCACACACATGTACTACATCTAGTCTACTATGTACTACATACATCAACTTACCAATCATTAATCGGTACAGTGTCTGGTTCACCTCTATAGTTTCATCCTCTTTAGTCAATTTGTAGCCTATGACCATGGTGTTCCAACTAGTTTAGCATCTTCCATGCCAAATGTTCTTAGTACTTCTTTTATATACTTGGATTGTGTGATGAATATCCCATCATTTTGCTGAATAACCTGTAGTCCTAGAAAAAACTTAATCTCTCCAAACATAGACATTTTGAACTCTTTTCTCATCTCATCAGCAAATGATTTACATATGTGATCTTGTAATCCAAATATATTATCATCCACAAATATTTCAGCAATTAGAATAGTATCATCAGTATCTCCTTTCATATACAAATTGATGTTCTCACTAGTTCTAACAAATCCAATACTTAACAAATAAGTATGCAGCTTTCATACCAGCTCTCGGTGCTTTCTTTAAACCATACAAAGCTTTATGTAATCTACATACCATGTCTTTCTTGTCTGGATCAACAAACCCTTCTGGTTGTTCTATGTAAACTTCTTCTTCAAGTATCCCATTCAGAAATGTAAACTTAACGTCCATTTAATAAAATTTAAATTTATTATGTGCTACATAAGCTAGTAACATTCAAACTCCTTCTAGTCTAGCAATAGGTGCAAAAGTCTCACCATAGTCAATTCCTTCCTCCCGTGCATACCCCTTGCAAACTAGTTTGGCTTTATTCCTTGTAACCTCTCCATTTTCATTCAGCTTTTTTATAAAGATCCACTTTAGTACCGATAACATTCTTATCCTTAGGTCTAGGTACTAAGGTCCATGTTTTGTTTTTCTCTATCTGTTCAATCTCTTCATGCATTGAATTTATCCACTCTTCATTTTCCAATGCAACTTTAACATTTTTTGATTCATATTCACAAACTACGCATGTACCTTGTCTTGACTTACTTCTCATTTGTATGCAGCTTTCTTGTTGCCAATGATTTGGTTCTCAAGATGATGTCATCTGACAAATATTTCTAGTATCTGATCTCTTCTTTCTTGTTCATTCTGTTCAGGTTCATTTTCTTGCTTAGTAGTCCTTCCTACTCGTCGGTTTCTCTTTCTTGTTCCTCGGTGTTGTTTTCCTGCTGACCGGTTGTCACTGTCTGTAACTTTGGTAGATACTCTAGATGCTCATGTATGTGAATCTACCGTAGTCTTTTGGTTCCTTTTTTATTTCTTCTGCATTCTTGTCATCAAACTCATCAACCCCGACATTAGCACTTTCTATCATTTTATTAGTAACTTTATTTAGACACTTATATGCTTTTCTTTTATCGGAATATCCAAGAAATATCCCTTCATCACCTTTTGAGTCAAACTTTCCATTTCTTTCATCTTTCATAATGAAGCATTTACTTCCAAAAATTTTGAAATAACTTACATTGGGTTTGTGTCCAAACCATAACTCATAGGGTGTTTTGTTAGTGTCCTTCTTCAACTGTACTCGGTTCAAAACATAAACAACTATGCTAACTACTTCTCTCTAGTATGTCTGAGCAACATTTTTCTCTATCATCAATGTTCTTGCACAGTCAATTATTGACCTATTCCTTCTTTCAACAATTCCATTTTGCCGAGGTGTTCTCAGTGCAGAGACCTATCTTTTTATACCATGCTCATTACAATAGTTAGTAAATTCATCAGAATTAAATTCACCACCTTTGTTAGATCTTAAGAATTTCAATTCTTTACCAGTCTCTTTCTCTACTTTTTCTTTATACCACTTGAACATCTTAAATGCCTCTGATTTTTCTTTCAAGAACATGACAGTCATCAATCTAGTATAATCATCAACAAAAAGAATGAAATACCTATCACCATAATAGCTTTGTGTTCTCATGGGACCACACAGGTTGGTGTGAACCAACTCAAATATTTTCTTTGTTGAATAATCTTTTCTTTTGAAACTAGATTTTGTCATTTTACCTTTCTGACACTCATGACACATAACATGATTAGGCATAGATAAGTTAGGCAGACCTCTAACCTTTTTATTTTTACTGATCTTAATCATGTTATCAAAGTTCACATGACATAACCTTTTATGCCATAACCAATCATCTTCATTTCTCATCATTAAATAAGAAGACTCATCATTATCAAGATAAAACAAGTTACCTTTTGATTGTGCTCCTATTCTAACAAGTCTTCTTCCATCATCAAATATTTTTACTTTCTTTCTCTCAAAAGCTACTCGGTGACTTGAATTGTTTAGCTGTGCCACACTTAGCAAATTATAGTTTAGTCCTTCTACCCAATAAGCATTATCACATTGGATTCTTTCATTTATCACTAAGGATCCTTTTCCTCTAACCATACAAGGTGTATCATTATCCATTTTTACAGATCTTCCATTATATTGCTCAAGATGATTAAATTTTTCTTCATCACCAGTCATGTGATGTGTACAACCACTATCTATGATACATGTATCATTTTTATTAATCTTAGAAATCAGTGTTGTTTCTACATACCTTTCTTCTTCCTCAAAATCATCCTTCATAGCAACACATACCACTTCTACATCATCATCTGAAGAAGAATCCAATTCATTTTCTTCTGCAATGTAACATACCTTTTTGCCTTTGTCATTATTATCTCGATTGTCTCTGTTGTAGTGTCGGTAACTTCTTTTTCCTCTTCTCCCATAGCTTCCTTCACTAGATCGATCCTTGTTTCTGTCATCTTCCTTCTTGTTCAGACATCTAGCAACAATATGACCAACTTCTTTGCAGTTAAAACATGCTAAAGGTAATTTGACTCTATATCTACCTTTTCCTTTAGGTAATCTCCTGGCCATAAGAGCTTCAAAATCATCAAGTTCATCATCAGTATTTCTATCACTATCATCCTTATTATTTCTACTACTAGACTTACCAATCTTCAGAGTAGTCATAAAAGAAGATTCAACAATTGGTACAACACTATTATCATAGTTGTTTAGTTCAAAAGTTGTTAGCTTTCCAATCAGATTATCAAGAGTGAGAGTACTGTTAGGTGCTGACCTATTTTTATGAATTGCAGATATTTTGATGGCATAAATAAGCAATAAAGTCCTTAGAAATTTTCTTACCACAGTGTCTTCATCAATAACACCATCAAATGCTCTAATAGCATGAACTACCTTCTTTATTCTATTTGTGTACTGCACAATGGTTTCTCCTTCTTTCATCTTCATATCATCGAATCTTCCTCTTAAACTTTCAGCTCTGGCTCTCTTGACATTTGTATCACCACTATAAACTTGAGCAAGTTTATCCCACATATCTTTAGCAGTAGTGCAATCTTTAATATCTTCAAACTCGACATCTATCAGAGTAGCAACAATCTCCATCATAGTAATGTTATGCTCATGTCTATCTCTTAGTTGATCAAGAGTCAAAGGTCCAGTGGGCGGTGCAATGTAGCCATTCTCTAATAGTGTGAGGGAAGAATTCCCAATTCTAGATATATGCAGTTTCATTTGGCTTTGCCATATTGTAAAGTTGTCCTTGTTCAGCTTTGGCACATCCCTCTTATACATTTGGTGATCTTTATCGTGAATTCCTTAAAACTCTATTCCAAGAAACCAATACACTTTGATACCAATTGTTAGAATAACTAAGAGGGGGGTTAATCACTTATCCACTGTCCCAAATACAAAACGTATATCCAAAAACAATTTAAACAAATTTTTGCAGCTTGGTAACATAGAATAGTAAACTGTTTGTGCTTTTACCGATTACCAGTTAATAACTTATAGTAACTACCAATCAAATCTAATATGAAACATGTAAAGTATGATATCCAACAAATTTCAAAATCAATACATAACCCACAAACTATTCACTCTTCTGAAGTGAGGTCAGTGAAGACCCAACCCTGTTAAAGGTTACAAAACACACTATAAGGTGTGACCTTGTGAGAGGATTTAACACTAACCGTTATCGTCCAACCAGCATTCACTATGGGGTTGACAGGATAACAAATGTGCATTCTATGAATGACATTACAAGACTTTCAAGTCCACTCAGTTAAGAGATTTATTTGATTACAATGGTTAAACAGTAACAACAATTGATTTGAATACAATACAAATTGATTTGCAGATGTTCATATCTATTTTTAAGCTCATAAAAATCCTTTGATCAATATTTATATTCAATTCATCAACATTCAGTAACTTACTGTCCCTTGGTAAAAACTCTCTGACGCTTGGTTAATTCTATAGTTCAGTTCTCCTTTAACCAGTTTGATCAGGCATGCATGAAGCTTGTTCACATGATATCTCTACAGGTTCCTTCCTCTGACATAAGTTTCATAATGAAACCCTAGTCTCTTAAATAGACAAGTAAACTATTTTCCTTTCATCCATCAGATTTTGCCGCTTAATCTCCTGTTAGAGTAGTCATATTATAGCTAATAATTAATTTATTTAATTATTAGTCTATTATTCTCTACACTTAAGTTAGACTTAGGCATCTCATTATTCTTTAGGGTTTCGTGATTCCTCTTATAAGGATTCACCTCTTTGTATTTCATATGAGAGTAGAATATCATATTGTAATATTGTGCACATGATGTCTCTAGCTTTTTGGCCTCCATAGTTTTTTCTTGCTTCTATTCTTTGCTTCTTCCATGTGACAGGGTTATGCATGTAGTTGTTCTTGGGAGATTAGTCTTTCACCTAATCCAACATGGTATCAGAGCCATCTTGCTACTCGCTGTTCGTGTTTTGTTGAAGTGATTCAGAAGAAGGACATTATTTTTTATTTCTTTTTTGCTTGCAAAAAAGAAATTTTTTTTTTTTTTTTTTTTTGGGGGGGGGGGGGCACTTTGAGCAAAAATTGACCTCACGGTTGCGTCCAGAAGGCCCAAAAACCCTAGAATCCATATAAAACTTGTCCATTTTGGACAACGTGGCTCTAAGGCAATTTTTTTTAGTTTTTAGTATCGTATGGGCACGAAAATTGAGAAAAAAATTAAAAAATTATTTTTAAAAATGATTTTTTATTTATTTTAATGCAGCCCGTGTATTTTGAAAGGCACCACCGACGCTCCTTCGCCACTGGCAGCACTTGCAGCACGCCCGCGCTCTGCCCGCCGCTGCTGTGCCCACTGCGGCCCTTGCTCTGCTCCGTTGTAGACTCGCCGCCGCCCTCCACGGCCCCCGCTCTGCTCCACTACAGAGCCACCGTTGGCCTTCACCGACGTCCGCTGCTCCTCCCGGCTCCGTCAAACTGTGCGCTGCCTCCCGGCCCCGATCCGCTCTGCCCTACCGGCCTGGTGGGTTTTAAGCCCCGTGGCGGTCACATGGGTGATCGGGAGCTCCAGCTCCAGCCCCTTGCACATGCCATGCACCCAGGGGCTCTAATTTCTTCTTGTGGAGCTTTTCTAACTCTCCCGCATTGTTTTTTCTCTATCTGGAGCATACGGAGGTCTTTTTTGGACTTTTTTATATCGTCAGAAAGCTCTTTTCAAGCTCTTTCCAATTATGGAGGTTAGGGTTTTTGGTTTTGCTATTTTGATAGTATTTTTTTTTTTGGTCAAAGGTGATGTTTATTTTTTGCCTTTTGGGAGCCATATCTCGCTCATCCGGACTCATTTTTGGGCTCACCAGATTTCATTGAAAAGCTGGTTCTGTGAGTTATTCAGTTGCAGGGGTCTTTTATCCAGATTCTGCTCTAGGTTTTCTCTCCTCTGAGTTTTTCACTTTCACACTTTAGCGGATTACTTGGGTTCTACAGGTCTTGGGATCTCTTCTTCTATTCTTTTGGCTCACTCTTCTTTCTGACTTTTGAGCATTGTATGCTCCTCTTCTGTTGCATTCTTTTTTCTATAAACGCACTGAGATAAAGTGCCTGCTTTTGCATATCTAGGATCTTGTACTCCTTGTGTTTTTTTGTACTCGCACTCAATTATAAAGTGCCATGGGGAGTTATGATGTTTTGCCTTTTGTGCTCATCCACCTTTGTTAAGTGAGTGTACCTTCCATGACATTAGCCCATGCTGTGTGTCCAAAAGATCTATTCTTCTTCTTCGACACTGCCATTTATCTTGTGCTTGTACTTTTGTTGCACTATTGGTGTTCCTGATTCTTCTTCTTGCAGATGTTTCTGACATTGCATTTTAGTGTTCTTGTCACCGCTCTCCCTGTTCAACATTATGGGGGGGGTTCACCTATTGGTTCTATTTCTTCCTTGGTTCGGTTGAGTGATCTATGTATTCAGTTCTTGTTCCTATGTACTAGGTGGATGTAGTGGCTAGGCACCTATGCATTTCGGTGAGATGGTTCATCTACTATATAGACACTCATTCATTCTTGCTTTTGGAGGCCACCCCTTCGATTGATCAGCTCTTCAGACTTTGTCTTCTCTACCTGGTCATGCACTATTTTAGTGGGGGTTCCAGCAATTTCTTCTGACAGTGTTCGCAACTTCATGCTTCGGAGATGCTTCATGCTCTTTCTTGTTCCTTTCTTTGGGACATTCCCTAGATTGGAGGCTTTGTTTCCTTCATCTAGTTCATCTCTTTTTGGGGTAGAGTTTTTCCCACTGGGTTTTCTCTATTTCCCCACTTTACAGATTTCTTGTACTTGGGTACCTGATCAGGCCTTGTTGCTGGGACCCATTTCTCTTTCATGCATCTTTTAGTCCTTAGTTTTTTAGCTTCTCCCTAAGTCACACTTAAGGGGGGTGTCAGAGTAGTCATATTATAGTTAATAATTAATTTATTTAATTATTAGTCTATTATTCTCTACACTTAAGTTAGACTTAGGCATCTCATTATTCTTTAAGGTTTCCCTTTTAGGGTTTCATGATTCCTCTTATAAGGATTCACCTCTTTGTATTTCATATGAGAGTAGAATATCATATTGTAATATTGTGCACATGATGTCTCTAGCTTTTTGGCCTCCATAGTTTTTTCTTGCTTCTGTTCTTTGCTTCTTCCATGTGACAGGGTTATGCATGCAGGTGTTCTTGGGAGATTAGTCTTTCACCTAATCCAACATCTCCTTCACTGATTTTGCTGCTTAGACCTTCCTTGGTTGATGTGTCAGCAACACATTTCAAACCCATCCTTTAGATCTTCCTTGAATTTTGCTAGCCATTGATCTTTGATGCAGGAGCATCCTAGGATTCTTGGAAATCTTGTATCAACCAAAAATATGTTTGTCTTTGAAGGTAATTGTTTGTTTTGATCTTGGTTTGGTGGAGTTCTTGCTTGATTTGGAAGATTGGTTGCTCAATTTTTGTGGTTACCGAGGTGCTCAATCTTTGAAGAATGCTCGATGACTAAATGTATCAGTTCACTAGCACTTGGCGATAATTGTGTTTCTTAGTCATGCTTGGCATGGTCAGTCGACTAGTGCTCGATATTCTTTCTTACCAACAGGATTGTTTTGTTAGATTAGCTTGGCCGATTGGTGCATTTAATTTGGGTCACACTCCTCGTGTTATGGATTGACCGTTGGACATGTGGGGACCTAGATCTGGTGTGTTGCATTCTTCTATGCAGATCTGATGACCATTTGGGGCCATCTTTGAGAGTTTATTTATTTTGTAAGGCTATGTGAGAGCCAACTAATGTTTTAGCATTTAATATTTGTTATTAGAGATTTATTGTTTCTTTAGCTGACTTGTGGCTGAGATTCAGTATTTATAGGATGCTTGGGTAGTTGTTTAGGGGAGGAGATTGTTGGAAGGAAGGTTAGGAGCCTGCGAGCTTAGGAATAGGAAGATTGCTTGGAAATTTGAGTATAAGTTTAGATCTTTCCTGGGTGCCTACTAGTGTGCTGTGTGTTATAGACCTAGACTAGCTGAATCTAGATGTTGAGGAAAAGATTTGGATCTTACGAGATCTTGTAGACTATTACTTGCATTGTAATTTTCCATAACCGAGAAGGCCTTATAGCCCAGCACGTTGCATGTAATCGGTGATTTGATGAATAAAGACTTCTGTTTGATTTTAGATCTATTGTTGTTACTGTGTATTTCCACTGCATATTGGTTTGGTTGCAAGGTCAGTCAGTTCTTAATTGGATCCACCAGCCTTCACTGCATTAGGTGGTATCAGAATGAAGTTTGTTCTTGTTTGAGAAAAGTCTATTCCTATTGGAGTCGAGTGGATCTTGTGTGTTTGTGTCTAGATCTTAATTTGAAGATGCCTCCGAGGAGAAATCGTGAGATCTCTAAAGAAGAGGAAGGTACTAGTGAATTCAGTATTGATGGTTTTAGGGCCTTGCAAAAACAAGTGCAATATCTACAAGAGGAATTGAGAAAGAATAAGCCTACCTTGAAGGAGGATAGTGATGATGAATCAGAGGAAGATCATTTTGAAGAAGTTGTCGAAGAAGCTAGAGATCTTGAGGAGAACCAAATTCTGAAAGCTATGTCTAAGATTGGGAAAAGACCTAAGATTGAAGTTTCTACATTTGCTAGAAGTCTTAGGCAAGAAGAATTGATTGATTGGATCAATGAGATTGATGAGTACTTTGAACATGAAGAAATAGAAGATCCTGATAGGGTTAGATTTGCAAAGACTAAATTGAAAGGTCATGCAAATATCTGGTGGAGAGAGGTTCAGTTGGAAAAAGGTAGAAGAGGAAAAGAAAAGATCACTAAGTGGAATCGAATGGTTGACAAGTTGAAGAAGTAATTCATTCTGGTGGATTATGAATTGGACATGTTTAAGAATATGCAAGCTTTGAAGTAGACTAACAAATCAGTATAGGAGTATACCAAGGAGTTTTATAGAATCCTGATTAGGACTGGTCATTATGAAGCTGATAAAGAAAATGTTGCTAGGCATGTCTATGGTTTGAGACCTAGTATTCAGTAAGAGTTACTTATTGTGTAGATGACAACAATCGGTGATGCTTATCAGATGGCATTAAAGATTGAAGAGAAGCTGAATAAGAAGTATGAAGGAAAACATAACAATAGGAACTAAGGTGTTAAAACTAGTGAGACACTTGCTGAGAGTAATGTGACAGAGAATCCTAAGTTTGATGTGGGATCTAGCAGTGGTCAAGTCACTAAGAATACTGGACAAAGAGGAAAGTGGAAGAATGAGTTTACCGACACTTGTTATAACTGTGGTGAAGCTAGTCATAGAAGTTGGCAGTATTCTAAGAAAAGGGTTGCACTAACTGTTGAAGAAGATATTGTGAATGTTGCAAAAAAGGTGAGACACTTATCACTAGGAGGTTAGCTACATGTGTTCATGAATCAGTGCAAAGAAGGAATTTGTTCAGAGCTAGATGTAAGTGCAAGGATAGGGTATGTAATGTCATAGTTGATGGTGGCAGTTTTGAGAACTTTGTTTCAGATGAAATGGTTAGTAAGTTGAATTTGGAAAGAAGGAAGCATCCAATTCCTTATCAAATTAGTTGGATACAAGATGTTTCTAAGGTTAGAGTTGAAGAGCAATGCTTGGTTAAGTTTCAGATTGGATCTTAACATGATGAGATATTGTGTGATATATTGCCTACGGATGCTTGTCATCTGTTGCTTGGTAGACCCTGGTAGTTTGATAGGAATGTTTTGTTTGATGGTCATGCTAATACCTATGTGGTTAGGCATGAAGGAGCTCAGCATAAGATGACACCATTATAGGAGACAGGGGTTAAGGGATGTGGAGTTATCAGGTGTTGTCCTTATGAAAAACCTTAGGAGCATAAGGTTGATGAACCTATTCCTGTTAAGTCTGACTTGAAGGAGAAGGAGAATGATATCTCTAAAGAGTTTTTTAAGATTAAGAAGCAAATGGTTTTACTGGTAGAGATGGTACAACATATGGTGACATTTGTGACACAGAGAGATGCAGATAATACTGAGTTAATTGAAGAGTCTAGAAGGGATGAACCTTATCGAGGTATTGATGTGATTGGTGATGGTCAGAGTTGTATGCACCCTAAAATGGTTGCATAGACTTTGGGCCCCATTTATTCAATTTATCAATCCTGAATCATTTTGATCAATAATCAATATTTTCAACATTATCAATTTCTTGATCAAGTCTTAATTTCGATCATATATTGGATTTTTATCCTATGGGCTAACCATTTATCCTAAGTCTTTATTTATTTAAAAGGAATATTTCCTCCCCTTTTAATTAAATAAAAAGCCCCACTTTCCTCTTATCCTAAGTTGCACAAATAAAACATTATTCCTATTTTATAAAAAGGGAAAAAGCACTTTTTGTCTCACATGAGGCTCAAAAGTCAACACTTCACTCTCATTGGAGGATGTTTGTGCACATGGATTGCTCCTCTTTCAACCTCCACCGCTGATTAAGACTTTTGCCTCTTAATCTCAATGGTCCATTTCACCTCATTTCTTATAAAAGGAGAGCTCTCTCCTTCATTTGCATGTCCATATTTTATGCTATTGTTGTGCTGCAGGTTTTGGAGCTCTCCTTGAAGACACTCAAGCTTTGAAGCCTTGACATTTTTAGTTGCATTTCATAATAGTTTTGCTTTCATAGTTACATTCATGGCATCATAGATTAGATTTCCTTTTATGCAATAGACTAGATCTCACATAGCTTAATTAGGGGCTTGAAATCCATTGCTATTTCCTTTTATAGCTTAGATTGTACTTCCATTTTCATAACATAGCTTGCACATTTACATCTTCATTTTAGTTGCATTTGCATTTCATTTCCATTTAGATTCTTGGAGATATTGGCATTGTTGCCCTTGTCTTCACTTGAATCTCTCATTGTATGGTTGACTAGCAAGGTCACCTTCTTGTAGCTCTAGCTGAGAGCAAAACTCATAGTCCCTTGCAACTCCATGCATAGAGAGCTATGAGCCACTTTTTGAGGCCTCACTCTTGAGTAACCTTGCATGTAATGGTTCATAGAAGTGCATATTTTAGTGTGTACATTTCTGGCGCCCACCGTGGGGTAGAGTAGATAGCTTTGTCCTTTCATTTGATGCATTTTTCGTCATTTTCGGATTAATTTTCAGAAAAATCTGCGTCTCTGGTTTTCTGTCTTAGATTATCGCGCGACACTTCTCAGAAATATCGCGCGATATACTTCCTATCTTGGCGCGATAATTCACTCAGAAAGAGTATCGCACGCATATATTGACTTCTCTCGCCTGACATCGGGCGAAGTATCGCCTGTCATCGTGCGAAGTATCGCGCGACTGAGAAGTATCGCCCGACTATAGGAAACTGTATCGTGCGATACTGTTGAAGATTGAGAAATATCGCCTGGTCTGGTAGAGACTTGCGCTTTCAATTTTTTTGTCTAAATTTGATTATTTTAGCTTGCTGTTTTGTTTTGCTTTGTTTAGATAGGTCTAACCTGCATCTTTTAGCTTGAATCCATTAGATTATTGCACATTTACATTTGGATTTTGATTTTGCTAACATTGTGGGTCTAACAAGTTGTGTTTGTAGGTGCTTTCCTTTGCTTGAAAATTGCTAAAAACGCATGTCAAAGAGGGCTACTAACAGTTTTTGCAGGGCTGCCCAAGCATAAAAACAATTTTTTTTTTTCATTTTTTGCTTGTTGTTATTTTCCTTTCATTTGTGGCATTTACTAATTGTATTAGGAATCTTAATACCTTGTGAAAGGGATCTTGAGGTGGTAGGAGAAGTATGCTCTTCACCTTTAGGTGAATCAAAAAATCTTGACCCATCTTAAGGTTTTGGAAGCAAGGGGGTAATTGATCTCTTTGCTTGGTGTGTTTGGGAGAGATTCTTGAGATAGGGGAGTATGCTCTTCACCCTTGTGGTGAATCAAAAACTTGAACCTCAAGATTTGATCTATTTTTGTTTAGTTTAGGAATCCTTTAGCGGGCCTGCTCTTGAGCAATCAAGAGGAACGACTCAAGTGGTGACAACCTTGTCATCATTCTCCTTGGTGGCAAGTGATTCCAACTCACTATAATCTCAAGGCTATCAAGGACATCAAAAACTTTGATAGACATAACACTTGTCTTCGTTTGATGTGAGTAGCTCATGGGATTGCGACCATGAGGAAAACATTGAACAAGAATGTTTAAGGTACTCTTGAGGCCGCGAGGTCCTAGTCCTTTATGAGGAGCAAGAGGGGTGTTGTGAACGGAAATCCTTATTAAGAACCATTAGATAGAAGCCACCTTCTTTTAGCCGCTTATCTTCTTAGTGCAAGGATTGATCCAAGTGGTTTACCCGGATCACCTTAAGATACTCACCATATGTGTCCCTTTGGTTGTGTCATTTTGACATTTCCATGACAAAGCCAACATCTCTTGTGGGTAACCACTTGGTGTGAGGTGAGGGGGCATCAAGTTGTGGGCTAAGTTGGTAAGTATTGAGCCTTGACTTTCTAGGATAGATTTGCTTGAAGTGTTTTCGATTGTGTGATACCAGTGCAAACGTTCTTACATACGAACAATCAGTAGTATTCATAGGGTGTTGTTTCAATTTTGATATCACAAGTGTTTGTCTTGGCAAGGTTGCTTTTGCCCTTGTTTCAAGTGTTTGAGACCATGTTTTGATCCCTTGCTATTTGCAAACCTACCAAAATTTTGCTGATACCGTGACTGAAATAAAAAACATCAACCCTCAGACTGAAAATTTTGACCAAACACACCCAAAAACGCAAATTCCACACAATTCTGGTCAAGAGTTAAATAATTCTGCAACAGTATCGCGCCCTGTAAGGCGAAGTATCACGTGATACTTCACGCATGCTAGAAATATCACCCCCTTTGAAGAGAAATATCGCGCGATAGTTCGCCCCTGACGGACTATCGCCCGACCTGCCTGGATTATATCGGCCGCCAGTGTTAAGAAGTATCGCCTGTCTTAGGGCGAAGTATCGCACGGGTATAGGTTTATCACCCCAGTAGCCTGGAGTATATCGCCTGGTTCATTTTTGTCGTGCTTAAATTTTGGTCAGTTTCAGTTGCTGTCAATTAGGCTAGGTCTTAGAGCAGGTTTCTCACCCTGACGTTTGAGATCTGTCTTGACTCCAAATTTCTGGTTCTTAGTCCTCCAGGATAGCATCATTTGATTTACAAAGTCACTTTGGAATAATTGACAAGTTAGAAAGCCATTCTTGGTGCCAAGGTCCAGCTTTAAAATTGTTAGCTATATTCTGAAAAAAATTTAGTTCTCTTATTGTCCAAATCGCTTTTATTTCAATTATCTTTTGGCCTAGTCCAACCTCCTGATTCAAAAGTGCAAGGGTAGTCACCCTTTGATTTGAAGCACCTCTTTGACAGTGTTGGTAAAGCCCTCTTTTTTCTTTTTTCATTTCTCTTTGGACAATAGAGGACTTCGATTATCCTAATTTGGTGTTGACACTTTGAAAGGTCACCTTATCATTGAGAATATCTCTCTTTCATGTCAGTTACGACAAGGTACCAAGTTAATCAAGGGAAGCGACCCCTTGTTGCCTTTAGCCAGTTACCACCTATCAAGACTCGTCGACAACCTAAGGGAAAAGGACCCCTTTTTGACCAATCTCCTAAGAGTGAATCCGAGGTTTGTTTCAATCCGGGAGCTAACCCTAGTGAAGTGAGCACCTCTTTCATACCACTTTCATCAAGTATGGACATGAGTTACACTTTCACCCGACAACAAAGAGAAGCCATGAATCAAACTCTCAAGGATATCTTTCAACGACACAGAAGAGAGTATGGTGGTTCTTCTCATGCCAGTCCACCCGGGTCACCTCCTAACAACGCGAGGTATTTTGATGCTCATCAACGAGCCGAAAGATAGCATAAGTCAGCTCACTTAGATTCAGGGTCACAACATGAAGACCAGAATAACGAATCTAGTGATCACCATATCAACGCAGCTAATGCAATAAGGCATTCAAGACAAACCTCCCCACTTAAAGACACTTCTCGATATGCAAATATAAGATTGAGAAGCATTGAGAGAGAGAAGCAATCCTACTTAGATGAACAGGCTGCTAAAAAGGAAAAATTATGACAACTAGAGGAAGAGGAACGTGCATTGTTGGATATACAGAAAAGAGTCACCCAAGAAGAAAAAGATAGACTCTATGCACAACAACTCCAAAGTCAATTTAACGGGAGGGGAGCCAATAGTGGGATCAACTCACCCCCATCTACCCCTTCCCCTAGCCCTCGAAGAAGATCAAAGACACCCTCACGATCCCCAAGTCCTAGAGGAAGAAGGACTTCAAGATATGACCATCATAGGAGACAGTCGTCTCATAGACATTCAAAGCAACCCTCCCAACGAGCACATCATGGCTCACAACATGGAGGTAGTTATGCTAAATTTGATCATATGGACTTCATGACTATGCAACAAGAACCATCCTTTCAAGCCTATGTGGAGCAATACGTGGAACAAAACAAAGACCAATTCTTGGAAAGTCTTATCAACAAAGGCGCTAAAGTTCCATATAATTTTGATGTTCACCAAAAAATCAAGAAACAGAATCCTTCAACTAATGAGGTGATCTTACAAATACAAAAGGATATAGACAGAATGAAGGCTCCCAAGAGCACATTTCATTTGGACTCCATATGTCCTAACCCCATTGACAAAAGTGTGGTGATGGTAGAATTTCCTAAGAAAGTTGAATTCCCAACATACGACAAATATGATGGCACTGGTGACCCTCACGACCATGTTCGACAATTTTACATAATGAGCTTTTCCTTTCACCATGAAGACTCCTACTTGCTGAGATTATTCCCAAGGAGTTTAAAAGGTCAAGCCATGGAGTGGTTCACCAACCTTTCCCCTCCAGTAAAGACATTTAAAGAACTTGTCCAAAGATTTGTTCAGCATTTCACTTACAACTTATCTAGGTCGGTCACAATGCTTGATTTGTGTAAACTTAAACAAAATCAAAGGGAATCTTTTGTCACCTTTTTACAACGATGGAGGCGATTGTGTTCAAAATACCCAAGGACAATCCCTGAAGAAGAGAGAATTGATATCATTGTGAACAATCTAATACCAGAACTCAAATATGAAGTCAAGAAAATCCCATTTAATTCCTTTGATACTATGGTAGAGGTGGCATGTCACATTGAGGATGTCCTAAAAGAACAAGGAATTTTGGCTAAACCAACAAATAACAACAATAGCCAAAATAACAATACTAATGGTAACAAGGACAAAAAGAACTCTTATTGGAACAAAAACAAGCAAGTGGTCAACGACGGAGTTGTTGATTCATCTCAGGTCAAAAATGAAGGAGTTCTTAACCTCTCTCATGCAGTTCAAGCTATGAAGTTGCAAACATCATCAACGCAGCAAGACAAACCTAAGTATCAAAAGAGATCTAAAACGGAGAAAAGACAATTTACTAAATTGGGAGAATCCTATGCAGATGTTTTTAAGACATTAGTTGCTCATAATTTGGCACACCCACAGGATCCTACAAAACATCGAATACCAGATCCTTTACCTCATTGGTGGGATGCTAAGGCTTTTTGCATTTTCCATAATGGGATTGGACACGACATAGAAAATTGTTTTAAACTCAAGCATCTTGTCCAAGACCTTATTGAGAAAGGACAATTACAAGTGGATGGGTTAACTACTAATGCAGACCATAAAGCCTTTAAAGAGCCCTTGCCTAAATATGAAAAAGGAGAGAATTCCAGCAGTAAGAATGGCAAGGCGGCTATTAACTATACATACACACATGCTGATAATGTGATTAACATGCTTGAAGTAGTTGATGATAACATTAACATGGTGAGAAAGAAAGATCCTTATGGACATAAGGTGGACTCAATTCCTATGACTAATGAAAGACCCGCTGTGGTGATAAGAGGTCCTCACTCACAAGGAATGCCCCAGTCCCTCAATGCTGTCACTAGGGGTCAGGCCCAAGCACCCATTATCATCAAAGGTCCTAGCACTAGCAAGTCTAAACAGCCCGTGTCCAAAGGTGCTCCTCCCAAATCTTTCATTGGTCCTGATTCCAATTATAATCTTATTGACCAGCTACAACGTACACCCACTCAGATATCCATTTTTGAGCTTTTAGAATTATCTCCTAAGCACAAGCGCGTCCTCGAGGATGCTTTGCGAGCAGCCAATGTCCCTAATAACTTAGATATCGACCAATTCCAAAACATGGTCAACCATTTGGCTAGCCCTCATTTCCTCACCTTCTCAGAAGAAGATGAAAAATCCATTAGTCACCCACATAATTTGGCCTTACACATCAAGGTCATGATTCATAAAACCCGTGTTAGGCGTGTACTGATAGATGGGGGTGCGGGGCTCAATATTTGTACCCTGAGTTTGCTGCTAGCTCTAGGGTATTCCGAGAACGTCATTGACACAAAGAAAAGAATCACAATCAAAGCATATGACGAAGCAGAAAGAAGTTCTAAGGGATTGGCTGTTTTGCCTATTCGTATTGGTCCCGTAGAAAAAGACATATTATTCCAAATTATTGATGTTGGACCTCTAGCCTACAACATTTTGCTAGGTAGGCCATGGATTCATGAAATGTAGGCAGTCCCATCGACATATCACCAGTGTGTTAAGTTTCCCCATAACGGTGTAGAAATTTGCATCCCTGGAGACAGTGCTCTATCAGTTAATAACATTTTTGCGGGATTACATGTACCTTTGAATAGAGAAGCTGACAGTCCTAGTAGTTCACTTGAACAATGCAAACAGAAATTCAAGACCACGGACCTTGGGATGGGAGATTATAAGATTGATTCTTTTACAAAAATGCCAATCTCTCCTAGGTCTTATGGGAGACCATCCCCAAATGTGAAGCCTTCGTCATCATCAATGACGTTATTTGGGAAATTTGTTGAGTCTTCGGTCCCCATCCAAGAAGAGAAAGAGGAAGTTGCTGTAAGGGACTGGATATATCACGAGGAGAAATACAAACATAATGAGAATTTTGCTCCTTCACCTGAAACTTATGGGAAAGGGTATACATTGGTTAAAAATATGGGATATCCAGGATTTGGTCCCCTTAGTCATAGGCTGGACGCTAAAGCTGAGCCTCTTGATCATGCTCTTTTTGGACGAAAAAATAAGTCCACGGTCGGCTTAGGTTTTGAGAAGAAAAGTATCCCTGTCCCAGCTGTGACGGACAGTGACAGTGATGCAGATTATACACCTGATCTTTCCAACCAACAAGATGTGTCTGCTGATTGGGTGCCCTCAACGAATCTCCTTTGGGGAGATTCCACAGATTTGATGCTTAATAGTCCTACTATCCCAGCTGCGACGGATAGTGATTGTGTGACTTCTAGATCGACAAAGGAAAGTGTTACTGTCCTAGCTGCGACGGATAGTACCAATACTAGCACTAGAGAGGGGGAAACCCTTCCTAACCTTGAGGCTTCTAAATCATGAGGCCTGAATGATGACTCAGAGACAGACTCCCATGAATATGAATGGGATTCGCTTTCAGATGCAACAATTGATCTAGACATGGATATTATCCATGCCTATAGTACCCAACCCGATGTGACTAACGATCCTAGTGTCAGACTAGAGGATTGCCCTCCTCAAATCGCCTTAGTCAGACTCAGAATTTGACTCTATGACCAACACACATGCACTTAAACAATCAACTCGATAACGATATGATGACTTTATTTTTCTTTGTGTGCTGTCTATGAGGATTTCTTTGATGAGTGGTCTCTCCCTGAGAAGTTTTTGATGATGCATAGCTAGAAGACTGAGGGTATGAGAACATGTTTTATTTCTTTATCTGCTTGTGGGTATATTTTGTTGGTCTTAACTGTCATGAGCATTTATGCTAGTCCTACTTGACACCATGGATTGACAAGGTATCATCCTTGACTGTTTTGCGAGTGCATGCTTTTAGCTATCTTGACTTTAATGTGTCTTGATACAAGCATAATCTTGCCATAACAAAATTAGGTGATCTCACTACACTAGTCATCTTGACCTCCATGTCTTTGATGCCTAGGTGAGATTTCCACATTTCTATCTGATAAAGATCATATTTAGATTCACATAGTTATGCTAGTGTGCATTGTATGATCTTGCGACACTACCAATAACGATCGATGATGATAATTAGATGTCTATAAGTGTTGTGACCTTGCAAGTCAACCACTTTCATAGTAGCTTGCATTTTTAGGTTCATGTTAGTCTAGTCTTGCATTTTGCATATGGAAAGAGCTCTCCTTTTCATCCTACGTGGACCTATCGGTCAACTGCGCTCACCTTCTCTTCTTCTTGATCATGTCTTTCGCTCCTTGTCTTTTTCATCTCGAACCTGTTCCTGTTCATCACAAGGGGTTAATCACATCATCATATCTATATCAAAAACTGTCATTTTCAAGAAACATAAGTCTATATCATACATATGAGAAATAAACATACATCTATGACAGAGAACATACATAAGCATTTTTGAGAAAAATGACAAGACAATATACATAAACTGATACATCCATCACAAGTGAGACAAATACACATGATATATCAAACATCCAGTAATCTCATAAATCAATATACAATGTCATGATATCCAATATGAGATCCCAAAATCTGGATCAACAGTCTCAAAATATGTCCAAACATCTAAGACCTAACCCTAAGACTCGCTACCACCCTCATGAGGAGCTCGTGGTGGTGGAGGAGGCATAGCTCTCCTATCAAGTGCCACATCTGATACCCCTGCCCGCTGAGAGTATGATGGTGCTCTCTCACCCTCTGGGACGGCCTGCAGATATAACCCGTGATAATAGGCAGCTCTCGCTGACTCCCGTCGGAGCTCCAGTGCCTCGGCCTGTGCCATCGCCTCACGGCATGCTATCTCTGCTCTGAGATCAACTATCTGCTGATCCCGCTCTACCCTCAGATCCAGGAGCTGCTGATCTCTCACAGCTATAGTGGTCTGCAGTTGCTGTATCTCTACCTCCTGAGCCTGTATCTGGGCTCTCAGGTCCTCTCCCCCCGTAGGCTGCTCCTGTTGTACCTCTGCCTGCCGGCAAGCTGGTCTCGCCTCCTCCTCAGGTGTGGCCGATCTCTGTCCCCGTGACCATTTTTGGCCACCTGATCTTGACCCCTCTCCTCTCTCCATCCTCCTCCCTCTCCCCCTCCCGCCATCTCCTCCATCCCCTCCCTCCTCTCCTCCCTCCCCTCCATCCCCTACGTCTCCTCCGTCTCCTCCGTCTCCTCTCGGCGCTGGCATCTATGCATCTGGTACTGTAAACCAAGGGAATGGTACCCTCCGCCGCTCTGCTCTGTAGGCTCCATCAGCCCCTGCGTCTGCCACATCTGGGAAATAATCCCAAGGCTCGCCCCTGATAGTTGCTGTCTCCGCGACAGCCTGCTGATAATCTAACATGGGTAGCCACCCATGTCCCTCCTCATCCCTGGCTCTGGCATAAGTGGTAGTCTCTGTCGAGACTCACTGCTGCCTCCCAAACTGCTGCCACACCCGAGTGATGCAGAATCTCTCTACGATCTCCGCATATCAACCTACCAGTGGCCGACTGCACAGCATATAACTCAACTCATCTGCGGCATCCCCCCAAACCTCAACCTCCCTGTACGGCCTCCATGTGAATGAGGCTATCTCATCCAGAATCTGTCTGTAGTACGTCACATCCCCAGAATGGGCATGTGATATAAACCTGATGTACTTGTAAATGAAGGGGTACCTCCTCTCCCTCGGCTGAACCCTGGGGTGCACCATAGCAATGTACTTCCATGCCCATACCTGTGCTAGGATGGCACCACATGCCCATGTCCGACCATCCCTGTAGACGATCTCGTGCAGCTCATGATACATCTCTGCCAAGATTGCAGGCCCCCATGCCATCCGTCGGGGCCTGCCTACCAAGTCTACCAGTAACCTGCCCCATCCGAGCGAGAATCCCTTCTGACTGCGATCAGTCATCAGGATCTGTGAAATGATAGATGCCACAATGCATGGCACCGGATAATCTCTGCCAAAATCATCAAGCAGTCGCTCCCAGCTGACATGCCTATCCAGGATAGTCACATCCTGAAACATCTCCTGAATCAATCGACGCCCCTCAGTGACATCCTGATCATAGTATACCTGTGACAACACATAAATCATGTTAGTTTTCATCTTTTGGAAACATTACATTTTACATGACTAGATCTTAAAACATGATTATACTTACAGGCTCTCCGTGGCATGGAACTCAGAGGATCCTATAGACATCCTCCAGTGTGATGGATGTCTCACCTGTAGGAAGGTGGAAGGTGTTGTGCTCGCTATGCCATCTCTCGGCCAGCGTAGTCAACAACCCATGGTCTGCTCGGATATATGGGTACCGCAATAGATACCGGAATCTCATCGCCCTGAGGTCGGCATTGCCCGGATCATCCAGATCTCGGACACACCGTAATCCTGTCATCTTCGGCGCTCTGATGATGAGCACCGAAAAAACCTCCTGCAAGCCAAAACCAAGCCCGTTGTTAGTACATATTATGATGGATGTCCAAAAACTCAGTATAAAACATCTTAAAAACGTAACATTGTCTAGACCCATGTCATTTTTGCTCAAAAATGCGTTAAATATCAAATTTTTCAATTGGGCGATATTCTTTTTTGGAGAAGTATCGTGCGATACTTCTCCCTATAGTGGGGTGATAAACTTTGTACCGTGCGATACTTCACCCAGTATCGTGCTATACTTCACCTAGTATCGTGCGATACTGGTGTCTAAGGCCGCGTGATACTTTTGGGGCATGCGAAGTATCGCGCAATACTTCTCCCCAAAGTGCGCGATACTTCTAAAGTATCACGCGATATTTCGCCCAACACAAAATTTTGAAATTTAAAATTTGAAAAAAATGTGCTAAAAAAGCTATTAAATGCTAGAAATGACCAAAAAGCTTGAGTTTTTCGAAAACATACCGGGGTAGGATAGTGTGGTGGCCGGTTGTGCAACCAGGCGCACTCGAATCGATGCCTGTGGACAGGAACTCCTGCTTGCTGGGCCATTTTCTCTCTCTAAAGCTCTGAAAATTCTCAAATCACTAAAAGACAAATGATTTTTGAAAATGACATTTTGACCCCTTTTATAGCATTTTGACTTTTTGACCTAATTTTTAAAACATCTCGGAATTACGTGAAAATTATACCCCTAGCTAATTTCGACGTCCTGCATCCATTTTCGGACTCAAAATTGAAATCTGAGGTCATCTTGATAGTCAAAATTGCATTTCAAAATCTTCCCCCCTTCTGCGCAGTTGGTTGATCTTTTGAGGCCTAATCTTTTAAACTTTGCTGGGGCATCGTCATTCCTTCCTTTTCATGTCTTCCAAACTTCTAGTCTTTCATTCATATTCATTCCATTCCCTCATTTCTCACGTTGACTGCATCTTTCCAGTCAGGCTGGGGCATGTTCTATTGCCTAATGGTTAACCTATTTGACCCTTACATTCGATTATGATTTGATCAAATCTTTATCAGTTTTGCTGTCTCTCCTCTACCTGATTTCGATTTCGACTCCGAGGGGGCAGTATTTGTGGGATTCTCATCCCTGATTTCTTGATGTTCTTGATTCAGACATCTTTTGTGAGCTTTTGCTCAAAATTTGAGATTCTTATCTCCCATTTTTAGACATTGATTATTGCCTAGCAGCGACGGTGATAGTTTTGTCTAAAGCTTGATTTGCACCTAGCAGCGACGGTGTTGGTCTAAGATTTTGTTTATGTTTATCCAGATGTGATCCCGAATCGACCTCATATCTGAGTTGTTTTATGATCCCAAACCGATCTCACATTGCAACTTCATTCTTTGACTACATGTGTTCCCAAATCGATCACACATTAGTCAAAGAGGGGCAAATGTATGCACCTTAAAATGGTCGCATAGACTTTGGGCCCCATTTATTCAATTTATCAATCCTGAATCATTTTGATCAATAATCAATATTTTCAACATTATCAATTTCTTGATCAAGTCTTAATTTCGATCATATATTGGATTTTTATCCTATGAGCTAACCATTTATCCTAAGTCTTTATTTATTTAAAAGGAATATTTTCTCCCCTTTTAATTAAATAAAAAGCCCCACTTTCCTCTTATTCTAAGTTGCACAAATAAAACATTATTCTTATTTTATAAAAAGGGAAAAAGCACTTTTTGTCTCACATGAGGCTCAAAAGTCAACACTTCACTCTCATTGGAGGATGTTTGTGCACATGGATTGCTCCTCTTTCAACCTCCACCGCTGATTAAGACTTTTGCCTCTTAATCTCAATGGTCCATTTCACCTCATTTCTTATAAAAGGAGAGCTCTCTCCTTCATTTGCATGTCCATATTTTATGCTATTGTTGTGCTGCAGGTTTTGGAGCTCTCCTTGAAGACACTCAAGCTTTGAAGCCTTGACATTTTTAGTTGCATTTCATAATAGTTTTGCTTTCATAGTTACATTCATGGCATCATAGATTAGATTTCCTTTTATGCAATAGACTAGATCTCACATAGCTTAATTAGGGGCTTGAAATCCATTGCTATTTCCTTTTATAGCTTAGATTGTACTTCCATTTTCATAACATAGCTTGCACATTTACATCTTCATTTTAGTTGCATTTGCATTTCATTTTCATTTAGATTCTTGGAGATATTGGCATTGTTGCCCTTGTCTTCACTTGAATCTCTCATTGTATGGTTGACTAGCAAGGTCACCTTCTTGTAGCTCTAGCTGAGAGCAAAACTCATAGTCCCTTGCAACTCCATGCATAGAGAGCTATGTGCCACTTTGTGAGGCCTCACTCTTGAGTAACCTTGCATGTAATGGTTCATAGAAGTGCATATTTTAGTGTGTACAAGAGTCAGTTGTTATCAATTACCAACTAGAGAAGTGAACAAAGTGGAAGATAGAAGGACATTCTGCATGAGACAGTGAATGAAGTGAAGACTACTTGGGATGAAGGACAAGAAGAGATGTGGGTGAAGAACATATTTGGCTTACCTGTTCTGATTCCCTTGAGACGTTCTTGATTTCCTTATCAAAAAATTTGTCTTACCTTGGGTGTATGATGTAGGAGCATCCTAGGATTCTTGGCAATCCTATATCAACCAAAAATATGTTTGTCTTTGAAGGTAGATTGTTTGTTTTGATCTTGGTTTGGTGGAGTTCTTTCTCGGTTTGGGAGACTGGTTGCTTGGTTTTTGTGGTTACCGAGGTGCTCAGTCTCTGAAGAACACTTGGTGAATGAAGGTGTCAGTTCACTGGTACTCAAAGATAACTGTGTTTCTCATTCATGCTTGCCATGGTCAGTCAACTGGTGCTTAGTTATTTCTTTTGTTGCTTGGTATTCTTGCTTATCGACTGGATTATTTTGTTAGATCGACTTGGCCAACTGGTGCATTTAATTTGGGTCATGCTCCTCATGTTATGGATTAATTGTTGGACATGTGGGAATCTAGATCTGGCATGTTGCATTCTTCTATGTAGATTTGATGACCGTTTGGGGCCATCTTTGAGATTTTATCTATTTTGTAAGGCTATGTGAGAGTCGACTGATGTTTTAGCATTTAATATTTGTTATTAGAGATTTATTGTTTCTTCAGCTGACTTTTGGCTGGGATTTAATATTTATAGGATGCTTGGGTAGTTGTTTAGGGGAGGATATTTTTGGAAGGAAGGTTAGGATCCTGCGAGCTTAGGAATAGGAAGATTGCTTGGAAGTTTGACTACAAGTTTAGATCTTTCCTGGGTGCCTACCAGTGTGTCGTGTGTTACAAACCTGGACTCGCTAAATCTAGATGTTGTGGAAAAGATTTGGATCCTGTGAGATCTTGTAGACTGTTACTTGCATTGTAATTGGCCATAACCGAGAAGGCCTTATAGCTCGGCACATTGCATGTAATCGGTGATTTGATGAATAAAGACTTCTGTTTGATTTTAGATCTATTGTTTTTACTGTGTATTTTTGCTGCATATTGGTTTGGCTGCAAGGTCGGCCAGTCCTTAATTGGATCCACTAGCCTTGACTACATCAATCTTATAATAAACTTTATTTGTCCACCTCGTGATCATACACTTTACAACTGATCAACTTTTGTCAGCTAAACTAATCATTTAGTTCTTTTGTTCATTCTTGGTTAACAAAGAAATGCGTTAGTGATCACAAGCTTGGTTTGTACTGTACTCAATATACACTACACTACTTGATGTATATTGGAATGCTTCATTAACCGACAACACTACTTTGTAACATTTTGCTCCCAACTCCATAACAGATTAATGCAACATAATCAAGTCAACAATATGAAGTTATAGACTCATCAATAATTTACCAAGAGTATTCCTTATCCTCATCTATCATATCCATCTCCCTCCATGTAGATATCTCAGTTCTTCATCTTTCTCTTCTCTTCTACATATGTGTTAGATGTTTGCAACTCCATGATAAGTACTGTCAAAACTAGTTGACATCAATGACAACATAAAATTGATTCAATTATCTTACATAACAGTTTAGTGCTCGGTGATCTCTAATCACTTGAAGTTCTTCAATCAGGTTCTCAATCAGTTGTAGTTCATCACATTGGTCTCAGGGTGATATGCCAAACTAAAATTCAGCTATGCTTCAAGATCATGCTGCAATGAATTCCAAAATGTAGAAGTGAATATTGGATCCCCATCTGATATAATCCTATGGGGAATACCATGTAATCTCATAATATCCTACATAAAGACCATAGCTACTGAAGCTTCTATATAAGATGCTCTCATAGGAGAAAAGTGTACCACTTTGGTCAGCTGGTCAACAATAACCATGATGGTATCATGTCTGCAGGGAGTCATAGGAAACCCTATGATGAAATCCATCAAGATGATATTCCATTTCTATGATGGAATAAGATTAGGCTATAAAAGTCATGTTGGATGCTAGTGATCTTCCTTAATCCTCTGACACTCTAAACATCTTGTCACAAAATCAGCAATGTCACATTTCATACTGAACTAGTAATAAAGCTATTGATTGTCTCCATGCATCTTCTTGACACCTAGATGTGTTGAGTAAGGTGCATGATGAGCCTTAAAAACCAAGGTACAAAGATCATCCAATGGAGGTACATATATCTAGCTCATATAATGTAAAAGACTATCTGACTCTGAAACATAACTTGAAAACCTTCCTTCCAAAGGTCTCCTTGACTCAATCTCAGCTCTCACTTCCTTTTACCAAGTATTTATAGGAAGTTCCTGGAGTATATGACTCTGTAAATCTACAAAAAGAGTCAGAGGTGATATCATGCCTCCCGTGACTCAAGGCATCAGCTACTAAATTTTTCTTACCCCAGATGTACTTGACCTCAAATTCATACTCACAAAGAAACTCCATCGATCACCTCTTCCTCACATTCAAATTAGGCTAAGTAAAGATATATTGTCAGTTGTGGTGATCACTATGAAGCTCAAATCAATGTCCTGATAGAAAATGTCTCCATGAAACTAATGCATGAAACACTGCTACTAACTCAAGATCATGTGTAGGATAGTTCAATTCATGTTCCTTGAGTTTGTCAGATTCATATGAAATCACACATCCTTCCTGCATAATGATGCAGGAGCATCTTGGGTTCTTGGAAATCCTGTATCACCAAAAATATGTTAGAGTTTTTAGATGTTCTTGGTAGCTACTTTTGAACTCTCAATAAAATATTCATGTTTTCACCGATGGGGTTCAAATGCTACTCAATTTAGTTATTCACCAAGTTGGTTTGGTTTATTCACAAAGTTGGGTCAGTTTTTCACCGAGTTGGTTTTGGTTACTCGATAGTCTTGCTCACTGAGTGGTTTATTTTTGGATTTTTGTGGAGGCCTACTTGCACATTTAATTTTGGTCATAGAGTTAATGGTTGCATCAATCATTAGGAAGTGTGTGGACCTAGATCTAGGTCATCCCTTCCTCCAATGTTGGATCTTATGGATCTTTAGAGCTGACCTGTTCAGTAGCCTCTTGTATAAATAGATTAGTATGTTGTAGATGTTAGGAGTCAATTTTTGGTAGAAGATAGATTGAAGATAGAATTGTGTATTGGATCCTCGCATGTATGAGGACTGTTTGTAATTTAATTCTATTGTATGGTTGTAATTGGGAAGGCCTCACAACTCAACATGTATGAAGTTTATTATGACTAATACATGAGTTTTCTGTATTCTCTCTCTCCCTATTTGTTGTTGTTTCTTTCGAGTGTTGTTTCTAAAAGGAGGTTGGTAGTTGGGTGTGCCTTTGTCCCCATCTCCCTCCTTCCCTTGTATCACATAAGGACCACACCTAGACCTTCCAAAGAAGCATCAACACACACCATGAAATCACCTATTGGGATGAGTATTGCTAGGTTAGGTGCAATGGTCAGACACCTCTTGAGGTTTTGAAAATATTATTCACACTTCTCTATCCAAATATACTTCTTCCCTTTTCTTTTAAGAGAATTCATTTGATATGAAACTCTTGAAAAGTCCTTAACAAACCTGCGATAATATCTTGCCAAGCCCATGAAACTACAAACTTTAGATACATTGGTGGGGGTTGTGCAATCTACTATATCTTGAATCTTTGAAGAATCTATTGAAATACCCTCACCTGTGACTACATACCTGAAGTACTGAACTTTAGACTGAAATAATTCACACTTCCTTGCATTGGCATACAACTGATTATCACGAAGACACTGCAAAACCAGTCGTAGATGTTCCTCATTCACCTCTATGGATTTGGAATATATCAATATATGATCCAAGAAGAGAAAAAAATGGTCAAGGTAAGAATGAAATAATCATTTCATTAGGCACATGAAAATAGATGGAGCATTTTTTAAACCAAAAGGGACTACTGTGAACTCATAATGTCCATAGCGAGTGCATAATACAATTTTGTGAATATCTGCATCTTGGTTGTGTAACTAATGGTATCTTGACTTTAGATCAATCTTGAAGAATACCTTGGGCCCTTTTATTAGATCAAAGAAATCATCAATCCTTGGAAAAGGGAACCTTTTCTTGATTGTTACCTTGTTCAACTATCTATAGTCGATGCACAAGTGTAAAGATCCATCTTTCTTCTTAACGAAGAGTACAAGTGGTCCCCATGGTTAAACACTTGGCCGAATACTATCTTTTACCAAAAGATCCTCTAATTAGAGCTTAAGACCACTCAACTCATGTGTGGTCATTCAGTAAGGAGCTCTAGATATAGGTTGTGCTCCTAGAGAAAGATCAATACAAAAATCTATGCCATGCTTTGGTGACATACCTGGAATATCACTAGGAAAGACATCAATGAATTCCTGAAGCGTAGGATAATCAAGAGTCTTTTTCTTAGTTTCAACTTCATCTTGCTCATTCATAGTTATAAAAAATACTTGATGGTGCAAGAGCACCTCTATGAGGGCCCTCACCTTCATGTTTTTGGTGTGCTAAGTGCTATGTAAGTAAAATAAGAGTCACCAAGGAGTTTGACTCATTTTTTTTGTGTCTAGGCTCAATAGAAGTCCTAGTAGTTCTTTTGGTCTTCCTAAATTGTAAGGCATCCTGATTCATGGAGTGATGTGATGTCATCTTAAATCAATGCTTGGATAGGAGGTTGTAGTCTTAGATTGGGTTGAATGTGGTTGATTACTTGTGTGTGCTTCAAGAGGCCTTCAAGAGAGGTCATTGAAGAAATGAGTCAATATTTTCTTATGCAACAAAAGTTGCTTGAAAGTTGTCAACAACTTTTGGAAGTTGCTGAACAACTTTTTCAGATTTGTGTCCTAACCTAATCTTATTAGCTAAGAAGCCCTAATCCCTTACACACACCAAGGAGGAGGCTATATTAACTTTTAAAAACCCTAATGTGAAGGTTGGTAATAAGATTGTACGACCTCAGTATGGGAGATCAGACTGAACATTGTGAAAGCTAGAACAGTCACTGTTTTGGACTATTGGAATGTGAATAGTTGGTGTTTTTGGTGTAACTTGGTTGTAGTCATTGCTTTGTGTGTGTTTCCTTTCCATTTCTATGCATTAGACTGGTTTGTAGAGGTTGTGTTTTTGTTTCTTTGTTTGAGTTCTTCCATTTGACAGTGCTATGCCAGTTTGGAGAGCTTTTTGTAAATGGGCCTGTAGATCTTGTTTCCACCATGGGATTGCCATGGGACCTTGGATTCCAATATTACAAACCATAAACTTGTATAATAAAAAAGCAGGGCCCTAGCAAACAGCAGCAAGCGATGGCTTGATGAAACCCTAGGTGAATTGGAGCAATCCGGCTAGGTTGTAGCAATAGATAAAGCACTCCAGCAGGTGACAGGGAGATTTCCAAGACTTTCCCTTTGGTGGAAGTCAAGGGTGATGTTAGAAGACTTAACCTTGAGAAGGAGAGAGTATGAAAGGTTTTAGAAATGCCATGGTGAAGCTAGGAGCAGAGAGCAGTCCACAAAACCCTTAAAACCCTCACTTTTGGGTACAGGTGTTGTACGGTCAGCCAGTGACCCAAGACCCCAAAAATCTCTAAGATTTGGTTATGAGGAGAAAATTTACTTTAGGATAGGGGTGGAGTTTCTTTGAAGCAAGGGCCTCAAAATCCCTAAGAACTCAAAGGGAGGGCTAATTAGGCCTCCTCCTTGTGGCCCTATTTTCCAAAGCAAGTCCTAATTCCGATGAAGACCCAACTAAAAAAATGATTTGAGTAGTTTCCTAATGTCTTGAAAACAACTTGGAACCTATAAAATCCACTATTGGAGTGTGGGAAAGCAACATATGACAAGAAGCCCTTATTAAGCCTAGATAAGGCTAATAGCTAGAATGCAAAGTATGGAGTGTTGATGAGTGAGTTGATTGAACTTGGTGGGAAGGTTAGGTAGGTGAGGGGTCCCTTGAATGTAGAAGGTTCCTATAGATCAACCATAGGTGTCAGGAGTACACTTGAGTCCTTGGGCAAGGAGCAGAGCATAGACTAGCTAGTCTATCCTAGCCTCCCCATCACTTGACAACCCTTTCGCATGTTTCACTTTGAGTTGTATAGAGAAAATCATGTGAAGAGATACAGGATGTTGAATTCCCACAATCTCACAATCCTTTCCAACATCATCCTTGCATTTGATTATCTTTTTCCTACAATCAATGTTAGATACATGAGAACCTAACCAATCCATCCCAAGGAAAATATCATATGATCCCAAAGGAATCACATGAAGATCAACTAAGGTAATGAATTTACCTAGGTTCAACTCACATTTATGCATTAGAGATTTTGTTGATATCCTTTCCCCAAAGGCTAACTCTACTTGCCAACCAAAGTCTTGCTTTACTGCCACAAGCCCACATTTCTCTACTACAAAAGGAGATATAAAAGAATCTGTAGCCCCTGAATCAAATAAGATATAAAGATAAATACCTCTAGTAGAACCATAAGTTTCTACCATAGTACTATGATGCTATACTTGAAAAGAATCCACTACTATAAATACTCTGTAAGATCTGCTGACATCCCCTACTATAGGCTTAGAAGCTCCAAGTCTCTATCCTAAAAATTGTGATGTACGTTGAGGGAAATTCACTAAAATATGACCATACTATCCACATGAGAAAAAAATATTTCCTCTACCATGTCCTCTCCCAATGGTGGGTGTACTAGACTACTAGAAATTGCCCCTGCTAGAAACTGAATGTGTTCTTTGTGCAGGCTGACTGAGCTGGTTGTGCATATTTATGGAAGTTCTTAGATTGAGGACCACCGCTCTTTGGTGGAGGGTTCATTCCCTTCTACTGCTGATTATGGAAGTAGGGAGGAGGTTTTTTGAAGTTCCCTACACCTTGGGTTTGATTCCCTATATAGCCATAATGTGTAGGAATACTAGTTTGAACTCCCACGTGTCCACCATGCCCTAAAGAAAAATTTGCCTCCACCAAGGTATCCTTAATAACTATTTCCTTGAGGGTCTTTGGTTTGAGAATCTTAACTCCTCGTATGATGTGACCATTAAGCCCCTTGATGAAGTGCTTCAACATAAGTGGTGAGTTATCACTAAATCTTGAATAAGGCTTGAGCTCGAAGAAACAATGCTCATAATCTTGTACAGTCATAGATAATTGTCCCAGATTGTGAAACTCATCTGCACCCTGGTACTTCCATTGATCAAATAAGAAGTGTTCCTAGAGTTTCTCAAGAAATATATCCCAAGTGATAGTCTCCATTGTAATTTCTAGTTTTTGCTCCTCAATCTTTCACCAAGAAGCTGCAAAATCTTCAAGGTGCATAATGGCACATCTTGCCCTAACATTGGTATCAAATTGTTGCATGGAAAAAATAGATCTAATGCAATGAGCCAAGTCTCTACCTCAAAACCAGGACCAAGACCATGAAAAGGAGGAGGTCATGATCTCATAAGGTCTCTCATCTGATTGGCCTTTACGACTCCCTAACCAAGGGTAGTGTCCCTTCCTCTTGGACTCTTGGATCTATGTCTCTCCTCATTATCAGAATGGCATGATACTTCTTATTCAACCTTGTCTTGCACAATTAGACATTCTAGAATAGTCTAAAGAATCTGCATAAAATTAATCTCTCCTATATCACCATGATGTTCACCACTATTCTCTTCCCTTCTCTCCTCAACTCTATGACTCACAAGAGGAATAGGAAGCCTTCTACTTCCATGGCCTCTACTATGACATCCACTATGGCCTCTGGAAATAGATCTAGTCTCAGTGACCATCTTTCCTACAACAGTCAAACAAGAAAATGATATTTTAAATAAATAAGACATGAAGAAATCGTAAATCAATAGTCTAAAATACAAGAGTGTTATATGTCTAAGTTTTTCTTTCATGTTATAACTGCTAGACATCTAATGGGCATACAAAATTCTCAGAGTTCCTAGTGTAGAAATATGGGCTATGATACCAAGTGTAATGCCCCACCAGAGAACCTAGATGAAATTACCTTAAAACATGTTACTAAGTTTACAAAATAGTTTTTTTTTTTTAAGAGTTCAAAAAAAATGTTAAATAACAAAGAGGAAGTAAAACATAAAACCATATACTCATATACACAATCTCCACTATGTTTATCCCTAAGTCATGTTGTCTATTAGTGTCCAACACTTAGTCATTTTCAAGGAAATGTTGGTTGGTCATCAATGTGACTGAGCCATCTTATTAAGGTCAAGTTATGTATAGACTTGTATTCTATATAGTTACCAAGAAGTAGTTATTGCCGAGCAAGTCAGAGGTCACCAAGTACTTCGGTAGTTACTGAGTAGTATATATGCCAAGTTGTATAGAAGAGTCAGTGTTGAGCACTAGTATATGGAGAACAATTTTGATCAAGGATTAGAGACTTCATATGCCGAGCAATCCAGTTTTGACATATGTGTTTGTAATGACACAAACACCTAGGTAAACCATTTTGGCTAGCTTCTATGCATGATTTGATGATTTTTGAGAGAATCAAGGAGTTGATTACACTTTGTATTTCTAATCATTAATCCCTATGCAAGCCATATAACCTATTAGAAAAAGGGAATGCTTAAGCGACATAAGTGATGAATCTAGATCATTGATTTTGATCTAGAAGATTGATCTATTATTTATATAAGGTAATATCAAAACCCTAAAATGTAGTAACATAGGAGATCTCTTGTATGCGGATGGAAGAAGTGTTTTGATTACTAGATGTAGAGATCATGCATAGTGACTGAGCAGAGAAGTGAATGACATAACATAGCTATATTTGATTTTGAGATCAAATAAGTATTGGAAAGAAGAGATCTGTAATCAACATTTGTAGTGAAAATTGAAGGATCAGGTACTGATACATTCTAGCAAGTGAATCAGGGTAAATCTGTTAACAAAGTGGTCCTAACAATAAATCTCTTAACTAAGTGCTTACTTAGCTTTAAGTTTTAAATCCTTTAATCAAGGTAGATTGTATAAGTCTGTAAGCTCTTAACAGGGTAGATCCCTCACAGGGTAGATCATTTGAAGTGAACAAAACTTTGTAGCCATAACATGCACACTTTATTTCTGTAGTAGTGAAGATTTGTGGGTGTCATCCCTACCCCAGTTTTACCTTTCAAGGGTTTTTGGGTTACCAAATATTTGTGTTATGAGTTATATTTCATGGATATGATTAGAATGTTAGATTCATTTCAGTATTGAAATCTATGATTATGATAAGTATGTGGAATTTGTTTCAAAGTATAAAATTTAGTGGATACCTAATTCACCCCCCTCTCATTATCTCACTTCCCCATATAAGACTTCCAACAATTGGTATCAAAGCTTTGTTCTCTTAGAATAAGTCTAACCACTTGTGAGTTAAGGTCTTGGAGATGGAGGTTTATAAGTTGGAAAATATCATAGAAAATTAGAAGATTAATATCCATCTTGTATTTCACCAGCTTGAAGCAACCAGAGGAGAATTGAAGAAATCCTTGAGCAGAAGGAAAGAATTGGTAATCCAACTGAATGAAAAACAATATCAAGAAGAGGATACTAAAGGTCTATTTGATAATGGAAACTCCACTAAAAGCGATGTAGAAATAATAGATCTATTAGAGAGAAACAACACACTGAATGAAGATGTCATAAGTCTAAAGAGAGAACAAGAAATCCAATTAGTAAGACTATGTGAAGTGATTGAACAGAAAAAGAAAGTTGAAGAAGACAAGATAATGGCATAAGAAGATAAGAGACAAATGGCTATAAGACTTGATGAAAGGAAATGTGATATGGAGAAGCCGACAAACAATCAATTGGACATGGTGAACCAAATGTTACTTGCAAATCAAGAGTTGAACATGAAAGACATGGAAATCACAAATATAAGATCAGAGAACAATCAACTAAAGAATGAATTAAGATCTGAAAAGGAACTTAATGAGAGGATGAACAAGCCTAATGAAGTTGTGAAATATTTTGAGGAACTGATGAGGTCACCAAGAAGATCCAGTGACACCTCTAGATTAGGACATGATGAGCACCTATCATCCAGTGAAGAAGGAGAATCATCAAAGAATGGAGAAAAAAGGAATGCAAAGTCAAAGAGAAAGAATGGTAAGTCCATCATTGTGGAAAGCTACATGCCATCATTGTGGAAAGCTAGGACACACAACAAGTATCTATAGAAGCAAGAATGGTAAGTCCAATCCTAAACCTAAATTCAACAGAATTTGTTTTAAATGTAATAAGCATGGACATCAGGCACATGAATGCAAGTCAAAGGTTAGTTATTCAGCTACTACACCTATATTTCAAGGAAATTGTTACAATTATCAGAAATATGGTCATAAAGAACAAGAATGAAGATTCAATGCTAAACCAAAGTGGACATCTAATAAGCAAGATAAAGCACCTAGAAAAGGTAACACATTCAATTGAGATTGCAATACATGGTACAATTGTCATTATTGTGGAGAATATGGTCATATTGGAGAAAATTGTGTAAGGACACATTTTAGAGGTAAATCCAAAAGTTGGATGAGTGGAAGTCTAGTATGTTACAAATGTAACAAGATTGGTGAAATAAAAAGAGACTGCAGAGCACAAGCACCAAGTAATGAACAATTCAAACGTGAAGAGACTGTTGAACAAATAAGGGACCATATGAATAAGAGACGGAGAAAGAAAGATGAAGCAAGCTATAGTGGATCTAGTGAGCCTGAGGTCACCCAATCCAATGGATCAGGTGATCACACTACTTCTATCTAAGTAAAGAAGGTAAGTAAGGAACTAAATTTTCAAATGTTATACTTTACACCAGTTCCTGAATCTAGATGTGTTAAAGTCCATATTTTCATAAGATAAGATGCATTTGGACAAATTTGAGAAAAGAGTCAAATTGCATAATTGATGCTAAGCATCAGTATTTATGTCTATAGTGATCGAGTCACTCAGTATGTGTCGAGCTCCTATAATAACCGAGATGTTATATCTACCGAGTCAAAGTGGAAATGTTAGTATCGTCTGAGTCATGGTTTCAATTGAGTATGGGTATGTGGTAACAAATTTATCATGTGAAGGCTGAGACAATTGTATTTCACCTATAAATATATGAAGCATTCAATGATCTAATTTGATCGTTTGAGTCTATAAAATGAAATATTAACATTCATTCTCATTTCACCCAATGATTTGAGAATTTGCAGAGTGATTCAAAGGTGAATGAGAAGAGTGATTTGAGAGAAGTTAGTTTGTGAAGATTCTTACAACGTGCCATCAACAAACACTGTGAAGGACTGTTGAAATAAGGTATTACCAAGCTACTCAAATTCATCTTTTGAACCCTAATTTGGAGAAATGGCATCCACTTCATCTGCAATAGTAAGGAAGCGAGGGAAAGAGGTTCTAAATGTTCAATTAGTAAGGAGTGATGCATGAAAACCACCAAAAATCCAAGATGTACTGGAAAGCGTAGTGAAGGGAGATCTCTCAGGAGCCCTGTCATAGATTCCACTAAAAGTCTTTATGATAGATGATATATGTGCATGTTACATGTGCAAGATTAGTGAAATTGGAGATTTTGAGTTGAGAGACGCATACAACAGATTGTGTATCAATGGAGTGTTGAAGGCGGAGCATCAACACATTTCTGAGTAAGGGTTAGTGTGTGTCCTAGATTTCCATCGCAACTTCAAGATAGAGTGGATTAAGATCATTTTAAGTAGAGTACACAACATGCAATTATGGTTAGATAATGGGCTGATGAAGATCAGAAAATAAATGATTCACCGAGTCATTGGTTATCCTATTCTTACCGGGAAAAAGACAATGAGGTGCCAAAGCAAAGAATTGATCCAGGCAAACACACTAGCATTATGGAACAAAAGAGGAATGAAAATCTCTATGATAAAAAATCCTAAGATAGATTTTATAGTAAGGGTTATTGCTCACAAGTTTTATCAGTCAAGCAAGATGGATAGTGTTCCCTACATTGCAGTAGATCATGCATGGAAAATTGTGAAGAAAGATCATACCTATGATCTTGCCGAGTTGCAACTGACACAACTTTCCGAGAACCTTACATCAATTAGGAAGGCTAAAAACTCAATGTGTAAGTTTGGTTCCCTGATAGTTTATATATAATTTTATGTGCAAAACAATTTTCCTACTATAGGAGATGTAGTATGGAGTTAGGACCGATTTGTGACTCAACAGGTTAATGAGTTTATTCAACAATTAGGTGATAATTTTGATAGTGTGATGGAGAGTTACTTTGTTGAATTTAAGAAGAAGATGAGGAAGAGAATTAGAATTATTGTATCCCTAATAGAAAAACACTATAATGATATATGTTTTCTAGTGGATACTGACAATACCTATGTTTAAGATGTTATGCCTAGGGTAACATGGCTAAGGCTATTTCCCTATGAGATCAACATAGATGAGACATCAATAGCTTTAACTGCTTTACTGGCAGAAGAGATAGATAACAAAGAAAAACCTTTTGGAAATTATGAAAAAGCTAAATCCAAAATTACAATGGGGTTAAAGTCCACAACCCTAGAGAGGAAAATAAATAAAATAGTCAAAAATCTTGAGAAAATTCTAGGTGAAGGAGAAGAGGAGAATGAACCTCTTGAGATTACACAAGGTCAAGGTGAGGACCAATCTAGTGATTTTGAAGGAAGTGAAGAGGAGGATGTAGAAACTCAAAAGAAGGGCAAGGAGATAATGGTTGCTTGGCCCAACAAAAGGAAGATCCAGAAAAAAAATCCTACTCCTCCCATAACATTAAGACCAAGAACTAGGGAAGCTTCAACTGCCACAACTGTCGAGCCCCAAAATAAAATACTAGTTAAGAACACTGAAGGGGAGAGCTCAGGAAAAAGGAAACAAGTGCAAACTAGAGTTGTGTTGAGTCATCCCAAGAAGAAGTCGAGAAGGAAACTAGTGTTACAAAAGGATGATGATGATGAAGAAATGACCGACACAGATGCTAATAGAAAATTGAAGGTGGAAAGACATACGCATCCAACTAGTGTGGATGAAATTTACCAGAACATTAAGAGAACAACAAGATTAGCAAGATTTAAGTTATTCAAATTTGAAAGATTAAGAAAAGATGATAAAGAAAAGATTGAAGAAGTAATGATAGAGATGCTATGTACATTCAAGATGACACCTTTGCAGATAGGGAATCTGATCCATGATGAACTGTTTAGTAAAATTGATGCAAGATGGTAGTATGCCATTGTAACAGAGAGACAGATAAGAGAAGGCACTCTAGCATAGATTATGCCTGAACTGACACTGAAGCAAATAGGAAAATTCATGGAGAAACATAGAAAAATGTTTATACCTAAGCTAAGGGATTACTCCATACTGAAGAAAAATGTTGAAGAAGTTATACATAGAGAAAATAGATATGGAAAATAATTTTTGGATTGATAGTTGATAAGAATGCAGGTGAAGGAACATCCAGAGAGGTTGAAGAAGATAGTAAAGAAGATGTAGATGATCCTTAGAACCTTGACGAAGAGGAAAGGTAGAAGGTAGAAGAGAGTGAATCATAGGATGTGATCACTATTGAGGATGTCCCTGAGGACACACAAGTAAACATTAATACTCTGATCCTGTTGATTATGAGCTTGATCTACTAAAGAAAATGCAAAGTTTGAAGCAAGCAGGAAGATCTGTTCAGGAGTATACAGAGGAGTTCTATCGACTCCTCATCAGAACAGGCCATGCAGAAGTTGATAAGGAGAAAGTTGCCCGATACCTTAATGGGTTAAGGCCAAGCATTCAGGAGGAGTTGAATTTGGTTCGAATGAACAGTATTGAGGAGGCATACCAGTTTGCCCTAAAAGTAGAGGAAAAGCTGAACAAGAAGTTTGAGAGCAGACAAAATGGAAGAGGTCATGGTGGAAGATCTGGTAGACGGTCATATGGTGGCCGAAATGAAGATCCGAAAAAGAAGGATGAGGCCAGTAGCAGTTAGAATTAAAGAGGAAATAATTCCAATCATTTTCAGGATCAGAGTAATAGAGATCAGAGAGGAAGAGGAAGAGGACAAGGATCTGGAAGAGGAGGCTTCCGTGGAACATGTTTTAACTATGGAGAAGAAGGTCATAGGGCATTTGAATGTCCTCAGCGCCAAGGTAGAACAGACAAGAGAAATGAAGGCCAGGCCAGAGTTGCACATGTGGATGAAGATGCCAGATCATCAAATTCTAAAGATGCTGAAAGAGGAGAAACGTTGATTAACAGAAGAGTCCTATTGAATGCTGAGAATGAACCTAAGCAAAGGAGGAGCCTATTTTGCACCAGGTGCAAGTGTGAAGGTAAATGTTGTGATGCGATCATTGATAGTGGAAGCACTGACAATTTGTTGTCAGAAGAGATGGTGACAAAGTTGAAGCTCAAGAGACAGAAACACCCACATCCATATCGGATTGCCTGGGTACAGGATGACCACAAGGTCACGGTCAATGAACAATGCTTGGTGAAGTTCAAGGTTGGTGGATACCAAGATGAGGTATTGTGTGATATCATATCTATGGATGCATGTCATATGTTGTTGGGTAGACCATGGCAGTTTGACAGATGTGCTGTACATGATGGTCGTGCGAATACCTATTCCCTGACAAAGGATGGAGTGCGACATAAGCTAAAACTATTGAAGGAGACCGAAGAAAAGGTATGTGGTAATGTAAGGATAACTTTTGTTGATGGAAGAAATTTCCTAGATGGTATGAGGCATGAGCATGTATTTTTTTGCTTTAATTCCAAAAGCTGGTAAAGAGGAAGTAGAAGATGTTCCTGTAGAAGTTACAGATTTGTTGAAAGAGTTTCAGGATATTGTATCTGATAACGTGCCTGGTGGATTACCACCAGTCAGGAAGATCAGTCATCAGATGGACTTGATCCCAGGAGTGAGTTTTCTGAATAAGGCAGCACACAGAATGACACCTGCAGAAAGTGAGGAATTGAACAGACAAGTACATGAACTGTTACAGAAAGGATTGATCCATGAGAGTCTGAGTCCCTGTGCTGTACCAGTGGTATTAGCACCAAAGAAGAATGGAGAGTGGAGGATGTGTATAGATTCTAGGGCAATAAACAAGATCACAATCAAGTACAGGTTTCCATTGCTACGAATGGATGATATTATGGACTGTTTGAGTGGAGCTGTGTATTTCTCAAAGATAGATCTGAAGAGTGGATATCATCAGATTCAGATCAGAGAAGGAGATGAATGGAAGACTGCCTCCAAGACAAAGGAAGGACTATATGAGTGGTTAGTCATGCCTTTTGGGCTAACCAATGCACCGAGCACTTTCATGCGGCTCATGAACGAGGTTCTGAAAGAATTTCTGGGTAAGTTTGTCATTGTTTACCTAGATGATATTTTGATTTTTAGCAAGACATTGGAGGAACATATGATGCATATTCGTATGGGGTAAAAGCACAATAAGCTGTCACCCTTTTACAAAGGAAGAGGCTAACAAAATCAAAGCTGTTAAACTTCAATAGTATAAAAATGACATTTGTGTTTGGAATTTGAAGATGATGTAAACTAGTTAAATGTGATAAAATGTATGAAGTTTATGACTAATATTTTTAATAATTTTTTTGAATAAGAATTGATATTTTTTTTTAATTTTTAAAGACAGTTTTTTAGTTGCTGAAAAATGCTAAAAATTAGGGGTCTAGTTCCCACCAAAAAATAATATGTAAATAAATATATTTTCCCCTAATTTCAAAATATGTTATAGATGAAATATATAGCTAGTGAATGAAGAAATAAAAATTGGTTTGTGACCTATATTTTCTCTTTTATAACAATTCAAATTAGAACTCACTGAAATCGACAGTTTTCATCTGGCAACATATTTTTCATAACAAATCTATCCCAATCAAAAAAATAAATATATATTCTTGAAGAGGACTCTCTCCTTTAGTGCATCGTATGTTTTTTAAATTTATTTAATGTGATTTACTATTTTTTTCTTTCTCCGAATCAACATCTCCTTGACTGTTAAAATACCTACTTGCAATACTTTTTAATTACAATAAACCATGTCTAATTAAAATACTATAAAATCTATATGAGGATATTCTTGACTCTAATCTCTACAAAAGGGTATTTTTTTATTTTTAAAAAAATATCATTAAAAAGATTAGGAGTTATTGAAATGTCACTTTTTTGAAATAGTTTTATTTTTATGATAATTGGTATAAAACATGTATTTAATAGATATTTCCAATTGGAAAAGTTAAATAACTTATCTAACTTAGCTAGAATGAATCTAGCTAGACCATATGTTTGACCAAAATTAATGTTTAGTTAGAAATACTAAAATTTAGCTGTACTGATAAGTTAGCCTAAAAGGTGACACCTAATTGTGCTTTTACCTTATGGTATTTGAGAAGTTGAGAGATGAGAAATTGTTGATTAATTTGAAGAAGTGCAATTTTGTGAAGAAAGAGTTAGTGTATTTGGGATTTGTAGTTTCAGCAGAAGGTCTAAAAATGGACCTAGAGAAGGTACATGCTATCTTTGAATGGCCTACTCCAAGGAGTGCTACTGAGGTAAGATCTTTTCATGGTCTAGCTAGCTTTTACAGAAAGTTTATCAGAAATTTTAGCATTATTTGTGGACCCTTGACTGAAACAATGAGAGGGGATAGAAAAGAGTTTAAGTGGACTAATGGGGCAGAAAAAAGTTTTCAATTGTTGAAACAAAAAGTTACAGAATAACCTGTTTTAGCACTTCCAGATTTTAATAAGGTGTTTCAAGTAGATTGTGATGCTAGTGGTACTGCAATAGGAGCTGTTATGAGCCATGAAGGTAAACCTGTTGCTTATTTCAGTGAGAAATTAAATGATGCCAAGAGAAAATATTCTGTTTATGATCAGGAATTTTATGCTATAGTTCAGGCATTGAAAAAGTGGAGGCACTATCTGCTTCCTAAGGAGTTTGTTTTGTATACTGATCATCAAGCTTTGCAATATTTGAATAGTCAAGGAAAATTGAATCAAAGGCATTTGAAATGGGTTGAGTTTTTGCAGAGTTATACATTTGTTTTGAAACACAGGAGTGAAAAGTCTAATAGGGTTGCAGATGCTCTTAGCAGAAGGCAACTATTGCTGACAGAAATGCAGATTGAAGTGGTTGGGTTCAAGGAACTCAAGAATTTATATCCAGAGGATCCTAATTTTGGTGAAGCTTGGAAAGCTTGTACAGAACCTGTTACTCTAGACAGGATGAAATGGTTGGATTTCATCATCCAGGATGATATGCTATTCAGAGGGAGTCAGTTGTGCATTCCACAAAGTTCTATGAGGGAGAATCTCATCAAGGAGAAGCATAGCGGAGGATTGGCTAGACATTTTGATCGTGATAAAACCCTTGGTTTGGTTAGTGAGAATTATTATTGGCCACAGTTGCAGCAAGATGTGAAGAAGTTTGTACAGAGTTGCCAAGTATGTCAGATGGCGAAGGGAGTGAAGCAGAATACAGGGTTGTATCAGCCATTACCTGTACCAAAGAAGCCTTGGGAGGATATCAGCATGGACTTTGTTCTTGGTTTACCGAGGACATAGCGGGGACATGATTCAATTTTTGTGGTAGTTGACAGATTTTCAAAGATGGCACATTTTATTCCCTGCAAGAAGACTAATGATGCTGTTCATGTAGCAGAATTGTTTTTCAGAGAAGTAGTGAGACTTCATGGTTTGCCAAAGACCATAGTTTCAGATCGGGACACTAAGTTTGTTGGATATTTCTAGCATACATTATGGAAGAAGTTGAAGATAGATTTGAAGTTTAGTTCATCACACCATCCATAGACTGATGGACAGACAGAGGTGGTGAATAGGAGTTTGGGAAATTTACTGAGATGTTTGGTTGGAGATAAGCCAACAGGATGGGATTTGATTTTACCACAGGTGGAATTTGCATAAAATAATTCTGTCAATAGGAGCACTGGTAAATCACCATTCCAGATTGTATATGGAAGTAGTCCAAGAAATGCATCTGAATTGAGAAAGATAGATAAAGGAGAAATAAGTAGTGCTGAAGCTGAGGATTTTGCAGAACACTTGAAGAACATCCATGAGGAGGTGAGGAAGCATATTACCAAGATGAATGCACAGTATAAGGCTAAGACAGATGAGAAAAGGAGGTATAAGGAATTTTAGGTTGGTGATGAAGTCATGGTTCATTTGCGGAAGGAGCGGTTTCCAGTTGGTACATATAACAAGCTGAAAATGAAGAAGTTTGGACCATGTAGGATACTGAAGAAACATGATTCAGGAAATGCATATGAGGTAGAATTTCCTACTGAGCTAAATATTTCACTAGTGTTTAACATTTCAGATCTGACAGAGTATCATGAAGGAGGTGTTGAAGATGAGATCACAACAGCACAGTGGAGTATTCCAGCAACTATTTCAGACACTAAGGAGATCGAAGATATACTGGACAGTCGTGTTGGTAGAAGCACAAGGAACAGGACATATGAAGAATATCTGGTCAAGTGGAAAGGATGACCTGTTGAAGATTCATCATGGCTAACAAAGGAGGAGGTTAGCCGTCTTGGTTTTCCTCTGCACACCTGAGTCGTGACAGTGTCACTTCTCAAATTACCCCAGGTGTCTGATGCAGGAGCATCCTGGGTGTAAGAGCAATCTTGCATCACCCAAAAATATTTCTATTTTTGTATTCAATAAGGGCTATTTTGTGCAGAGCTGCTATTTATGGAAAGTTACTATTTTTGGTAATTTTTGTATGTGCTTAGAATGATCTGATTTCTTTCTTGGAGGTTCATTTTGGTCATATAAGTCTGCCAGTAAAGTTTCATTGCCAGATCAAGTGTATATTGGAAGATATTGAAGATTTTCGGTATTGGTAGCAGGGTACAGAAACTTTGAACTCAGTTTTGAAGGCTTTAGAGGCCCCAAATGAGGTCAAAAATTTGGGTGACAAGCACTTGCGTGGGTCAAGCCTGTAGAGCGCTTCGTGGCATTTCTGAAATGGGGTTATAATAGCCGATCGGGTCAACTGGTGATGACTTATGGTCTTCGGAAGTTGGGCCACCCAAAATGGCGGAAAATAATTTTCTTCAAAATTTTTGTTCGGGTTTCAAAGGTTATCTTGAGCCGACTATGATGTAATAAAATGTAAAATAAAATAATTCTAAGTTTGGTCGGCCTTATTGGCTAAAATTCTGGAACCTTCCCAGGTGGTGGAAAATTGCCTATATAAGGAAGGCTATATTATTGTCTTAGGAGTTCGAAATAGTTCTGGGTATTGATTCGAGGCTTTGTCCTATAGAATATTGTAAGGGAATGCCCATGTGGCTTTGCATATTGTAATTCTGAAAGTTTGTAATTCCACATTTGTGGAGATAATAAGAAGCCAATTTTCTATTCTTGCATATTATTGTTGTTGTTTCTCTATTTCTCTTATGTGGTTGTGGTATTAAGGGGAGCACCCTTCATCATTGAACCTTCAAGCTCCCACATGGTCACATTTGAATAGAAAGTCACACAAAGTTCAAGTGCCGAGGAATAGGGAAAGATGACAACAACAATAGATAATGCACTTGTTGAGGTAAATATTGAAGACAATAAAGGAAAAGAAGAGGAGAGCTTAAAAGAACAAGCAGATAAGTCTGCAACAGTAATTTCAGGATCTCATGTTGAGGAATAAAAGGAGACTGAAAAAAAAATAACTAAGGAGCATCAAGAGCCTAAGGAGCGAGAGGCTATCCAAGCCTTAGTATAGTTGTCGAGTAGGAACACACCGAAGAATAAAGTACATAAGAAAAAAAAAATCTCCCAACACACAGGTCACACTAGATGAAGTTATAGTGATTCTAAAGTGGGACACTGATAACTTGACCTATGAACAAATGCAAATATTACAAGATCTATTGAAGAAGAAGAACAAGCAAGAGGAACTAAGGAGAGAACATCAAAAAAAGAAAGTAATTCATGAAATTAAAGGTATATTTGTAGAAGCTTTTGAGTTGGATGATGTGAATGAGACTTCACCTATTCTAGAATAATTGGTTCATATTGTTAAAAAGGTGAACAATGATGAAAGTGAAAAGATAATGCAGTGGTCATAAATAAAGTTTGAGACAAAGGTACTTGAAAGAGTCTCAACTGAGATAGCAATAAAACATGTAGAATTTTCTAATCTAGTGAATAACATAGACAAGGTTGTACAAAATGTTCATTCTTTGTACAAGAAACTAAGAAATGTTGAAACATTCACTAAGGAAAATCAAGAACTAATTGACAAGCTGCAATTAGACTTAAAGTCTATAGGACACTCACTGAGCATGGATGCAAGTTCCATCTCTATTAATTTCACTAGACTACTTCATGCACAAGGAAGATTAGCTGAGATGATGGCTAATGATGGAAGGATAAGAGCCAAATTAATCTCAATACAAACAATGTTAACACCTCATCTGGAGGTTATCCAGAGAGAATTGGCATAGGCAAAGGAGTTAGTACAGAGAGATCCTCATCTCTCTATTGCTGAGAGTTTGGTTGATCTAGCTTCCTAGCTAGAGATAAAGATACAGGTTTTGGAGTCTGTGAGATCCAGATGGGAGAATGCCTTAGCAATGATTATGCAGCTCCAAAAACCATTTTTAGATAATTATTATCTAAGCCCTACACCTCAGTAGCTCAAAGTGACAAAAACAAGGGGGGAATGAGTAAAAAGGGGAAATGAGTGGGAAATGAGTCATGTACTTATGTATATACAAAATATAAAAGAAGGGATATATAATAGAAAGGCATGACATACTATTTTTGAATGTAAATGTATATTCATTGTATGTTAAGAGTCATGTATATATAGTATAGTGTTTTTGAAGACCAAGTCAAAGTCTTAGGGGGAGAACTCAAAGTACTAAGTACTATTTTGTTTATACAATGTAAAAGTCATGACAAAGTGTTTTTTCCACTAATGTCAAAGGGGAAGATTGTTGATCCCTAAGTCATGTTTTCTATTAGTGTTCGACACTTAGTCATTTTCAAGGAAATATTGGTTAGTCATCATTGCGACCGAGCCATCTTATTAAGACCGAGTTATGTATAGACTTGTATTATGTATAGTTACCGAGGAGCAATTATTGCCGAGAAAGTCAGAGGTCATCGAGTACTTTAGTAGTTACCGAGCAGTATATATGCCGAGTTGTATAGAAGAGTCATTATCGAGCACCAGTATATGGAGAACAGTTTTGACTAAGCATCAAAGACTTAATATGCCGAGCAAGCCAGTTTTGACATATGTGTTTGTAATGGCACAAACACCTAGGTAAACCATTTTAGCTGACTTCTATGCATGATTTGATGATTGTTGAGAGAATCAAGGAGTTGATTACACTTTGTATTTATAATCATTAATCCCTATGCAAGCCATGTAAGCTATTAGAAAAAGGGAATGATTAAGCGACATAAGTGATGAATCTAGATCATTGATTTTGATTTAGAAGCTTGGTCAGTTGTTTATATAAAGTGATATCAAAATTCTAAAACACAGTAACAAAGGAGATCTCTTGTATGTGGATGGAAGAAGTGTTTTGATTTCTAGATGCAGAGATTAGGCATAGTGACCAAGAAGAGCAATGAAGGACAAAACAAAGTTATATTTGATTTTGAGATCAAATAAGTATTGGAAAGAGGAGATCTTTAATCAACATTTTTAGTGCAAACCGAAGGATCAGGTACTGATGTACATTCTAGAAAGTGAATCAGGGTAATTCTCTTAATAGAGTGGTCCTAACAGGACTTTGTAAATATCTTAACTGAGTGCTTACAAGTAGCAGTAAGTTTTAATTCCTTTAATGAAGGTAGATTGTATAAGTTTGTAAGCTCTTAATATGGAAGACCCCTCACAGGGTAGATCATCTGAAGTGATAAAAAATTTGTATCCCTAATAGGCACACTTTATTGCCATAGTAGTGAAGATTTGTGGGTGTCATCTCATATCCTACTAAGGATACCCAAACAACCACTTCTGGGCTCTGACACCTCCAAAGCAAGCCATTTCCCCTTTAACACCTACATAACCTACCCTAAGTTCATAACTCTCAAAATATCTCATAGATCATCATAAATCATAAAAATTAAAACCTGGTTCCAAGGTATCACAATAACATACATAACCAATTTCCATCTTAATAAAACCAAAGCTTCGACAAGGTTGGGTTATAACAAAATCAAATGCCACATAAGTATGCAAGGCAAACAAACATAATTCATTAACTCTAACTTCGTTTATGGTAACAATCTTAAAAGGATGACATAAAAAGATTCCCTCCTAACACACAAATGTAGAAGGAAAAATATTCATAAGAATTTAATAATAATAAACTAATTTGTAAAAACACCATTACACAAATTAATTTATTAAAAATAAACACTAATAAAACTATAATTACATTCTTAAATCAAATTCCAATAATAATGAAATCAATTTATAACGTTAATAAAATAAATTGATTCCAAGACTTATAATTACAAAAATAATATAATTTCATCATAAAATTTTCAAATTAGAAAACAACTTTCCTTAATTATCAATCAATAAAATTTATTAATTAATAATTAACCTATCTTCCACATTAGTCAATTACAAAAATATCAACTAATATAATTCCTAATTAAATGCCAAATAATCCTATTTACAAAATATTCAAAAAGAAAGTATCATATATACATACATATATATACATACATACATACATATACATACATACATATATATATATATACATATATATATATACATATATATATATATATATATATACATATATATATATATACATATATATATATATATATATATATATATATATATATATATATATATATATATATATATATATATACACATACATATATATATATAGATACATACATATACATACATACATATACATATATATATATATATATATATATATATATATATATACATATATATATATACATATATATACATATACATATATATATACATATATATATATATATATATATATATATATATATATATATATATATATATATATATATATATACATATACATACATATACATACATATATATATATATATATATATATATATATATATATATACACATATACATATATATATATACACATATACATATATATATATACACACACACACACACACACAATGTTAATTATATAAATAACCACATATAATATATATATATTAACAAACATTTATTGTTATTTATTTATATATTTTTGTTTTGTTTTATTTTATTATAAATATATTATATATTATTTATTTTTCTTTATAAAAAAAAAATTAAAAAAACAAACTTATATCCAACTGGAAATGGGAATTTCCTCTTGGTTGCCATAGGCTGCCAACAACCTTGACTTCCATGGTAGTCTATGCTGCCATCACACCCCCTGCCTCCAAACAATATTATATATATTTTTATTTTTTTGAAATATAAAAAAAATATGATCTACAACAACATATAATATATATGTTTTTAAAAATAATAAGAGGGCATGAATAGAACATTAATTATATATTTATATTTATATGTATATCACACACACACATATATATTTATAAAATTTAGTAGCGAGGAAATTAAATAGTTGACTACTACCATGAAGCAAAATTAATTGAATAATTCGATTTGATACAAACCCTAAGGATTTCTACCACAAAATTTGTCAAACTCTAACTGATTTAAAATGAGATTTAATTATGGTATTTCCTAACATACCAAGCTTTAATAACACAAGATCTCAAAAAACTTAATAACCAGAATTCCAAACATGATAAGAAAATCAACAAAATATATGTCACCTAGATCTAACAGATACAAAGAAAACAATCTTTTTGAAATAAAAGAATTTAACCTACCAGGTTTTCAAACCCTACCTCAAACCACCAATTGAAGAAACACGAAGAAGATCAGAAAAACACTAAAATTTTCTCAAGCTTTCGAAAAAATCTTTCAATTCAATCCTTCCATCCAAAACCTACAAATCCCCCCTAGAATAATTGCCAAATCCCCTTCATAAAGAAAAAAGAATCTAAAATTCAAACTCAACAATGCAAATTTGAAACTCAACTCAACTCCACAAACTTTGTTTTAATCAATCTCTCTTTTGCATGGTTTATTCAATTTTTTAATTAATAACTCAATACACTTTTGTAATTCTTGTTTATATCAATTCACTTAACTGATAAGATTACTTTATTCATTTAATTTATTTAAATTGAATGTGCAACTAATTGCATATCAATTTTAACTAAAAGAATATTATTTTAATCACTTCATTATTGTTTTATCTAATTCAACTTAACCTTGAATTTAATAATTATTTAAAATTTTAAATTCCACCATTAGACTTTTAATTATCTTTTTAATTAATAAATGTATTTAATTAATTAAATACCTTTACATTTAATTTTTTATATTTAGTAAGATTTAATTATTTAAACCACATAATTAATCTTAGTAAATCATTTAATCATTTCACAATAATCACACCAACTAGCTAAAGATCAGAAAAATTAACTGAGCCTAATAAAATGATAATCATGATCAAGAGAAAAGCTTATGAATCCACGTTAGCTGGAAAAATTCAGAAAGGTAAAATATCAAAAACTTGTCCACTAATAAAATGACTTAGGTTGGGATTCAATCCTGACATTATCTTCCCTCTCTTACCATTGATACATTGTGATAGAGCATGTTCATCCTGACAATTCAGGGAAGTCAATGCCCGGTACCTGGAAACCTACATAAAAGACAAGCACGTACATCCATATATATATAACAAGAAATGATAGGGATTGAGACATTGTGTGGATCCCACAACTAAGTAACTACGATTTCGTCCCGCGACCACATCAAACACGTCAAACAGAAAGGTAAAACATACATGCTAGCCATACACATGCAAGTATGAGGTAAGTAAAATCATAAATATAAACAATATTTTAAACATATAAATAATCATCATCAACATAACTAACATCATTTAACTGCAAACATATGATATCTCATAATTATCTAATATTAGATCACCATGTAATGTCATACATCCAAAACCACATAATAAAGCTAGAATAATCAACACACACATGAAAGTGGCCTAAAAGAGTCTGGTAATATAAAACTGAAAAAGAAAACTATGGGAGGACACTACACATTGTGACATAACATGATAATTAAAATTTGTGTTTGTAGCTATAACTATTTTAATAAAACAACATAAGCATTAAGACATAATCACATTTATGAGAATAATCCTAAGAATTATGATATAATTTAAAATATATGATAGTATCTCAAAAACCAATCATCCTATCCAAAGTAGAGGTAGGGTTTTAGTACTTGCAAATAAGATCATTTGTTATTAGTTGAAATAAAAAAACTAAAAATAAAAATAAAATAGACCATTTAATTCTATGTTGCTATCAATACAATAAAGAAAAATCGTAATTTTTTTAAAATATCAAATATAAATGTATTAATACATTATATCTAGATGTGAATAGTACTATACTATTTATATATTAGTATGTTCTTAAATAATTTAAAAATATTTTTAAGAATATATAAATCAATCTCTTTTAAAAATTTCTACAAAGGTCTCTTAATAATATATACATTTATATTTCTTTCCAAACATTTATATACATCCAAAAGAAGATATAATTAAAGAAAAAATTATATATATATATATATATATATATATATATATATATATATATATATATATATATATATATATATATATATATATATATAACTTTAAAACTTTACACAATTAAATGATAATCATATATAAAACTCTCCTCTACACAATCTTTATATGAAAGTGCTTTTATATTATTTAAGTAGATAGACATTCGATTCTATTCTCTTTAGATAAGCCAATTTACCCATGCACTCATAATCTCATATTTGATATTAAAAGTTCAAAATAATTAATTTTCATCATTGAAATTGTCATTTTAGAATGATTTTTAAAGTGAAATGAAATGAAAACCTCATCATAAACATGGTGAGATTAATATCTTTTAACATGGGAAAACAAGCCAAAGAAATGATGAAGTGATAATTTCCACAATTATGTTACAAAATAATAATGGAAGCTTTTATAACATCTATCATTTGTCACAAATTTACGTACGATTGTAAAATATATATTCCCTTTCAATTTGAGTGTTTTTTATTAAAAACAATAAATTGCAAGAAAAAATGGCACGACAAAAATGAAAACGGTATTTTAGAAAATTTCATATTTTTTTAATCTATAAACAAAATATACTTGATAATTTAGTTTTTGGAAAACTATTTAGTTACGTATGTATAATTATAATAATAATATATATAAATAAAATAATAATATTTTTTTATGGGATAAGAAATATAGATTTTTTTATGGTTGAGAAAAAGTAAATTATGATTTAATAAATTTGTTTCATAATCATTGGATTATTTAAAGAATTATTTCATTATAAAATACTAATAATTAAAGAAATAAAAATGTTTATTCATACTTTTTTAGTTTTTAACATTTACACTTTTTTTTTGTTACTAAGGATATCTCCGTGACCCAACCCAATGTTTTGAGACGAGCTGAGGTGAGACTAATCCCTTGGGGTATTGGTAAGGTTATCTCTCTTCATTGTTTAAGTCATCACTTCTCTTCCATCCCTACTCTTCCCTCTTGAGGTTTCTCCTTCCCTCCATGTCCATCTCTATACCTACATCCATGTATCATTATGCCCACCTCTCTCTATCTCTTTCTATTATCACCTCTTTCTCCCCTCATCTAGGTCTCTTACCTCTCTCCCCACATCCGGGCATTCCACGTTTCTATCTATCCCCTCTTTAGTTCTCTCCCCCCTTGTCCACCTCTTTCTCCACCCCCCCCTAGCCCCCCCCCCCCCCCCCCCCCCCCCTGACATAACACACTTCCTATTTGTGAGCTTAAAATGTTGGACTTTGGTGTCGTTTAACTTAGTATAATGAGACACATAGGTTGTGCTTATGCTTATTGCTTTGAGTGTTTATGGGTGGTTTAGTTTCACCATATTTATTATGATTTTTTGTTTTGGATTCAATTATTTTATTTATTGGCATATTTGGATCACCCACATGTTTTGAGATGAGGATTCCTCTACATGTTGATTACTAGTGTTGTTTGCATTGAGATGCATGTATCATATTGTGCTAGGTTCCCTATTAGGACAAGATTTATTTCTTATTTTTGTCCTCAGAGATTCATATATTATTCTATATTATTGTAATATTGATTCATGGCATGGATATCATTACATGTTTTATTATTATTTGTTTATAAGATGTTGAACCCCATTTGATGACCTTAATATGTTTTTGCTATTATATACTGAGTAGGTACTCTTGAAATATGTGTTGAATGGTTATAAGTGCATGTTATTTCTCCACCTCATATGTCAATTTGAGTTATTCCCTAATTAAGGTTAATTAGAGATCTCCGTTATAGCCAATAAGTGTGGTCACCCATATTACACTCACTTGAGTGTAAGATGAGTCTTATTTCTCTCATTATTTTGGATCCAAATTAATGATGATTCGGGTATCCATATGTTGTGAAATAATGGTAAACACATATTTAATATTGTAGTTTTTGATTTCCCATTTGCAATAAATCTCATTTTAAGTATAAAATCTTATTTGTGAATATTGTATGACACTTTGGAAATCAAGAAATTGGGTAAGAAAATAAATGAAAAATTACAATTTAGTATGTATGATAAACGATTTTATTTTCACAACAAAAGAAATTAAAAATTAAAAAATATTTCTATATGTGACAATTCAATTGAAAATATTTAAAATTTGAAGACTAACTTTTATTATTTTAAGTGCCTTTGGAAAAGGAAACAACATTGGCATTTTAAATTAATTGAGAAATAATTTTTTGATGGAAAAGAAATTAAAAAAGAAAAGAGAAATACAATGAAAAAGGAAATTAAAAAAAAAAAGAAAAAAATGATAAAGAGGATAAAGGTTTGTCTTTATGCATTCATTCTCATTTTAACATTTTCTTTAAAAATCCTTCTCACCTTTAAAAATAGAAAAATATGGATTTGCATGGAAGTTGTGGATATAATAGCTTCAAGTTGGATTCAAATTATTGGATACAATAGCGTCATTCATTTTATACCTTTGATTAAGGTGTTCAATTTCATGCTTTATTATCCTTTATTTTAGTGTGCCCCATTCTATTATACATCACAGGCCTTGAACATGCATTTAGCTAATGCTTAGTTCAAGAATACAAATCTTGCTTAATTCAAATCTCATCGCAGCCTTATTTAAACCCTTGATTTTAGGCGTGCCCTTTATCTTTCATCATTTTAATTTATTATAAGTCCTTCCCCATTTCAAATCTCAAGACACATTTCCTTCACTTAAACATTATATCTTTTCATATGAATACATTTCTGGCATTAAGATCATATTATCTCACATCCTTGAAAATTTGGGTCAATTTTGGTTCAAATTGTCAAAAGACATATGGTGTAATGGTAAAGTTCATGTTGTAAGCACTTAAATGGTGCTGAGTTCAAATGTTCTCTAATACAATTTTTTTTTTGGTTCAAATTGATATTGTCTAGGATAATGTTAGTTTTAAGAGACATTGACAAACTCTTTTTGGCCAAAATTTTGAGAGGATATTATGCCGGTCTTGCCCTTTCCAAAACTATCCCTAATGCAAAAATTGATAATTTTAAGTTGGTCTTTTATCAATTCAAAGTTAGAATCTCATGTATAGCAAGTGATATTCCTCATTCGTGATATACAATAATGGATGCAACAAGTGTGCAAATTGGAGATATCCTCATGAAGTGAAAGCTTTGCAATATGTGAAGTTACATATATATGAAAATATAAAGACAAATCAACAAATACCAAGTCTTAAATTAACATTCATTCATCACCATGTAAGCTTCAAGACATGTTGGAGGATGATAGGGAATCATCGACTGATGATTAGCTTGTACCTCACCTAAAATGGTTTGATGTTATTTCATGTTGTTCTCATATTTCTGCAATTAAGCTTTAGATTTGAATTATATCATTTCAAGTTATTTGATTCATGCATCCTCAAATTAGTATTAATTATATCATTTATGGTTTTTCTCTAACACGCTTGAGTAGGACTCTAGTTTATATTTATACACTTTAGCTCATAGAAATCCTAGACACACTTAAGATTCAAGATCAAACACATTATTAAAATTTCAATATCATCTATTTGTGGAGGTAGAAATCACCAAAATAAGGGTTTTACTAAGGAAAATCTATATATAGCCACAACCACACACTCTTTGTGTTTTATATATTCAACTACATATCTTGACAAAGGAGGAGGATTGGAAAGTACTCGTGATATAGAGACATAATGCTAGTCTAAAGCTCATAAAAGAACACATGGTCAAGGGTGTTTCAAGGTGACATTGACCTATTCAAGGGTATTTTGGAGTTCCATCTAAAACTTGGCATAGGCCTAGTGAAATATCTCAAAAGACCATATCTAGAATAGTATGCACAAATTTTTTAGTTTGGAAAAGGACACTCATAATTGATAGTGTCCTAATTTCAACTCATCTTTTAGATACAACTGCACCACAAACTCCTCTTTCCATTTTTGTACATTCTTTGTGGTTTCTATTTTCTATATCATATATCATTGTTTAGTTTTTCTTAGATCCCCATTGCATAGCTTTCAAATCACTCAAACAATATTTTAGAGTAGAAAATGAATAAAAGCCATAAGATATTTATTGAATCTCTTGAGAAAGAGTTAGTCAACCATACCTATCTCTTGGTGGCTTTGTATTCCAATGTTCACCTAAAAGATGGTCTTGGTCCTAGACTTGTACATCCCCCTTTTTACCAACTAAATATTTTGACGAACCCAACATATTTGCATTACATTTTATGATTTACATGTTATCCTTCTTTTTCAAAAAATGAAAAAGTAGAATTTTTTTTTGTTTGCATGCATTGTGCATTTAGATTACATTTACATGGTTTATTATATTATATTGTTTCATTGCAATAGTTAGTATAAGAATTTATTTCTTTATTTTAGAAAACACAAACAAATCTAGAAAAAGTGATTCCATTATGTCAGATCTCTTTTTACAATACTTTCATGCCTTTGATGAGCCATGTAGTAGTGAGGACTTTCATATGTTAGATGAAGCTCTTGATGAATTCATCTCTACTAAGCCTTCCTCTATGAATCTTAAACCTTCCTTATTCTAAAAATTGATTAATATGATACATGTGAATGCTTATAAACATGAAATCAAAAAGCCTAAAGTAGTTTCACATCTTCATCCTGATGTTCCCCAAACTCCTATTAAATCACTAATTAATGATCAAGATGGAACAAACCCAAAAGTTCCTTTATCTTTTGAAAAAAAATCACCCAAGAAAATTACAACACAACTGCCCATACATAAAACATGAGAAAAAATAGACAAATTACTCTTGGTCCAGTTGTTTCTTCTTTTCTTCCTACTTCTTAACCAGTGCTTCTTCCTGTACTTCTTCTTTCTCAACATCTTGGAAAGGAATATGAACTTGTTGAACAACTTCATGCTATTCCTTCATGATATCTCTTTGGGAGTTAATTTAAACTTCACCCACATACCATGGAATGCTACAAAATGCCTTAGAGAAGATAGATATATAACATTTTTTGTGATATCTAATTATATGAATTCTTTATTGGAATGTACGCATGCAACTAAAGTTGATATTGTGTTATCTCAAAATGAGTTTCCTCCTATAGATTTCAAAATCAATATGATCCCCTTATTATTATTTTCCTTATTAATGGAAATGATATAAGGTGAATCTTAGTCGACAATAGATCTAGTCGTAATGTCTATAGTATTGATTTTTTGTGTAAAATTAAAGTTGATACTTCTCTTGTTCAACTTGATTCCCACTTTATGCATGACTTTGATAATGTTTCTAGATAATTGTTAGGTACTATAACCTTACGTATTAAGGTAGGTCCTTCTAGTTTACCTATGCATATTCATGTCATGCTCAATACTCTCACTTATAACATTTTATCAAGACCTTGGATTCATTCTATGTAAGTTGTCCCTTCCAATCTTCATCACAAAATCAAGTTTATATATAACAATAAGATGTATACCCTAGAAGGTGATAAAGACATACAAAATTGTTTGCAAACTGAGATAAGATTGAAATCCCCTATAAATTATTTCAGTCTTTCAAATCAATACAACTTGATACAAAATCTTCCACTCCTTAAGAGATATTCTTAGAAGATGATTCAGGGACATTAGAATTTACACCTAAATTTAACATTTAATCCTTGAAGTGGCCTAGTATGTCACTTGCTCAAACTTCTTCTACATCCATTCAAGCTTCTTCTTCTAACACATATATTGATGATGATTGGTCATCTTTATACTTAAATCCAATTAAAGATAACAACCAACCTTTTCCTCTTGACATTTCAAAAATTACCCAAAATATTGCCTTGTATTTGGGAAAGCATTTAAAAATTCTCTCTAAACATGGGTTTAATGGACATATTTTAGGATGTGTGCAAAAAATTATGAAGGAACATAATAAATCTACAACTTACCTTTATAAAAAAGGGTTTAGGTCTCCAACCTCCTTTGTCAACATCCTCTCCCCCATTGCCCAATACATCTATGACTTCTTCTCCTAACTTCTCTTCACAACAAGAGAATATTTTGTTTGAGATTATCAAATCCAACTTAATTACTTTTTCTCTAAAGCATTATATTAAAAAAATGGAAGAAAGATCAAGACAATCCTTCTATTTGTGTGTATCATCAAATTTGTTGCAATACAACTATTGAATGTTAAGATTTAAAGTGTAAAATTCATCAAATCATTGATTCTAGTATCATTCAAATGTCATCTGGAAATAATTGGTACCTTTGTCATGAATCTTTACAATAACATTTAAGTTCCTATTATGTGCCCCACATTATGTAACATCAGTATCTTACCTCTTGGGGGATCATTGTTATTCACAATGTTATAATTCAAGGTCCAGTCATAATTAATGAGCAATATAATAGCTTAATTATTCTTGTACCTACACTTGGAGGGAAATAATAGTTTTTTAATCATTTTTTCTTTCTAAGGATTTACCTTCCCTTTATTGAGTTGTATCCTTTATAAAATGATATCCTTTCTTGCATATAATCATTTTTTTTCATGAGGATTTTCTCTTTTTTAGGATGTTTACATCCTTGATTCCAATATCTTCTTTTCTTGAAAGCATAATTTTATTATAAATGATCTCTTCCCTGGTGATTAAAAATGTATAATATTTCACCAAGAATCCCCTTTCCTAGCAATTGGGAAGGTGTGTATTCTTGTTCTCTTTCCCCTTTATTTGTTGAAGATGCCATCATTATCTCCTCTTAGAGGTAGATGTATTTGAGTAAAAATATCTTCCACCTTTCATTATGCATCCTTCAAAGGAATCCCCTTTACCCTAGTTGCAAGATATATTTCACAACTATCTCTTCCTTGCCTCAAAATAATCATGCCCTCTTTGGCTTGGATTGCATGTATACTATTTCTTAAATGACATCTCTTTGGTGATCAAGTTGTTTACCCTTTTTCTTTTCCTTGAGACATCAACATAGTTCAATGTTGACATAATAAGGGGAAATATTAAGGGGCAATCTTAAGGGGGAACATGTATGTGAACTCCTTATTGTTAGCCAAGTGCAAAAATTTGAGTTCACTTATGGTGGAAGTTTCATACTTAGCCAAATTTGTAAAATTGCACTCAATGAAATAGGGTTCTGCTTAGAGTGAATAGGGTCTCATTTCTCTTTGATACCCCAAGCCTAAAATTTAGAAACATGATCACATTCAAAACAAAACAAGACCCTATTGAGAATGAAATGAGATCCCATTTAAAAAAAAATAAAAAACCTTTTGGGGAGTCATTTATCCGTTATAATTTTAAGAAAGCCAAATAGGATTTTGTTTACTAAACTGGATCTTGTTTCTAAATATTTGAATTTCAAGCTTTTTTTTGCCATTGGCCTTTGATTTGGAAAGAATCTTGGCCAGTCGAATTATAACATTGAACCTGGTTTGACTTGCAACCTAAAGGTCATGTTAGTGTCCATACAAAATAGGGACTTTAGACATATATCTAAAGATGTTTTCTACAAATTTTTAAACAAAATTAAAACTCATTAGAGATGAGAGTTTTTAGATTTCAAATATATAATTTTTTCAATTGGATTTTTTTCTCTATTTTTCAAATAATTTCTAAAGAAATAGGTCTGTAAACTTAAAATAACAAGTTCTCTTATTATTTCAATAACTTCTATGTTTTTGAAAAAAAATTACATGACAACGAACTACAAATAATTATTTTTACTTTGAAATTTTTTTTTAAAAATGATTTAAGTTAAGGCCAACTTATGCTTGTCGTACATAAGGGATTTTTAAACAACAGTTATGCCCAATAACAAATTAATAAAAAATATAGTCAAATTTATTTTTAAAAATATTATTGACAATCTTGAGTGTATTACAAATATTTTCTAAAAATGCTTTAGAAAAATACTTTAATCTAGGTCAAATTATACTTGTCGTACACCAGCATGGTATGAAGATGAAACAATTTTTAAACAGTGATTTTTAAGTATGCTTATTGAAAATTAACTTGTGTCATCTAGGTATTATGATAAATTACATATTTGGAAAGTAGACTTTGAGTACTAAATTTCATATTAGTAACATTTTTTAAGATTCAATCTTTAAGTGCTTTGAATTTTTAGGTCAATCGGGACAAATTCCAAAAAATAGGGAAAACACTTCCACTTTTGGGCCAAAATTTGGAGTCAAATTCTTGCAATCACCCTACTTAACTTTTGTTTCTCATTTTCAAGAAAACTAGATAGAATCCTTTTATAACTTGAGCTAGAGACTCTGATTTTCATGCCTTTTTTGTATTGAAATTGTGATTCAGTTCTTTGTGTTCCCAAATGATTTTTGAGTAGTTTGATTTAATATAGAATCTTGTTGAAAGCATTTTCCATTACATATCCTTTATAAGTCTATGTGGTAAACTTGAATGATATTTCTACCCCCTAAAAAAAATAGATTAGGGGGGCATATAGCTACTCTTGAATTTCATCATCCTTAGTATTCTAGGTGATTTTTATTTGACTGATAGAGTGGTTTTGTAGAATGTGGCTCCTATTTTTTTTAGAAGGTATTGCTACATTGGGGCTTCATTTGACACCATTGGAAATATCATTTTTCATATGAAGATGTAGAATTTTTATATAATCTTGGATATACACAGTGTCAAATGACCTCTAAAGTAGAGGCTCAATGTAGGGATGTAAATTATACACCTTTGAGTAGGGTATCCAATTCCATGCTCTCATAGCCCTATTTTTAGTGTACACAATTTTATTATACATTATAAGACTTCAATATGCTTTTATTTAATGGCTAATTCAAGAATTTGAGTGCTTAATTAATTTCAATCTCATCACATCTTATTTGAGCCCTTAATTTTAGGTGTTCCCTTTATATTTCATCATTTAAATTTATTATGAGTACTACTATTGGCATTTGTTATAGATTTGATGAAGATGATCATGCAATGAATGTTGTAGTGTTGTCCTTGTTGGAAAAAAGTCTTCTGGGATGATTGAATTCATTATACCAATGAAAAAGTTTATTACATAAGTAATTCTTTGAGTATCCAGTGTATCAGTGATAACACAATTAGTCACGGTAAATGTGATGTGTGGTGATGATTTGGATAGTTATGGTAATGAAATTGGACATGAAGAATCTACAAAGTCATGTCAAACTAATTCTATGATTGTGTAAGAAGATTTAAAGTATAGATTAATATTTAGTGGAAACATTAGTGTTATCATCTGGAACAACCAACCGGTCAAGTCAAGGTGATGAAATCGAGGTAGTGGTTGGATAAGAGTTAATAGTTGTTTTATTTTTGAATTATATTCTTAAGGTCCAACCTTAAAGATTTCAATTTACTATGTTGGAGGGATCACTTATGAAATTTGAATGGAACTTGGAGGAGGCCAACATTAGTAACACATTTTAGGGTTACTCCACCAACCTATATATGTATATAAGAGATGAAATCGTAAGAGAAAAAGAGGTTGTTATTTTTTGCAATGATTGTAATTATTGAAGGAAAAGTTTGTATGATTAGAACAGTGATTTGAGAACTGCTGAAGAATATCTGTTAGGAAGAGTGTGGTACATTCAGATCATTTTTATTGAGTTCATTCTCAAGGCAAGTTCTAATAGGCTTGCAGTCAAAGTCCTCTAACAAGGTTACTCCTAATAGGGTATGCAAGGTACTAAAAGGTTTGAAGTTTAATTTATCTAACCAGGTGACTCACATAATGATTTATAAATTCCATAAAAGGGTAGTTCCTAATAGGACTTTGTGATAGCTTCTAATTGAGCTATATATAATCTTAACCAAGTATACCCTTAGTAGGGTGTTGTAATTCTCATAACAAGGTAGATCTTATTAGTGCACTAGTGAGACTAGTGGGTGATAATTCACGCCATGGTTTTTACCTCTAACAAGGGTTTCCACATAAAAATATTGCTTTTTTTTTTGTTGTTTATGTGTGGATGGTTTATGTGTTATGCTTGTATGTTATATTTACATTTGCATGTTGGTTAATTTGAAAGTGTATGAAAAGATTTTGTACATTTTTGGTTGCATTGATTCACCCCCCAACTCAGTGCCTTATAACATTAACAATTGGTATCAGAGCCAAGTTCCCTTGAAGAAGATCCTTAAGAAATACATGGAGAGTTTGAGATATCAAAGGTAACTTGAAAAGAAACTTGCAAATGCAGAGGAGTTCATTGACTAGTTGAAGGAGCAACTCAAGCAATCAAGAGTCAAGAGACAAGAACTTGTTGAACAATTGAATGAAAGACAAGATATCATTGAAAAACTATCAGAAGGTAGTGGATCTGAGGAATCTCAAGAAACTTTGGAAGAATTGAACAAGATCTCTTTGAACAACTATCAAGAGAGAATTAGAATCTTTGTTAATCAGAATAGGTGAAGAAATGAAAGAAATGAAGATATCAGTAGAAGTAAGGAAAATTACAGAGGAAGCCCTCAAAGAAAAATATGAAGCCCTAAAAGATAAGGTAGATGAGCTCTTCAAATTTGAACAAGAAGTTGGTACATTACATGCACATCTACATGAGACAAATGAAGAAAATAAAAAAACCCTAATGGAGAATGAAAAGATGAGACATGAAAATGAGAAATTGAAAGGTGAGTTGAAGGATGAAAATGATTTACTTAAGAAATTAATTGAAAGTACTAAAATGCTTGATGAAAAATTGAAGAATTAGAGAATGCATGGAGAGAGCTATGGATTAGGATACATTAGTTATGAGGTTGGTGAATATTTAGGTACCAAGAAGGCCATACAAGATGAAAAATATGCACCTAATGTGAATCAAAGGAAATCTAGTAAGAGATCTTACAAACTAGTTTGTTTCAATTATCAGAAGGTTGGACATACATCTAATGTATGTAGGAAAATTATCAGATCTAGTGTTCCAAGTATTAGATCAAATGATAGACCAAGCACATTTCATATTTATTGTTGCAATTGCAATAAATATGGTCATAGAGCCAATGCATGTAGGACAAGGATGAACAATCAATGGTCATAAGTCAACTAACAAATTCCTTATCAGAATAAGAACTAGTGGGATATTACATGCTCACATTTTCACAATTATGGTTACATGGAGATCAATTGCAGATTGAGGACCAATAGAGGAAATCCAAGACCTTGGAGATCAATGGGTATGGAATTTTTTCACTATCATACAATAGGACACATTGAAAGGTTTTGTAGATTAAGGAACAATAAGGTGAAAAAACTGGTTAAGCAGTTTGACAAGTAAAAAGGAAAGCAAATTGTGAATGTTGAAGAGACTAGAAGGAAGATAAATCAAATTTGGATGAAAAAGAGTGACAAAAAATCCTTAGAAGGATCCGCATCTTCATCAAGTGTGGAAAATTCATAATCAAACTAAGTCATCTTTGACTTAGGGGGAGAAATAATTATTGATTCCATTGAAGACCCCCTAGATGCATGTGTGACATATGCTATTAGATTTCAACCGGTGATGAATTTAATGCTTAAGAGTGGTGGAAGGTAAAAGGTGACTTTATGTCTTATTTTGCACCTACACTTTCAAGTACTATAGAAAGAAGAGATAGAAACGAAGTTTGAGTAGATTAATAGTGATTAAAGTAACTATAGAAGGTTTTAAAGTGATTTTGGTGAAGAAACTTGCGAGGGTTTGCACAGGTCATTGTGTAGTTACTGAAAAGGTATTTATTGGAGATGTTTGAGCTTGAAATCTGTTATTTTTAGGATGGATACTCCTAGTATCTTTGAGATCATGGGGAAAACTAGGCCATTATTTAAGATATATCTAAACAAATCGATGGAAAATTGTGCTAAGATTCTCGGTAGTCAGTTTTTTGAGAAGGTATGGGGATATTTTAAGGATTTTTGAAAGAGAATGCATGAAAGGGAAATAATTCCAGCTCATGTTGTTGAGAAATATAAATATGATATATGTTTCATGTTTGATATTGACACATGTAAAATGGAGGCAGTAGTACCTAGGACATCATGGGATATGCCTATGGGTTATGAGCTAGAAGCTGATATCGCCTTTGCTTATGCTGATGAGCTACTGAAGAACCCCATTTATCCTACTGCAAAGAGATTTGGAACATATACAAAAAAATATCTTGAAGTTGCAGATACATTGAATGCACCGGTCATTGAGAAGAAAGTTAGAAAGGAGGTTGAAAAATTATTTCTGTAGAAAGGCTTCACTCAAGAAGCTATAGATAAAGAAAGAGCCAGTCATGAAGATGAGAAAGATGGCACTTTAGCTATAGCTATTGCAAAAGAAGATGTAGAAGTAGTTTCTTCTACAATCGACATAACTTCAACTGGTAGGTAGACAAGAAGTGTGACAACAGTCAAGAAGGAGAAACCCTATCCTCTAGTTAATATTTTAATGAAAAGAAAAGTAAAGAAAACACAACTTAAGTCCACAAAGGCTAAGGAGGCTACTGCAACAAAGGTTTCTAACAAGATGAAGAAAGAGAAGGAAAAATGGTACAAAGAGGTTGAAGGGGAAGCAAAAGGAATTGAGTTAGAAGAACAAAAGGAACTCAAAGTAAATGGTAAGAAATCCAAGGTGGCTAGACCCCCTACTAAAAAATTAGTTAAGCCCAATTTTAGCAAGTTTATCTCTATTGATAAAATTATTGATGAGGTTAAGAAGTGGGGTATACTTTCTAGTGTCAACAAGTATTATGAAAATTTTAGTGAGGAAGATCAAAGGAAAAATGAAGATGTTGTTGTAGGGAGTATGCATAGGTTTAGTAAGGTCCTTATTCAATTGCAAGGAAAAATTTATTCTTCTTTATATGGTAAAATTGAAGTTAGATGGAGGGGAACATTAAAGAAAGATAAAGAAATAATTGAGTGTCTTAATGCATAAAATTTTTAAGCTAAATACATAGGAGATAAAGGAAATATTAGATAAGGTTAGACTTGTATTTAAGACAAAAACAAGAGTTAAAAGACTATTGATTGGTGATTCTCAATCAATGCAAGATGAAATAGAGAGAATTTTGAAGAAGCACTTAGGTCTTATAGAGGATAAGAAGGATGAAGTGGAAGAGGAACATGAGAAAGGAGAAGGGAGTAAGAAAGAGGATGTGATTTCTCTTACCGATGAAGGGTGGACCATAAATGGTGTGAAGGTCACACTTGATAACACTTTTTTGGATGAGCCCAAGGACACTATGGAAACCATAGGTGATGTTCCAGTCATGGATATTCCAGAAGAACAAAGGGACACTACAAAGAATTAGGAGGAAGCTTCCAAGAGCACACAAGATCAACATAAATAGGAGACACAAAACAAAGGAACCAGTCAGGGTATGACCATTGATTCATTAGTTGAACAAAAAAATAGGTACTGGTAATGGATGCAACAAGTGAAGGTGAAGAAGCTAAAGATGAACATAAGGAGTAGACCATAGACAAGGAGAAAAAAAGGTAACAACTTTTCGATCTATGTCTTCTAGCATTGTTGGTATAGATGAAGATATACCTGCCATTAAAGGGTAAATAGATTAGATTTCTATGAGTCCTAAAGAAATGCTGAATATTTCCATGGCAATTAAGTCCAAAGAAAAGAAGGAGAAAATAAAAAAGGCATAGGTTATCCAAAATGCAAGAGATATACTATCCAATTTAGTACTCGGTGTGAACTATGATGAGAAGGCTACACTGATCGAATAGTTAGGTTAGTTGGTCACAAGTACTAGAGATAAATTGAAAATTCTAGAGGATTTTGCAACAATGAGAGCTAAGAGAGACTATGAAAGGAAGAGGTCATAAAAGTTGGCTCAATCAATTGCACTTGATAGAAACACTTTACAAGTTGTAGTGAAATGGCTGAAAGATACTCTAAATGAAGGTGGTAAGATACTTACATCTATCTTTGAATTTTCACAGTTCTTGAGATATTTAGATAAGAAAAGATGTAAATCTCAACATGAACTAAGGCTATTAGTAGAAAATTTTGATCCTATGAATGGATCAACTACAATTTTTGGAGCACAAGTAAGTGTTGTCAATCATAAGCCCAAGACTTACAGTATTGATCAGGAAAAGAGGATATCTCCTTTATTTGAGTTATAGAGTCTATTGATTCCTAAGTTGGAGATTTTTCAAAAAGGCATTAAAGGTTGGAATAGTGTTAGTCTCACCTGCTGTGTGCATGATAGAAGGACTGGAGGAGCTTGCATATTTGATGCATGGGCATATACTTATCATGGAGAACCTAATGATCACTTGGGTTAATGATTTATAGATCTTGAAGACCAATTTTGTAGATGTATTCAATATATTGTAAATCGGTATATGCTACTCATTATAAATAAAATTTTGGTTATCCATTATAATATCTTTGTCATTGTTGTCAAAGGGTGAGTAGTAGTGTAATGAAAAATTGCTAAGTATTAAAAAGGGTGAGTAGATGTATTACCTAAGGGGAATTATTTTTGTAGCTATGACCCTTTGATGCTTTGAACTTGGTGATTATATTTTTGTAATAGTTGGACACTTAGTCAATTTTTCCCTAAGTGTTGCCATCAATGCCGAAGGGGGAGATTGTTGGCATTTGATGAAGATGATCATGTGATGAATGTTGTAGTGTTGTCATTTTTGAAAACAAGTCTTTTGGGATGACTGAATCCATTGTACCAATGACAAAGTTGATTTCATAAGGAATTCTTTGAGTATCCAATGTATTAGTGATAACATAGTCAGTCATGGTAAATGTGATGTGCGGTGATGATCTAGATAGTTATGGTGGTGAAATTGGATAGGAAGAATCTACAGAGTCATGTCAAACTATATTTATGATTACATAAGTAGATTCAAAGTACAAATGAAGATTTGGTGGAAACATTAGTGTTATCAACTAGAACAACCAACCGGTCAAGTTAAGGTGATGAAATCAAGGTAGCAGTTAGATAAGAGTTAATAATTGTTTTATTTTTTAATTGTATTGTCGAGGACTGACCTTGAGGATTTAAATTTACTATGTTGGCGGTATCTTTTATGAAATTTGAATGGATTTTGGATGCCGATATCAATTACACATTTTAGGGTTACTCCACTAACCTAAATATGTATATAATAGATGAAATTGTAAGAGAAAAAGAGGTTGTTAGTTGTTGCGATGATTTTTATTGTTGAATGAGAAGTTTGTATAATTAGAAAAATGATTTGAGCTTTACTGAAGAATATTTTTAAGGCAAAGTGTTCTACATTCAGATAATTTTTGTTGAGTTCATTCTCAAGACAAGTTCTAACAGGCTTGTGGTCAAAATCCTCTAACAAGGTTACTCCTAACAGGGTATGTAAGATCATAATAGGTTTGAATTTTAATTCATCTAGCTAGGTGACTCTCAGAAGGAGTTATAAATCCCCTAGAAGGGTAGTTCCTAACAAGACTTTGTAATAGCTTCTAATCGGGTGATAGATACTCTTAACCGAGTATACCCTTAGCAGGGTGTTGTAATGCTCCTAGTAGGGTAGATCTTATTGATGCACTAGTGAGATTAGTGGGTGATAATTCCCATTGTGATTTTTCCCTCTAACTAGGGTTTCCACGTAAAAAAATTGGTGTTTTTGTATTGATTATTTGTGTATTTTTCATGTGTTATGCTTCTCTGTTATATTTACATTTGCTTGTTGGTTAATCTGCAAGTTTATGAAAAGATTTTGTAGATCTATGGTTGCACTGATTTTCTCCCCTCTTAGTGCCTTATAACATTAACAACTACCGCATCTCAAATCTCAATGTACTTTTCCATCACTTAAACACCATATATTTTTATAACAATATATTTAAGGCATTAAGATCTTATTGTTTCACATCCTTGCAAAATTAGGCAATTTTCTCAAATCACTATTGGTTTGAATCAACATTGATAGAATTGTTTGGATCAATGTCTTAAGTGGCATTGACCAATGCTTTTTGGGAAAATTTTTGGGAGGATATTATGTCAATATTTCCCTTTCCAAACCTATCCTCGATTTGAAAAATGATAATTATAAGGAAACATTTTATTAATCCTAAGTTAGAATCTTATATATATGCAAGTGATCTTCCTCATTTTTGATACACAACAATAGATGCAAAAAACATGCAAACTAGAGATATCCTCATGAAGTAAAATATTTTCAATATGTGAAGTTGTAAATTTGCAAATTTACAGACAAATTGACAAATACCAAGTCTTCAATTAAAATTCATTCATCACCATGGAAGCTTCAAGAGATGTTGGAGAATGATGGGGAATCCCTAAGTAATAATTAGTGTGCAACTCACTTAAAAGGGTTTGGTATGATTTCATGTCGTTCTCACATTTTTTTAATTAAGCTTTAGATCTAAATTTTATCATTCATATTATGTGATTCTTGCATTCTTGAATCAGTTTAAATAATATCAATGTGGTTTTTTCTCTAACACACTTGATTATATTATAGACATGGAAATCACCAAACTAGGGAGTTCAATAAGGAAAACCCTTATATAGCCACAACAATACACACTCTATTTTATAGGTTTAGCTAGAGGTCCCAAAAAATATAGAAGATTGATAAGTACTTAGGACACAAAGATAGAGACCCAATCCAAAGCTCATTAAAAAATACCTAGTCAAAGGCATTTCAAGGTGACATTGACCTAGTCAAGGGGATTTTGGGGCACCATTGACCTCCCAATTTTGTCTTAAATTTGGTAGACATCAAGTGTAGTGTCTCAAAAGCCTAGATACAAAATAGTGTGCAAAAATTCATCAGTTTGAACAAGGGAACCTAACATCAACATTGTCCTCCTAATTTCTGGTCAACTTTCAAATATAGGTGCAAACAAGATCATCTTTCCCTTTTTGTATGTATGCTTTGCAATTTTTATTTTTTGTATCAGATAGCAGTGTTCATTTATGCTTATACCCCAATTGTATATCCTTTCAAATCACTCAAACAATCTTTTAGAAAATTAAAGGAATAAAAGATCTAAACTATTGATTGAATCTCTTGAATAGGACTTAATCAATCATACCCAACTCATGGTGTCTATGTATTCCAATGTTTAGCTAAAAGAGGATCTTGGTCTTAGAATTTTCCATTCTCTTTTTCACCAACTATACAAAAAAACTAATGACCAATGACTACATATAATCCTCAACTCCAAAAAGGGTAAGAAGAATTAATAACTAGTGATCAATAAATTTGGTTACCTCATTTCTATCTTACATATTATTCAATTACAATTAAATTCTACCCGGTAGTAATCTCTTTCCAATTGGAGATATAGAAGCTTGCATAATAGGTCAAACATGAGACATGTTTAGTAAATCATAATAAATTACTTAAATCACATAATGAAATTTTGATAATGAAGTGTAAACATAAATTAGAATATTATTAGTGAGCCAAGATGTAATATAAAATAGATTAATCAAAAATAAAATTAAGAGATTAAAATTATATTAAAAGTTACCTAATTTTTATATTTTTTAAATTACAATTAAATACATAAAGTTTGAAATTCCTCAAATTTCCTTAATTGAATTACTAAATAAGTAATTGCCCGCGGCACTATTGCTCAAGATATTTTTAAATATCATTAATCCTTAGCAATGAGAAAGGAGTGGATATTTGATTGAAAAAAAATAGAAGTGTGAGATTCAACATATTGGATCTAAAGAGTACAATATAGATCTACAAATCTACACCATGGAAGTAAACTAGAATTGTGGGTTTGACCCAAAGAAAGTCAAGTATTATGTAAGCTTCAAGATTGGGGAATTAGGTTAGAGCATGAAGATTTACAATACATCATACTTATTCATTCAAATAGAATCTAAAGCGAAGCATCCTAATGATTTTATGTTTACTTTTCCAAAACACCTTTAGGTTTTCAATTATCTAGTCCAACTATCATATTAATTAATCTAGATTTTTGTATGCATTTTATTTGATTAGCCTAAATTAAGGAACATTTATTTTCCTTAACAATAGTACAATATAAAGTGTAAAATAAGGCAATAGTTTAAAACAATATACATTCTACATTTTTTCAACAATGGAAAATCCTAAACTATGAACTACATTCACTATTCCTTCTATATGGGAAGGGATATAAGATTCTACTTTTTTTTTATTAAAAAGACTATATATTAAAGATATAAGTAAAAGTGTATATACATAACCCTAAAAAAATGTGGAGTACAAGGGATCCCTCTCTAAATTCAAATTGAAAAAGTGGAAAATAGTAGAAATAGGTGACCCCTATTGGTAAGTGGCTAACATATGAGCACAAAAATGTTGTCATTATTGGAGTCACTTAGCCCTCAGATGATCACAAGGCATTCTAATACTATTTTGGTAATCAATTATGTGAAAAATGCCTAATTCCTTAGCCAGTTCTTGGTAGACAGTCTTAGTATTTTGGTCAACGAACATGATACAAAGAGAGTTAAGCTATGTGAAGTTATATTTGGGTAGATAGATGTATGGAGGACACTTAGGTAAAATTGCAAGTGTTTTGGATGCGAGATGATAGAGATACAACTCTCTGAGTGTATGGAAAGACATGAAACAATGCAACAGGGCAAGTGAAGAAGTATAAATTTTGGCCGACTTATGTTATGATGTTTTGTATTTGTTGAGGGCCCAATGATATTGTAACATGGGAAAAGCTGCACATTGTAATTTTTATTTTTAAATGTCTAAGGATATGATAGAAGGCCGAACCCAAGGATTATACTCTTAATCGGGTATAAGTATGTGATGATATTTTATATTTGATATATGAAAAAGAGGATGCAAACATGATCAATGAAGTGCAGGCTGAGAAGAGAATGAAAAAAGAGATTGCATGATATGTAGAGGTGAAGTTCTCATATATTTATTATATTATCTTTTGTAATAATGGACATGAACTCCAATTTTGTAAGTGCAGTGTGCACAAATTTTGTATACCCCTAACATGGTTTATTAGTCCTTTAACAAGGACCTACCTATTGTAATACTCAGATCCTAACATGGCTAGGACTCCTAACAGGGTCACAATATTTATAGTGCAGATATTTGTGGGTACCATCCCTACCGGGGTTTTCCATTGGCCAAGGTTTCCTTGAAAACAAATTATGGTATTATGAGTACTCTTGTGTGTGTGTACTTATTGTGGATCATTGGATTAAAATTATTATTTTTTAATTTGTTAAGAAATAATATAAAATTTTGTGATAATGATTCAACCCCCTCTCAGTATCACTTAATCTTGACAATTGGTATCCGAGCATCAAGCCCTTAGAATAAAAGTCTAACAACTTAAGGGAGATATAGATGGATGTTATTAGTTTAATGAAGGACTATGAAGAAACACTGAAAGACATTGATCAAGCTAAAGAAGATCTGAAATTTAAGTTAAGAGGGGTAGAAGATTTCATCAAGAAACTCAAGGAGAAATTGAATCATGCAAGAATTTTAAGGAAGAACTTGTCAAAATTAAAGGTGAACCAAACAAAGAGCAATCTGATTCAGAATAGGTTGAAAAGATTAAGGAAGAAAATGAAGCACTTAAGGATGAATATGAGATCTCAAAGATACATCTAATTAAGGAGCTTGATGAAGAAAAAGATAACAATAGGAAAATGAAAGACGAGTTACAATAAGTGAAGACAAAGGCAACAAGACTTGAATTGTAGTTGGAAGAAATGAAAGAAAAATATCAAAAGATTGAGAAATACAATATCTTGGTGACTTGCAAACTTGAAGAAGAAAAGGAACACATTAAGAAACTTCATCAAAACAGCTAAAGATTGATGAATAGTCTAACATGTAGAAACCAGTTGGAGATAAGACTGGATTTGGATTTGTGGAAGACATATCTCAGAATAAGGATCATACAATCATCAATGTTGACTCACCTAAGAAAGATGGATCCAAAGATGAAGGATCTATGAAGGAATAGAGAAAATCCTTAGATGACAAGTGCCATGAATGCAATAAAAAAAGACACATGTAGAAAAATTGTAAAGGTACAAGCAGTAATAAACTGACACATTACGCTATGGTTGGAGGGTCTGAAAAAAGACTATCCACCCTAGCTACTAAACAAGCACATCGTAAGTAGAACACAACGATAATATATAACAAAATTAAAGTTGTTTTATTCATCAAATGCCAATTACATGCAACATGCCAAGTTGTAAGGCATTCCCAGTTACGACCAATACACCAGTAAATAGAACAAGATCTCATAGGATCCAACTAATCCCTATTGAGCATAGATCTATATCCCAACAACAATAAAGTAGAAACTCCAAGATAGATCTACACTTGATCTCACAAGCCACCAAGAAATCTTCTTGTTTCCTAAGCCAACACTTAGCCACTAGCTTCCAAACTCCACACTTTCCCAACTGCCTCCTCTTTTTCCCTCCTTTTATATAGCATGGCCACAAGTCGGCCTTACAAATTAGAAACAACAATAGGCTCCAAGAAAATCATGAAGAAATGTGTTATCCTTCATGTTGGCTTGAAACAATCATTAAATTCACATAGTATAAGAACCAACCCATATTTAGGCCTTCATGCATCCCAAACGGTTGATCCATATCACAAGGAATGTGACCCAAATCAAATGCACATGTCGGCTAACCAAAATAATTAAAATAAACCTGTGAGTGAACTAGACCACTGAGATTTCTAGAACATCTGCTGATGCCACTCGGTGACAGGACACTAAAACAATGACCAAGCTCGTCGGTAAACCAAAATAGGAACATTTCACCAAGAACCCCAAAGCAGTTACTGAGCACAACCCATCTACCAAGCTCATTTGGTAGAGTAACATCCACAATGAGTCACTGAGTCCATCTATGAAGCAACACATCTTCCAACCGACAACTACCACCATATGCTCGAGAATCTTGGTCTCCAACCGAGATTGCCACTTTAAACATTGAGAGACAAAACCCAACTCTAACATATTGTTGGTTGATATAGGATTGCCAACAACCCAAGGATGCTCCTACATCAAATAAATCCTTTTTTGGTTATTTCTTTAATTTCTTTAATTATGGTCATAAAGTGAAGGATTGTAGAAAACTAGACATGAGATCTAGAAGGCCTAGTTATTCTAATTTTAAAATAATGTTGAGAAAGAAGAGGAAGTCGGTAAGCCAAAAGAAACTGTGAAAATAGATGAAAAATAGGCCAGCCAACCTGATGTGAACAAACCTGAGGAAAGTGAGCAAGATGTGAAGAGACCTAATGGAAAACCTAAGAGGATTATCTGTTACAAGTGTAATAACTTTGGACACATCACAAGGTTTTGCAAATTGTAGATTGATTACAATCAAATCAGACCTAAAATAAAAATTAGATGTTACAAGTGCAACAATGATGGACACATTGTGAAGTATCATAGATTCAATGGACCAATAAAAAGGACATTCATGCCTTTGGAAAGGAAAAGGGAACTCAGTAAAGATGAGAAAACCTTTGAAGAAATGAAGGAAAAATACAAAGAGAAGTGGGTCAAGAGTAGCGACCTAAAGGAAAACAATAATGAGCCAAACAAAGGAGCATCAAGAAATCAAGAAGACTCAGTAGACCCTATGGGATCTTTGCATGAGGTTAATGTTTCTTCATTAGCATGAGGGGCCATACAAGGCCTTAGATGGAGCATTGGAATATAACACCAATATCTCATATTTCCCCTAGAATGCATAATGGAGCTGTGCAAGATTGTGTGGAGTTGTGTATGGATATTTAGTGACTTCAGTTATCATCGCATGGATCTATGTTGCTGGATCTCTGATCGTAGGTGATTGATAGATTACCTGGAAGTTATTAGCTTTATGGTTGCATAGGGTTTTGTGCATTATGAACTATAAGTTGTTATACTTAGAATTTTTTGGCACCATTTCAATCAAAGAGCAGTAGAGACCCGAGCTTTGGAAGTTCTTGTGAGCTTTTTCATGAAGATTCAAGGAAAACCCTAGATTTCACTGGTTGTGTACAAGCTATTTGTGAAATCTCTTTCTGATCTTGCAAGCACATAGAGATAGATGAACCTATGCTATATGATATCAAGGATAGGAACATGTATGAATTCAAGAAACATCTATATAATTCTATAGAGGATGACCCTGCAAGCGCATTTGCGTACACTCCACACTGAGTTCTTCATGTAGAGGATATTAGGGATTACATCTATTGTAAGTATGAGAACATAGGCTGATTGGAGATAATTTATGAAATAAAGGATTTGATTGATGATGATGAGAAGCTTAAACTTGAATTAGCCCATTTGGAAAAGCTAAACATATTGAACTACACAAAACACTTTGAGTTTGAGGAAGACGAGTGGATTAAAATTGTGTTGAGAATATTTCATGACTAATTATTTTGGTTGGGAGTTAATCCTATAATGATCACTAAGGATTTGATTCATGCAGTAACAGGGTTACCTACTAGAGGTAAGTTGTTAATCTTTGCGAAGAATACCAAGAAGAAGGTAGAAACCCTAACTAGATGAAAATGGTTTAGGAGAGACATGACAAGAAAATATGTATTAAAGAAGGATGTAAGACTCATTAATATGATTCTTGGCTATAAAATGCAGTATAGCAACAAATTAAACTAAATTTATGCAAGTTTTATTGATATGGCGTATCAAATTTTTAAAGAAGGTGAACAATATGATGTATGTGAGATATTGAGACTATAGTTGATGGAAAACATTAGAGTGATAAAGAGGAACAAAATATATACCTCATTCAGATTTGGATCATTAATCCTTTACATTTTCTTTCATATAGCACAAAATTTTCTTGGATTATACCTATGGAAGAGGAATGTATCAACAATGCAAAAGATCAGTAAAGAATGCATAAAACATGATGAGATGCAAAGGTATAGCAATGTTTTAGTAATATTCAAGGGATTTCAAAGGTATATGAATGAGAGGCAAAGGTTCCCTAGAACACTTGTAGATAAATATAAGGATACCATTTTCTTTATGGTTGAGATAGATACTATTTTCTTTGAGGATATAGAGCTAAGGACCATTTTGAGTACACCTATGGGATATGAGGTTGATAATAACCTCTTGAAAATTCATGTTGAACATATGATCACAACACCTAAGGACCCCATTGTAGAGAGATGGGGAACATACTTTGAGAAATAACAATCTATACAAGAAGATCTCACAAAGAGGAAGAGACAAAAGAAAGTTGAGACCTTTGTTGATAAAATAGCTAGAGAACAAAGCATAAACAAGGAAGAGATGGAAAATTTGAGGAAGAAGATAGATGAGTTAAGGGTTGCGACTACTACTTTTGGTATAAAAATTGATCCTGAGAAGGAAAGACCTTCTACCTCACCTATACTAGTGGTCACAGTTGAGGAATTCTCCCTGTAAAGAACAATAAAAAGATAAAGGAACAAAATAATAATCAAAGCGAGAGAGAATGAATAATGTATTACCATGAGATAACCAATAACTAGGAGCAAACCCAATAGCCAAAGAATGGAGACAACAAGATTTTGAAAGGGGAAAAGCAAAGAAAAACCCCTTAGTGTTATTATGAATATGACAAAGCCTGAGAGAGAGAGAGAGAGAGCTCATTTACAAAAACTTCATAGAGAGAAAATAAGAGAGGAGAGCATCTCTTTTATAGAGATGAGGATAGGAGTTACTAAGTAATTCACCAATATATGAATGTCATCATCCATAATAGGTGTGTGAAAAGTGTCAAGATCCTCATAAGGAGGATAATCTAATTTCCTTATTAAAGGAATTACAAAAAAGTGGCATGTCCTCACACTTGGACTAGAGGAAAAAATACAAGTAGGGATTCCATAAAAATATCCTAAATAAAATAAAAGGATACCTTGGTTTATCCTCAATAAATAATCAATACAACTAAGGAAAGATTAATAATTCTAACACCCCCGTTTAATATTTACTTGGGGAGTTTACAAGAATGGGAATCAAACCCAAATTTTTATAAAAAATTGTAACTTGATCTTCAATACAAGGAAGAGGTTTGATTGTCTTCAATATGAGATTGATCCAAGTCTTCATGTAGTCTTCTTGAAGTTATAGGACATGTGAAGATGAATTAATTCCTTAAGTGGGCCTTGAAGATTTACCTGAAACAAAGAAACATAGAAACATGAACTGAAGAAACTACCACAAGAACAATATCATCTAACATTCAAGTTAGTGAAACTATGAAACTTTTGTATGAGATTTCATCAAAAAGAAAAGGAGCTAACATGAAATCAAGATAAACCAAATGGTCAAATTACCATAAACATAAACCATCCTCTCATATCAAAATAGACATACTTTAATACACAAATGACCACAAACAAGGCCAACTAATGAAATCTCCAACAACACTGCATCGATCACATGGATATATATAGTCCATTAATGAGTCATCATTACAAGTGAATTGGTGATCAGTCCACAAATTGCACGACTCATGATATAAGAAATGAAGAATACAAACTCATCATCACATTAGTAATTTACAAAGAGAAATGAGAGAGAATAAATCATAATCCATATAAACAAGGAATCATTAAGGATATAATAATCTAAACCAACATTAATAAGTCAAATATTGACATATGCTAAATAATAATTTGAACTAAGAATTATGAGTGAGAAAAACACATTGCCTTCCAAATATATGAGAAATCCACCAAATTCCAAGAAGGATCCAAGAACATTATCCTCACCATGAGGAAAAACTACCAATGGAACAAGTTGATAACATTGACTGAAGTAAGTGCATCCAAAACATAGGATGGAGGGAAACTCCACGGGTCCCTTTGAATGATAAGGAAATTGAGTTAACCTGGAAAATTGGGCTCCCAATGCAACTTACAAATAAAATACAATAAAGTGCATATGAATCAATGGTATAAAACCATAAAATGCTACCATGATCATAAAGAGATGCTATAAAAGAATAAAATTGCAATTAAGTGCAAATCAATAGATCATATGGAACCTATAACAAATGCAACTAAATGCATAACAATAGATCATACAAAATGATAGAAATTAATGCTAAATAATGAGATTAATAATCATCCTCAAGAAGGCAATGATGTTAGATAACTCACAATACTAGAACAAATTAAAATTGAGCAATTCATGGAAATAAACATATGACACATATCAAAAGGGGTTAGGGACATCATAACGAACTGTAAAAGCATGATGAGATTGATTACTAATGATTTTCTGAAATTTGTGATTATTTTAATTATTTTGGTTCATAGGTTTCTTATCTTTTTGTTTTTTAAAGTAATTGTTGGTCACATGACCATCTTTCCCACAATAGGTGCAATGGGGTCTTTTATGAGGACCATTTTTTTTATGGTTATTATTATGGTTATTATTATGACTATTGTTATGATTATTAGATCTAAAGTTAGGATTTTGATTTTTAGAAACAAAAGAAAGTTCATTAGATTTAAGAGTACCAAATTGAATCAATTTTCTTTCCTCTTGACGCAACAAATTTTAAAAAATAATGTAAGTTAATTGAGTTGCTAAACTAGGAATAGCTAATTGAGAATGAACATTAGTAATAAATTGTTGAAACTGGCTAGGAAGACATTTATTTAAAATTATATGAATTAATCTAATATAATAAATAGTATTTCCTAAACCATTTAATTGACTTTTAATTGAATCAAACTTTAGTAAAAAATCATCCATTGTTTAAAAATCAGCATACCTGAGATCCTCCAATTGATCTTGGAGTTGAATCTTTCTGGATTCATTAAGACTGTCATAGGTATTTTTCAAAATGTCCCATGCTGCATGGGTTGTAGTACAGTTAGAAATAAGAACATATAAATTTGGGCTAAGAGAGATGCCAATGAGGCTAAGTGCCTCCTCATTTTTGGCATTCCAAGCATTAATATCGGCTTGAGCTGCAAATGTGGCTAGAGCAGGAGTCATGCATGGCAATATCTAAAATGTGTTTAAAGAAAAATATAAATGAAATATGCATTTTCCACGCATGATAATTTGTACTATTTAACTTAATTTCAGGAATAATTGTAGACATGATGAAATAAACAATAACGGAATAAAATTATTAAAATGATTAAGTACACAAAAAGAGGTTAAAAAAAAAAAATTGATTCCTAATGAATGTAAAAATATGATCAATCTTAATGTTTTTGATTAATGGTAACAACAGGTTTTGAAGGGACCCCAAAACCCTTTAACAAAAATACACTTATGATAGGTCATTACAAGCTCCCAAGATGATTCAGTCCAGCCAAGAAAAGGTAGGGCACACAAACAACAAAACTAGAACACTGCATCAAAATAAGCAATAAAAACTGTAGTCCATAGAGGATAGTAGCAAGGCTATCCATAAATCCCCTTTTTATGGGAATGAAGGGTCATGTCAAATGATGAGGAGGATTTCTTAGAATGTTTCCCTTTAACAGTAATCCAACCATCTTCGACTTTCACTGCCTTCTTCTTCTAGCACACTGAATCCAAGGAAACAACACCCAACATCAGATCCAAAAAGCTCCCAACAAGAGGGACAAGGACACCATAATCATCAACAGTCATCTTACCAATAGAGATGGAAGGGATAGAAACCTCAAAAAAAGGGCTTGCAATGCTTCTAGCAAGAGAGATAGAAGCACCAACAACCACAACAGTCATTGCACCAGCAGGGCTGGCAGGAACAACTTCCACGAATCCACCAACAAAAGGCCTAGGATCCATCAACAAAGGAGAGGGGGGTCCCTGCACAGCAGAGAAATCGATAGGAGACATAACACGAGTCGAGCAATTTTCTTCAAAAATAGGCTTCTGAGAACCAGAGACATAGTCAGATTCCTTCAAAGACTCATGAGAGTTTTTAAGGATTGTATAATATTTGGTGGAAGCATCCTTCCACCAAGTATGAGAGTCTTTCTTCATTTTAAAGACTGAACTACATTTTGAAGCATGATGACCTATTTTAAAACATTTTCTACACCTAAAGGGGATACCCTCATAATCCAATTGTTGCAACCAAAAAACTTTAAATATTTCAATTTTTATTTCAGTAGGAAGACCCTGTGAAATATCAACATCTACCAGAATGCGGGAAAAGGTAGAGTGGAACATATTGGAAGAATCATTATCAATGAGCAAAAAATCCCCCAAAGCCTCCCCCCCCCTCCTCCAAGATAGCACCTTGCTAGAGATGGAGAGGGAGATTGTGGAGCCTAACCCATAAAGGAAGATTGTTAAAAAATTTAGATGAGGGATTTAAATTAACAAAGATCTAAATAGTGAAAACTAACAATTAATTATTTGTTAAATTAATTAAAAAAATGATTAAATATGTTCAATTTTGAATTTAAACGTAAAAAAAATGATGAAACAATTAATATTAGTGAATTTAAACTATAAAACACACAACTTAGATGAAAATGTGAGGATGAAATGATAGAAACTTTACACTTAATCTTGAAATTTTATTAAAATAAAAAAATTACACATTTAAAAAAAAAATTAAAATAAAGAAACAATGTTTTAAAAGAATTAAAAAAGATTTGGATTGGATAAGAATAAATAGATTGAATATGATATAACAAAAGAGTGAAGCTATCATTTAAATTTAAACCAATGAAATCAAAATTAGTCAAACAAATTTGAAAAAAAAGTCAACTAAAATTGAAATAAAAGTCTAACATAGAATACACTGATTGAAACAACAGAGAATATCAGACAGACTAGGAGAGGCTGGTAGAGAGAACATAGGAAACTCTAACATGCATGACAAAAGCATAAGTAAGAACAACCAAACCAAATCCTACGCAAGGTAAGGAGGAAAAAGGTTACATAATGTGCTAGTATGGCTCATGTAAGGAGAAGGAAATGAAAGAGTTTACAAGAAAAGAAAGGATGGAGAAAATAATAGCATAAAATCTGGTTGAGAGTGGGCAAAGACCAGGGATTAAAATAAAGAAAACTCTGGTTAATAAGCATGCAAGGAAGGAACAATAAAAAATAAAGATAAGAGAGGAATATCAAAAGTTGGGAGATCAAGAAATGCTTGGTCAAGACTCGCGTAGGAAGGAGAGGTAGAAAACCCCATTCAAGGAGGAGAGAGAACCTCAAAAAAAGTTATGCAAGTGAGTCAGAGGACAACCAAAACAATCCCCCAAGGCTCACACAAAGAAAGAGATGGATAAAAGATGACTGGCTTGCTCATGAAAAAAAGGTTAGAAAAAATACATGAAAATGAAATACAATCCTGGTGCGGGGGGCATATCTCACAACTCAACCGTTGGATCGAGCTAAGATTTTGATATGTTGGTGATAACCCAATTAAGAAGGATCTCACTAGAGAGATTGAAGAGATTTTACAGATTCAAAAGTTATAGATGACTATGTACGAGTCTATCATAAGTTGAACAAATAGAATAATAAAATAAATAAAACATAATACACCTGTAATAATAAAGATTAGAATAATAGAGATACAATAATGGAGATATTATTGAAAAAATGAAATAACCTCTGCATGCACAAATATTATAAAAAACTAAAATATACACTTGCAAGATTAGAGATTAAAATAACACAATAAGAGATTGAAGATACATTTGCCAAAAAAAAATATAGCCTGCATGCAAAGGGATTAGAAAACCCAAAATATAGATTGTTTTGAATTTTGCAATAGAGATTAGTTTTTAAACAAAATTGAATAGGAAAAATACCCTATAAGAAAGGTGAGATAAATAAAATGATAAGCCTTGTGGTTGCCCAATTGAGGCTATCAAAACAAGTGCAACAAAGAAAAGGGTTTGGCGGTAAACCAACCAAACAAAAAAAATTACAAATGCAACTCTTTGGCAAAAAGCCCAACAAAGAGGGTTTGAGAACTTTAGAAAAAAAAATACAATAAAATATGCAACAAAAAGAAGTTAGCAAAATGAAGCTAAGCTACTCTCTCAAATAGAAGTCTCCAAGAGGTGAGCTTCCAAGAATGGTAACCTTCAATCAACACTCAAACAAAGATTAGCAACGTATGCTCTGATACCATGTAAAGAACAATAAAAAGAGAAAGGAACAAAATAATAATCCAAGAGAGCGAGAATTAAGAATGTATTACCATGAGATAACCATGAACTGGGAGAAAACCCAATAGCCATTGAATGGTGGCAACAAGATTTTGAAAGGGGAAAAGCAAAGAAAAACCCCTTAGTGTTATTATGAACATGAAAAATCATATGAGAGAGAGAGAGAGAGAGAGAGAGAGAGAGAGAGAGAGAGAGAGAGAGAGAGAGAGAGAGAGAGAGAGAGAGAGAGAGGTCATTTACAATAACTTTATAGAGAGAAAATAAGAGAGGAGAGCATCTCTTTTATAGAGATGAGGATAGGAGTTACTAAGTAACTCACCAATCTATGAATGCCATCATCCATAATATGTGTGTGAAAAGTGTCAAGATCCTCATAAGGACGATAATCTAATTTCCTTATTAAAGGAATTACAAATGGGTGACATGTCCTCCCACTTGGACTAGAGGACAAAATACAAGTAGGGATTCCATAGGAATCTCCTAAATAAAATAAAAGGATATCTTGGTTTATCCTCAATAAATAATCAATACAACCAAGGAAAGATTAATAATTCTAACACTCCCCTACATCCCCTAGGAGAACATCATAGATGTAGGCAACAATAGAAACAACGAAGAAGGAATCACCAAGTTTAGTAAGGCTAATACCTAAGGAAAAAGCCACCAGACCATAGTAGAAGAGGAAATAAAGTGAATCACCTCCAAAAAAAACTCCACAAAAGAAGAAGGGAGGTGTAGGTAAGATTAAAGAAGAAGAAGAAGAGAAGAAGAAGAATGAGGCATAACAAAAGAAGGAAGAAGAAAAACTAGAAAACAAGTGGAAGCCAAATCTTCCCATGCTAGAGAAAATAACAGTTGGTGAAGGTAAGTTAGTTTCAGTTGAAAAATATTATGAAAGATATAATGAAAAGATAAGGTCAACATATAAGAGATGATGATTAGGTACATGTTGGCTTTCAAGAAGAACTTAATTGAACTTGAAGGAAGTATTCCTAAGGAGCAATTTGAAAAATTAGAAGATAGGAAAAGAAGAGCCATAAATGAAGATTCTAATATAAGGCAAGATTCCTTAAGTGGAGAAAATCCAGTGATAAAAGTGGAATAAAATTAAAGGCTACTTGAAAATATTAAGCCTCACTTAAGAACTAAACTAAGAATAGTCAAGATAACGGCTGGAAAGTATGAGGAGGTTATTGAAGAAACACATAAGGCAATTGGCAAGGTGATACTACTAGACATACCTGATGTGAATAAGCCGCAACCTATTCCCAATAAGCCCAAAGACATTGGAATTGGTGAATCTTCAAAGGTAGAAGATACACAAACCAAAGACAAAGTAGAAGAGGTAAGGGAAGAGAAAGAAGACAACTTGGTGTAAACTCTTGCACCTGATTTATTTATTGATAATATTGGCATTTTTGTGAACCCGTCATTGGATGAAAAAGATCCATTTGAGACATTGGAGAAGGTCACAGACCTTGTTAGAAATCTAAGTGCAGAAGAGCCCAAGGAGGGGAAATAGGCCATGGAGGTGGAAGGAGACAAGGGGACTCCTCAGCAAAAATACAGATAAATCTCAAACTGAGAAGACAAAGGAAGTCAAGGACACCAAAGAGGAACCTTGTAGAGGTGAGGCCACCATGGTAGGTTAAAAAACTCTTGTTATTACCTTGTCATTGTTGGAAAGTGGTTCTAGATCACTAACTTCCAACATAGAAGACATGGAAGAAGATGATTTAATGAAATTATCTATTTTGGCCTTTAAGAAGGCAAATGAGAGGTTAGTACAAAATTATGACAAGAGAGAAAAGGTAATGAACAAGGCTATTACAATTTTGAGAATATTTCTATCATCGCCACCTACTAGTAGTGTAGGCACCTCGACAGATCATCTAGAAATTTTTTTGGACAGTTTTCATGCAAGATTCAAAACACTTGAGGAAGTTACGAAGATAAAAGTTGTTAATAAATTTGAAGAGAAGAGGTTGGCAGAGTTTATTGAAGGGTTGTAGGAAGACATCTCTAAATATGATTGAGACGGAAGTAAATGTATGTTTGAAATAAGGTAAAGAATTGTATAACACTTGTATAGATTCATTTAGACATTTAAAGAATATAGCTGACATAATAAAGGAGGAAGAAGCATTGGCTAAGTTATCCAAGGATAATGCAGGAAGAAAAGTAACTAATATGAATAAAGAAGTTAGCTAGATTTTTGACAAGATCAATGTATTAGAACTGGAGAAAGGGAGAGTTATTAACATATTCAGTGAGATTAGGAACCTCCTTGTTCTGGCTAGGATAGCAATTTTGGAGACTACATTGGAAGACTTGGAGCATAGTATCAAGTCTTATACTGGATTCACACCCATAAACTTGCGTAGTGCAAAGATATCAGGTCACACCATAAATAGGTTACTACATGTGGCTAAGATAGTAAAAAAGAGTTGGGAGACTGATCTTCTATCCTTGAAGATCAATTTCATATATGGACTTCAAACTGTAAGTAAATAGGTATGCCACACAATTTTGCATATACATATATTTTTGACACATTTTCCATTGATGTAAAAGGGGGAGTAGTAGGTAGTGAAAAATTTGAGTAATGTAGATAGAAGAAAGGGGGAGTATATACATTGTATAGGCAATTATAAGGAGTTACCCAATTTTGAATTTTTGAGTTTGGGTTGATGTTCTACACTTAGTCATTTTTCACTAAGTGTTGCCATCAATGCCAAAGGGGGAGATTGTTGGCAAGTGGCTAAAATATGAGCACATGGATGTTGTCATCATTGGAAACACTTAGTCCTTAGATAATCACAAGGCATTCTAATACTATTTTGGTAATCAATGATGTGAAAAATGCCTAAGTCCATAGTTAGTTCTTGACATACAATCTCAACATTTTGGTTAGCGAACATGGTACAAAGAGAGTTAAGCTATGCAAAGTTATATTTGGGTAGAAAGGTACATGGAGGACACTTCAGAAAGATCAAAAGTGTTTTGGATGCGAGATGACATAGATACACAAATCTGAGTGCATACAAAGACAAGAAATAATGCAACAGGGCAAGCGAAGAAGTATAAGTTTTGGCTGACTTATGTTATGATGTTTTGTATTTGTTGAGGGCCCAATGATATTGTAACATGGGAAAATTCATACAATATAATTTTTATTTTGTAAGGATAAGATAGAAGGACGACCCTAAGGATTATACTCTTAATTGGGTATAAGTATGTGATGATATTTTGTATTTGATATATAAAAAAGAGGATGCAAATATGATCAATAAAGTGCAAGTTGAGTAGAGAGTGAGAACAAAGATCACATGATATGAAAGGGTGAAGTTATCATGTATTTATTGTATTATCTTTTGTAATACTGGACAGGAAGTCAAATTTTGTAAGTGCAGTGTGCACAAATTTTGTATACCCCTAACATGGTTTATTAGTCCTTTAACAAGGACCCGCCTATTGTAATACTCATCTCCTAACATCGCTAGGACTCCTAACAGGGTCCAATAATTATAGCACATATATTTGTGGGTACCATCCCCACCAGGGTTTTCCCTTGGCTAGGGTTTCCTTGAAAACAAATTATGGTGTTATCAATACTCTTGTGTGTGTGTGTGTACTTATTGTAGATCATTGTATTAACATTGTTATTTGTTAATTAGTTAAGAAAGAATATAAACTGGTGCGATAATGATTCACCCCACTCTCAAAATCACTTAATCCAAACAACCCCAAAAAGAGAAACAACCATAAAAAGTAATTAGAACATAACCCCACTGAGCAAATAGTTGTCAAGTCACTAGTTCAAAAAAAATAAAAGGAAATAGGGCCCCTTCAAAACCCATTTTACCCATCGTAAAAAAATAAAAGGAAACAAATGCAATGATGCAATAATGTCCATTGAAGTGTAGGAGGTATCTCTATTAGGATTATCACATCCTTCACTAGGTAGGTCTTTGCCATAGTCTATAGGTTTTGAAGTTAATAACAACATTTTCTCCTTCACCGGGATCATCTGAAAAATTCTACGTATTCCTCAATGAAAATTTAGTAAGAGAAATTGAGGGAATTTTCCCAATCTAGAGGGTCCCACCCATGCAATTACAAGGATGTAATAGAGAAATACAAAGGAAGAGGCTATCCATGTTACTAGTTGGATAGTGTAGGTGGTGTTGTAATTTAACTAGAATGCTACCTAGTTAGTGTTGGTAGAGGAATGAAGGCTCTCTAATGACTTTGAGAGAGAAATCAAGAGGACTTAGTGTAGCTACATTGGAGGTCTTGATTGGAAATTTCACATGGGATGATAAAGAAGGTGAATTCCTATCCACAATCCAAGGGTAGTTCCTTAATAATCAAGTAGGGCTTATAAATGTTGGACCTCCCGTGCGATTTTATTAGCTTGGACTTGAACCTACATGAACACATTATAAATTATAGGTGATTCAGAGTGAATAGAAAAATTAATATCTAGAAGAAATGAACAAAATTAGCCAAATTCATATCTTTCTATATACAAAAATAATTTTCAATCTAAAAGTATGTCATAGCTAGGAGAATCCTATAAAAAAAATTGCCTTCTTTAAGAGGGGTGTTATGTTACGTAAATTGTTTAGGCCTAAAACAAAAAACAAAATTATGGATGTATAACTAAATATTTTGTACAAATTTACACAAAACCATAAAATACATAGAAGCTTTCCTAGTTGCTCATAAAATAATCATCTTGGGTTAAGCCAATACTTATCAAATGGGTACCAATTAGAAGGTTGTGGTAAATAAAGCATAAGAAAAATAGGTAATTTAGACTTCACAAATGCTTTTCACTCTATTTGAAACCTAGACAAATTCTAGAGACTAACTATACTACCTAACATTTAGCATTTGAATCATCCCAAAAGATGAGGCATAAGCTACCTATACCCTTTCTTATGAGTGTAAATACAATAAAATGAAGTCTGGAACATACCACTTGTAATCCTTCATTCATGGCTTAGTGGAATGTAAAAATATTTTGTACAAATGCTAAAAGAGACTTTAGAATACAATTATTATTTGAAAGGTTTCATAGTCATTATAGATTAAATTAAACTTAATCCTGACTTGAAGCCAAGAGAGCCAAGTCAAATAAGCCTTTGAGTAAAGATCTTATAGGTGCCTAATATCTTTTTTGGAGAAATTAATGGAGTGCATTTGAGGAGAATATGCCAATGACTTATCTTAAAACAAGATGGTGAGAAACCACCATATAGATCATTAGTTTGTGGATAAACCATTATGAAATCTATCCCTATTTGGTAGCAATCAAGACTTAATAATTTCCCATGACTTCTAAGAACTTTTTGTCACAAAAGTGCTATTGATTTTAATATGAATGATGTGAATTGCTAGATATGGAAAACAAGGCTATTCTAGACTAGTTGCCCACATTGTGAACTAGAAGGAAGGCAAATCACAACAAGATTTTCTACACTCAATTCTCATCACGAACTCTAGAAACACTACTTAGATCATAAAACAATACCTTATTTATTGGCAACAATAAGATCCATCATACTAGCTTCTCTTTGCAAACAACAAAATTCTAAGTGAAAAACTTTATTATAATTTAAATTGATCCATAAAAATTCCTACAAAAGCTTACTAGCCTATAACATGATAGTTTAGAAAGAACCATACAAAAAGAATAATACAAATTTATGATTAAAACATATTTAAAATTTATTTATCAATATAACAAATCATAAATCCAATACACAAACTTTCATTTTCCAATTCTATGAATCAAATATTACTTTTTGAAGCTTTTCTTAATTTATTTACTTTATTTGCCCTCCCTTTTCTCTCAATGGAAGGCTAGGTAGTTTAAACATATAAAATTGCACATTCCAAGGGTGACTAGTCCATAGCCTAGACCTCTATCACACATAAGACATATCCAACAATTCAATAGTTTATTTACAATATTCTTTTCATCCTTTAACAAAAAAACCTCGGAGAATTTCAATGTCTTGTGAGGAAGAGTTTTTTTTGGCTTATATGGAGCACGGTTTCGCTAGTTTTGACCGACAAAAAAGCAAAATCAAGATGAGAATGGAAACAAATTGTGAGGCGATTTTAAAATTAATATGTAAATTATTTTAGCTATTCAATATTGTCATATGCTTTTTTAAAAGAAGTATTTAATTATTATAATTATAATAATATAATGTTTCTGGTGTTGTAAGTATAAAATAACACCTTATGATTGATTTATAATGTATAAGAAGAAAGGATAATTATAGTTTAAATTAATTTGGATTGAAGTTGACTAAAATAAATTGGGATGTTGGAAGGAATATAAGATAAAAATGAATTAAAATATATTTGAGTTAACATTATGGTTCATTTAAAGACTGATAGTTGTGACGTTCCAAAAGAGATTTAGAAATTATAATTTAGATTTGAATTAGTAATTAAATTAGAGATATTAAATAAATTTATAAAATATTAAAATATTGAAATGTAAGTTGAGATGTCAAAAGAATTTAAGATAAAAAAATATATTAAAATATTGAGATAAATTAAGAATATTTAAAAATGACTTTAGGGTCGATGTTGATTGTTGAGAGGTTTTCATAGAAATTTGGAATGATAATTTAGAATTGAATTAGTGATTACATGTTCGTAATGAATGAATTTAATATAAAATATATATTAAAATTTTGACATAAAAATTGAGATGTCAAATGTTTTTAAGATAAAATATATTAAAATATTGAAATAAAATTAAAATTCATTTAAATATTAGTTTGGTGTTGATGTTGATTATGATTATTGAGACAGTTTAATAGAGATTTACAAATTAGAATTTAGAATTAAATTAGTAATTAAACATTTGTAATGAATGAATTATAAGAATTTTCTTTTGTTGGGACTAGGTTCACTTGCACTCTAGTTTTTAGACATTTTCACCTAGTGTATTTTTGTTTGTTATGGAATTTTAGCTTTAATACCTACATAACTTGATGGCATTGTGTATATCCACATTTGACAAGGTGTCATGGTTAATATCATTGATAGAGATCTACTATGCACATAAGAAAGAGATTTCAACTTCCTTGATGATAGTTAGTCATTAGTGATGATTTGACAAGATTGAAATAGAAAAGCCATGAAGGATAAACATTGATAATTAAGTAGATAGTGATTATGTAAGTTAAAAATGAGACGTGACTAAGACTAATATTAATTAATACCAATATTATATGATATTTTCATTGATGATTGATATAATGCAAAGTGGGTCATGGACCTTAAATGCACAAACCTAAGCACCCAATTGGAACTTTTGATGGACATATCCATAAGTAATAGCTATAACCTAAGATTGTCAACTTTGACACTATGGAAAATTTAAATATTAAAACTAGAAGACAAAACCATGTGTACTTCTATTTGTAGATAAGACTGTAGGTGCAACCTAGTTTAAGAAGGTAAATTTCATAGTAAATAGACAAGTGTTGATCCAAAGTGGAGCATTTTACACCACATATTTTTAGATTTAGGATAAGGGTCAGTAATTATGTACAAAAACCCAAGTTGATTGCTAGAACTATTGATTAGTAACATCCATGAAAAATTATGAAAAATATATACATGAAATCGTGAAGTATGCACAATTAAAGGAAAAGTAAGGAGTTTAAAATTGGGATCAAATAGTTTACCAAAGAACCATATTGATTGCTAAACCTATACATGTAAAATATTTATACAAAGTTGTATAAAATAAAGATGTAAAAGTATACAAAACATGCATTTTAATCCTCTATATTTCTCCACACTTTGGCACATTTAAAGTAGAAATAACACCCATTCTAAAAACAAATGAATTTTCTAGAATCTAGAATTTTAACAATTAGAATAAGTTCATGTCCCTTTTATCCTCAATATGCAATAAACATCCATTGTGATTATTGAGTTGTTCTCAATACAATAGACATGCAACCATGTTCCTCTTCCTCCCTTGATTGACAACCACCCTTCATAATAGATGCACCAAAATGATCTTTCAACTGATCTTAAGATGACTTTGAGAGCCCAAAAAGTGTTGTCCTTAATTCTTAGCTATTTCTACTCTTTATCTCATCTCTTTGTCTTTATATTTGTCTTCTTTCTTCTCACATTTCAATCATGCAATGTTTATCCTCTCATGATTAAGTATGGAATACTTGTATCAATGTGTTCTCCTATATTTTTCTAGCTAGGATGGACTAGCTTCTTTTCCCATCCATAGACAAGCCAATTTCTTCATTTGAGGGTTGGATATTGTTGGTGATGAGAAAAAATTCATCCTCTGGTGTTGTGCTAGAAGGCTCACGAGCATGACTACCTCAGCCTCTGCTTTATTGATCGTCTCTACCTCATTCACGAGGTGTTCATGGGAATCCTTGGAGATTCTTTCTTAATTTCACACTATTTGTGAATCAAGATTTTTTATTCTTTCTCCTTCTCAAGTAATTGCTTCCATGTACTTTGATATTTCATTGTTTATAATTTTTTCTCAAGTTCTTTAAGTTGTATAATAGGTCTCAGGTCTATCAAAGACATATCTCATCCTTCTCGACAAGTGAAAAAACATTGTGCTAGTGAAAGATTTGCAACCGGGCATCCCACAACCCATTCATGCTGGCTGGAATTAACCATTGCAGATGTTTGAAGTCAAATTTAATGTATTATGTTGTTAAAAAATATATGTAAGGTGCATAGATTATAGATTATACCATTAACATATAATGTGGTGCATTGTATTAGTATGCCTTCAATTTACATTTAATTTATAAAAATTGGACATCATAACTTCTTAAGTAATTTTTTTGATGTAAGATTGTAATGTATCAATTATTTACGTCTAGAAATCATTCTCAATGTAAACAATCTTGGCTGAAACATATTAATTATTTAAGTTCAATTGAATACCTCCATCTTTTTAAACACACCCTCTACCATTAAATGAGTGAATCCAATGGACTCATCTATTATCTAGTTGAAATCATTCTTGAGCTTTGAACTTAGTTGTATAATTGAGTTAACAATAGTATGGGCCTCTTGATTGAATTCCTTGGCTTAGATGGTGGCATTGTTGGCTATGATCTCAACTTGTTCTTGTTTTTATTTGAGATTTGTGCATAACTCTGGCTCTCTAGTGAGTTAATTTTCCCTTTATCTTAGTTCTTCTTAGTGGTCTCCATGAACATCTTTATTATTACCACTACTACTCAAGTCTCCAAAAGGAAGGTTGGATAAAATAGAATTCCATCATTTCCTTTTCTACTTGGGTGAATGGGTGCTAGGGTAGGTCACATATAGGGCTTTTAGAGAAAATATCCCTAAGTTAGGTGATCTATGCAAGTGTCTCCTCATGTTTCTTCTTCCATTGTTTCTTTTCTTCATCAATTTTAGATATTGCAGCTCAACCTAAATTTTCATATACTTGACAACCTTTGAATTTACCCTATCCTAGCTAAATAAATAAATAAATATTTATTTATTTAATCCATTCTTTATCTTTATTTATTAGTCAAGTAACTATGGTGTATTACAACAACAACATGGGGGATTGAAAGTTTCTGTACATAAAATCCACTTTTTTACAGAGGATGAGTATAAGAATGCATATAAAATAATTATAAAATCATATCATGACATAATAATAATCTAGTCTTAAAATCATTTTCTTTTGTAAAAATAATAATATAATAATATCATAGCATAATAATAATATAATTGTAGTCGAGGATGGAAAATGTTACACAAGCTTTAGTTGTTGAGAATGTGACAATCTACTATCAAAGGTGCACTAAATAGGGACATGTGTTTGTGGATTGCAAAACACCCTTAGACAAATTCACCCCCCCCCCCACCAACCCACTTCGAGAGAAATAAAAACATCAAGCTCGGTGATTGGAATGGCCAAGACCTAGGTGGACCATAAGTCTATATTGGCTGAAACTCAGACCTTGAGGACAAGAAATTGATTTACTTAGTGCATATAGTGGAGGAAATACCTTATGAATTGAGGAATAACACTGGCTTGTCTTTTGACTAGAATGGAAAAAATCTCACAGTTGAGAACCATTCACCAAAGGGGTTGGTTAGATTGGCTAAATCACAACTTAACCAGAGAAATGAAGGATTTTCTAGAGAAGGGGAAAAGGAGAAGATGGTAAATCAACCAAGGGTTGAAATTACTAATGAGAATATACAACAATGGATGGATTTCCCAGGGGAAAAGGGTAATGAGAAATCATCTAGGGAAGATATGAGGCCTTTAATTCCCACAAATACTCAGGATAGTGCTAGGTGGAGCCATATGAGAAAGACATGGAGTATGAAGGATTGAAAAGTTAATCTAGAGGAGGACATTTGTCTCCCTGTTAGATTTTCAAAACATAAAGGAATTGCAAAGGGAATCGCCAGTGTCTTGGCAATGACCCTTGAAGTTGATAACATGGAAAAAAAATGAGGATTCTCTTATGGAATATGAGAGGCCTCAAAAAATCTTAGAAACATAGTCTAAGATGTTGTATACAAGAAAAGAAAATTTATATCCTCCTTTGGGAAGTAAATATGACTGAACAAACTTTCAATGGCATAGCCAATCATATTTGGCTATGATCTTCATTTTCTGCCAGTGATGTTGTTGGGGAACTAGGAGGAAATATTACCATGTGAAACCCTACAAAATTTAGGGGAAATATTGTCTACTCAACTATTAATTATCTTCTTGTCTCCTTTGACACTGCTAATTATAATTAGAAGATGATGGATGTTTATGCACCTAATACATGGGCTACTAGGGGTATTCTATGGAAGGAAATCATGGATTTGATCAAGGTAGATAATTAATCTCTTTGGATGGTAGAAGGGGAATTTAACACTCCCATGTTCCCCTCTGAGAAACTAGGAGGGTTAGCTGATTACTCTGACGACATGAATGATTTTTCTACATTAATTAATAATACAAGTCTAGATGTGGATCTACTAGGAAAGAAATTCACTTGTTCGAACAATAAAAATGGTAGTTGTTTGATCTAGGTTAGATTAGATAGGTTCTTGGTCTTTTCTATAAGGGATGCAAGATATACTTTCATACTTTCAACCCTTAATAGTATTGTGTCTAATTATAATGCAATCATGTTGAGTTGGAATGACAATATGAGGCAAGGTCCTATTCCTTTTAGATACATGAGATCATGTGGCCTACTCAATTTGATTTCAAAAAAATTGTTGAAAATTGGTGGAACACTCCACTTTAGCGTTCAAATATGTTTTGTGTGGTTAAAAAGTTGGACATAATTATGAAGTCAATGGGAGGTTGGAGTAATTCAACTTTTGAGGATATATTCTCCCAAAGAAAATAGATTAACGAAAATATGAGAACTATTGAGGAAAGAATGGCTAGAGGGGATAGTTCACATGAGCTATGTGAAAAGGAGGATGCCCTTCAAGACCAATATAAGGATCTGATATATAGGAAACAACGATCAAGGATACAATGGCTCAAGGAGAGGAATAAAAACCCTAGTTTTTTCCATAAGTCGACCACAAGACATAAAATAAGAAACCAAATATAGTGCTTAACTAATGATAATAATAATGAAATTAAAGAGGAAAATTAGCTTGGTGCCTTGGTTACTGACTATTTCAAAAAGATGTACAAGGATGAGGGGGATAGGGACATTTTTACTGAAGATCAACTCCTATAATGTATCCATTTAGGTATTAAATATGAGGACAATGAAAAAATTACCTCAATAACAGAGGATGAGGTTAGAGATGCAATCTTCTCCATGGGGGCATAAAAAGCTCCAAGACTTGATGGGTATCCTCCTATTTTTTTCAATAATTTTGGGATGTGGTCAAATTTGATATTACTTTAGCCACCAAAGACTTTTTCATAATGGAGAAAATTTTGCGAAGGCTTAATAATACCTACATTGTTTTGTTTCCCAAAGTTCAAGAACCTAAATGATTGGGTAATTTTAGACCCACTAGCTTATGTAATACCTCTTACAAAATATTCACCAAAGTTATCATTAACAAAAGAGATCCTTTCCTTTATACTGTGATCAACAACAACCAAAAGGGATTTTTTCCCATCCACCAAATCCTTGATGCTATTATTATGGCTCATTAGATCATCCACTCTACGGATAAGCATGGGTCACTTGAAATGACTTTCAAATTGGATGTTTCCAAAGCCTATGATAGATTAAGATGGAACTTCCTTTATAAGGTTGAATGATATGGAAAAGGGTTGGTATAGATTTACAAATTTTGGTTGGGAGGTGCTACAAATTTGCTTCCTTGACCATTAACATCCTCAATCGATATAGTATTAGAATAATTGAAGTCTTGAATAATAGATTTTAAAAAAAAAACATCTTTCAGTATCATGACCAGGTTGATGGTGGTATTGAAAAAAAGTTTTATGATCAAAGGATTTAGGCAAAGGATTGGATGTATTAGTTGGTTTAATAGGAGGAAGAGTTAACGATTAAGCATTAATCAACTTCAACATCACATTACAAAAATATATAGAAAGCTTAGTGAAATTATGAGAAGGTCTAAGAAAAGGTGACAAAGGAGCCACACCTTTGGATGTTGTTGCCACTTTCTCATCAACATTTTTGGATGAATTATTGATCTTTAATGAAATTATTTAGTTTCTGAAACTTTTTATAGGATTGAGATGTGGTATCACTCTTATCAATCGGAGCCATTGGAGTGGTGCTCTCAAATTGACTCTCTTGAAGCTGATAATTATGAAGCATTGTACACAATTGAGTGAAAGATGGAAATTTAGAAAGAAGAATCTTAACTCTAATGTATTTTTGTAAATCAGAAATGAAAATATGTTGCACATCAATATAAAGCATAGGATAAGAAATATGAGCATACAAATTCTTAAATCTACCAATAAAATCAGTCACTTTTTCTTTAACACCTTGTTTACAATACATTAAATCAATCAAAGAAATATTAGGACCAATATTATCTTGGAATTGTTGGATGAAAGAATTAGCAATCTTTTGGAAGGAGTCAATAGAATAAGGAGGCAAATAATAATATCATTACAAGGATTTATCTCGAAAGGTTCTAGTAAATAATTTAGTCATGAACCTATGATCATGAGAGAACTCACTACACAATGTTTGAAAGGTTTTGACATGGGTCAAAGGATCACCTTTACCATTATAAGTCTCAAGATAAGGAATCTCCATGTATTTCAGAATAACGACACAAATGATATCCAAGAACAAAGGACTAGTAATGCCACAAGTAGGAATGTTGAACTTGGATTGGGTCATGGAAGAAATTTGTTGTTGCAAGGAAGACATAGTTTGAGCCAAACTACTAATAGTAGAATTAGTAGAAAGAGTGGTAGGAGATATGTTTGAAATGTTTGGAGCATTATGAGAAATGGAAGGAATGATAGAGTATGAAAAAGGAACACTATTTAAGTAGGCATTGATGAAGGTAAAGAAACATATGGAACACTTGAAGGAATAGTAGAAATAATTGTATTGGGAATGCTAACATGTGTAGGGTTGATATTTTGAATGTAAGTTGTTATGATAGGTGGAGCATAGGTGGACATGCTAGGAAAAGAGGTAGAAATAGGCATGGAGATCTCAACACTAGTGGTAGGTGGAATGAGACCTAGGTCTTGAGCACAATCTCTAATAGGATTGAAATTTTTATCAATGAGATGATACACAATATATTAACACCATGTTCATCATTATGAATTATCTTCCTCAAACCTTTTACAAAGGACATGACATCCGGATTAGAGTTTTCTTGTCCTAATAATTGCTCAAATTTTTCAAAGTCATGGGAAAGTTTTTGAACTTGCATAGGAGGGACTCTTAAGGCCTCATATTCATCATGAGAAGAATGAGAAGAGTTGTTCTCCATAATAGGATAAATGTTATTGATAGGCATGTTGGTCTCATCAAGATTCCTAGGAAAAATAGAAGGCTCAAGATAAAAGGAACCCATAAGTCTACAACTTCTCCTAACTGGAATGCTATAAGTAGGATTCAAGGTAATACCACTTGTGCACAAGAAAATGAAAGAAAGGTAGATCTAATGCAAATAGAGAGTTTGAAAGAAATATGAAATTGAACTAAGAAAAATAGAAAATTAAATGAAATGCACATCTAACCATCAAATATAGAAAGATCTAATGTAAAGAATGCAATGTAAATAGTGATTAATGTAATGCATACAAAGTAGATCTAAACACCAAATCATAATTGGAAATGTTATGAGTCAGGATCACCAAAAATGTACATAAAGAAAATGGTGAAATAATTATAGATGGGTAAAATCACTTCTCCTTTTCATGAATTGCACATTTTGGAAGGAAGATGCCCCAATAGGCCCCACTAGGTTCAAGAGGAGACTCAAAGTGTAATGCCTCGCCAGGGAACCTAGGAGAAATTAACCTAAAACATGTCACTAAGTTTACCGAATAATTTTTTTCTTAAGAGTTTACAATCAACAATGAATAAAAATGCGAAAACAATATAACATAAGACAATACATACTCAATAAATGTAACTCATTTACAGATCACAAATCCCAAAGGTTCCATGACGTAGAATTAAGTAAGTTAATTATTTACTAAGAATAACTATAAGAAAATGAATAGAAAGTACATCATCTCATAAATAAATACACATATACAATTGATACCACAAGGAATAAATAATAGCCCAACATCTACTGCACAAGTCGTAGGGTATGTAATAATAACCAAGTACAAGGTACAATACAATATATAAAAGATAAGAGCAAGTCTCCAATAAAGAACAAGAGAATACAACTGCTACAAGGATCATCTAGAACTGATACAAGGATGTCAAAATCTCAAATAGTAAAAGAATCACTACCACCTGGCCTCATGGAACCAAAGGTCCACTCCCGCCGTGTTGAGGCAAAAGTCGCGGCCTACCAACAACAGTAGCCGCAACCCCTTTGGGGTTTTTTTTATAATATATATATATATATATATATATATATATACATATATATATATATATATATATATGTACATATATATATATATATATATACATATATATATATATATATATATATATATATATATACATATATATATATATATATATATGTATATATATATATATGTATGTATATATATATGTATATATATATATATATATGTATGTATATATATATGTATATATATATATATATGTATATATATATATATATGTATATATATATATATATGTATATATATATATTTATTTATTTATATAATAAAAAAAATTATATTATATTTAGTTTAATTAAACTTTAAATAAAATTTTAATTTAATAAATATTTAAAAAGTAATTAATATTTATTATGTTAATAGATTTAAATTTTAATATATTTTAAAAAATTAATAGATATTCAATATGGACTTTAATATTTATTCATTTTTTTGGTTTAAGAGAATGTTGTTTAAAAAGATATTATGAAGATCGTATTTTTAGGGAAATATTTGACATATTTTATATTGGAAAAATTGATATAAATAAAGATGTTATTTTTGGAATTAATATTTCTATTTTATCTTAAAATACTTAGTATTTTGGCATGTATGATTTAAATCTTTATTATCAAATGGGTAACTCTACATGAAAAATTATATGAACATTTTATAGTCTAATTGGACTTTAGAAAATAAATTGGATGTTTTGTTCATCTGAGATTGATATTATGATCTTGTCTATTTGGTGTATTTATTATTTTCTTTGATGTTGGATTTACGAGAATTATGTTGGCTTTAGGGATGGTACACCAAAAGTTTGGGAATTGATTTCTTTATGGCTTGTGTATTTTCAGTGAATGTTTGTGATGTTGACTTGGTCACAATCATTTTTACCCAACCTTATTTTTTAAGCTCATGTTATATGAACTCATTGAGAGTGGATTTCATCATCATGTTTTTATATGATTTTATATTTGTTGCTCTTTGGTTTTATGTGGAGAATCTTTACAACCATTTTGAAGTCTTGATTAGATTATGTATCATTTTGTGATATATGTGAGTGATCTCATGTGGTGTTTTGTGTTTCGATTATTATTTCATTTGATGATAGAAGGTGATGACCGTTATAATGATTGAATTTGAATTTCTTGGTCACCTTGTGTTCTCTACTATGATTGTTTTACGTTTTGAATGGTTATCTTATGGATTATGTTACTCCATGTTCGGAGATGGATGTCATTGATGCTTGATTATTGTTGGTCTTGTGATATGAGACTATGAGAATTAGTATTTTATTTATTGAGATGTCCAGTATGGGATGGATAGTTTGGATCCTTGTATAGGATGATATGCTTTGTTATGCTCCAACATTTACTTTGGTGATTATCATGAATTTATGATTTATAGGGAAGTCATTTTTATAGTTTTGGTTATGCCCTCTTTTGGTTTCATCTGGTTGGAGCATTAGGGTAGGTTATCTAAGTGTATAGAGGGGGAGTGGCTTGAAATGGGGGTTGGGGCCCAAAGAGGCTGCTAGGGTAACTCATTGTAAGTTGACTTAATAAGTGATAACTTAAATACATTGAGAGTTTAAAATTAATTAATACAATGTCTATGTTACTCACCATTCCTTGAGCACTAGTACAAGGATGGTTTGTGAGAATGTGTTGGTTGTCTACAAGGATTGGATGAGGCATAGTTGGTATCCTTGTCTATATGAGAGGTTGCTCATACCACATGGAGTCAGTAGGGGGCCGAGGTCCAAAGAGACCATCGTAACTCTAGATTTGACTCATGTGATGGAACTTCCCTTTATCCATCTAAATGTTCCTGCATGTGTTGGTTACCTCTGGTTTTTTATGTGTTATCTTTGTAGTTTTGAGTTGTACCTCTTAAGATAGAGAGCCTTTAGGATCCCTTTCTTAGTTTTACCTTCTGTTGATTTTGGTGTTTGTTATCCGAGTGGGATCTATTTTTATCTCCTCAACATGGTGGGAGTGGACCTTTGGTTCCACGAGGTCGGGTGGTAGTGATTCTTTTACCATTTGAGATTTTGACATCCTTGTACCAGTGTTGGATGATCCTTGTAGCAATTGTATTCTCTTGTTCTTCGTTGGAGACTTTCTCTTATCTTTCACATATTGTAATGTACCTTGTACTTGGTTATTATTACACACCCTACGACTTGTTCAATGGATGTTGGGTTATTATGTATACCTTATGGTATCAGTTGTATCTATGTATTTATTTATGAGATGACGTACTTGCTATTCATTTTCTTATAGTTATTCTTAGTAAATAATTAACTTACATAATTAGACATCATGGAACCTTTGGGATTTGTAATATGTAAATGAGTTACATTTATTGAGTATGTATTGTCTTATATTATATTGCTTCCACATTATTATTCATTATTGATTGTAAACTCTTAAGAAGAAAATTATTCGGTAAACTTAGTGACATGTTTTAGGTTAGTTTCTCATGGGTTCCCTAGCAGGGCATTACACAAACACTAAGTGGGACAATGATCCTTCTCTAAAATATGTAATTATGAAAATAGGAATGATAAAATGAAGTAATGTAAATGATTAATTAGGAAAGTTATTGAAAAAATGGTAAAAACAAATTGATATAGATAGACAGTGAGCTAAAATGCATAGAAATGGAAACCAGAAACATAATCTGACATATAGCTAAAATATAAGCTTAAAATGTATGAGACATGGTAGAAATGGTGACATGTAATTGGGAAATGATAACAATGGTGACGTATCCCTGGTGTTTTCGTTTAAATTTTTCATAGATCATCTGGTTGTTCTAGATTTTCCTAGAAAAGTTTTGATGGCTATGTAACCCTTGTTTAGGAATCAACCTTGAAAATGAAATGAAATTACATAAAGGAAAGTATGTAAAAAGGTAAATGATTGATTCACCTTGTATAAACCCTCATGGATGAATGTATAAATTTATAATACCTGTGAAGTTGCTTGAATATACTTGAGATCCAAAGAATTGACCTTGGAATGTGATGTAGAATAAAGGATTCCCTAAAAGATGCATAGATCTATGAAAGTCACTCCTAGATCTTGAATGTTGATATGCTTGATAACCACTTGTAAAGAAGGAGAGATAAAGTGGATGGAAGGACAGATCTTCTGGATTGATTGATTATTCCTCTACTTGGCCCTAATGAGAGAGAAACTTACTTCAATTAAGGAAGATTCTTTTACTTTAATGATCTTGAAGAATTAGAGACTTGGAGAAACTAGATCTTGGATGCTCACCTTCAAATCTTGAATCTAATTGCTCAATTACTCTTGATTGCTTGAAAAGCTTGATAGTAAAATTATTGCACTTTATAATGGATACAAAAATGAGGAGAGATATGTTTTTTATAATCAGTACATAATTTTGGGATTCAAAATTGATCCAGGTTGACCACAAACTATTTTCTCCCATTAATATTCTGACAGCAGGCTTCGGGTAAAATCTGGGCCCCAAACCCTAGGGACATGATGCCATTGGCGACATGTCCCATGAAGAATGAGACAAAATTGAAATGAGATTTGGTAAAAGAGGAATCAAATTGCCAGGATCAAACATAATAGGCATTCAAACCTTGGAATCACCAAAATGGGGTCTAATTGCTCCTAATAAAGAATCCAATCATGGGTGTTAACTTTTAAGGACGACACACCAAGGAAGAAAAAAAGGAAAAATAATATGCATCTTGGGATGTCAGGAATTTTCACTCCCTGGAATTTATCTGAGCCTTCACCTCACAATCAAGGAAGTCTCCTAATCTTTCTAGAACTCCTTAATGTAGAGAGTCTAGAAAAGCTAGTAGGACAGAAGGGGAAATTGCTAAGCAACACACAAACTCCAACTTCTTGTGGCCTCTTTTTAGGGTATTCCAATTTACTTCCTTTCCCTATTTAAAATCATAGGAAATATTGTAGACAAGCTATAAATAATTTAAAAGATCTTTCTATTGACTAGTATGGAGGAAAAGAAACAAATGACATTGGTCAACTGGGACATAGTTTGCAAACCATAGAAGGAAGGGGGATTGAGGTTAAGGAAAATTGATCCTATGAATAAAGCTTTGATGGAAAATATCAGATGGAAGATGGCTATCCACAAGGTTGATTAGTGTGATATAATGTGTGAAAAATACATCCATTCAGAAAAAATTAATAAGAACCTTTTTAATTCCACATACCTAAATGGGTCTAGGATATGCAATAGAATAATTAAAAGAAAAAAATCCTCTAATTTGGGCTTAAATGAATGATTGGGGATGGAAAAAAAATAAGCTTTTGGGAGGATGTTTGGATTGTTGAAAATTTTTTGGTAGTTAATCATAATTTTCATAGTCTCAAGAATACAATTAGAGCCCATTTTGGGGACAAGGTAGTTGGATTTATGATAGCCAGTAGAACTTGGAAAGATTTCACTTGTTTCTTTCAATTTTTTCTAGAAATTTATGATAAAGTAGTTGAGCTCCACAAACTACTCTTCAAAGTTAGAATTTTGATTTTCCCTTGTGCACATCATTTTATTGGTACAAGACTAAAGAAGGTGATTTGTCAGTTAAATCTACCTATCTAATGATACTAACCGATGTTAATGCCCCACCTTAGAGTGTGAAGGTTTGGTACCCCCAAGTATTACCCAAAGTAAATTCTCTTTGGTGGAATGTTATGCATATTAGAATACTCACCTAGGATAATCTTTTGAAAAGAGGATTCCAGTTACCGAATAGATGTGTAATGTGTAAAGAGGAAGAAGTGACAATTCAACACACTTCATCCACTATAAGTTTTCCCAACAACTATGAAAAATGATCTTTTGAAAAATTAACACCACATGGGTAATGAACAACACTATCTAGTCCCTTCCCATGGAATGAAAGTCTCCTAGTCACAATCCCTTCATTAGGAAAGTCTAGAAATAAACCCCCCTCATCTTTCTTGGATTCTTTGGAAGGAGATGACTAATAGAATTTTTAGAGATCTCAAGGCTCAGATGGATCATGTATTTTAATCATTCAGTAATATACTAAGAGATAATATAAAGGTAATGGTGGAGAAAATTGATACCTACTCTCAACTCCTTATGATAACTAAATTTCTAGGAATTGGGGGCTAGTGAGTAAGCAACTGACTTACAACAGTTTCAAGGCTCTACTAAGAAGAAAAACAAAGTGGATTCCACCAGATCTAGGATGAAAAAAAATGAATTTTGATTATTTAGTGATGGGGGAGGGTTGCTATTGGCCACACTATCATATCCCACATTGGAAGGATGATTCTGAGCTACAGCGGTAATTTGGATGAGTCTACCAATAAGTAGGTGACATGTATAGAATGCTTTGGGGAATTATATTTTACCTTTTAATTGGATTTGAAACACTTGCAATTTAAAGTGATTCCAAATTGATCATGGATTCTATCAAAGTAAGATTAAAATATGATGTCTATTGAGGGAATTTTGGGTGGTTTTAGGAAACACTTTCTTGAATTTGAAAACTTTGTGGCTAAGCATTCTTGCAAGGAAGGGAACAAAGTTGTGGATGCAATGACAACTATTGGTTTGGATATGAATGGTATCATATGATAGAAGGAGGATAATGTCCCCCTTGACATAATATCCCTTATTATAAGGGATAAGGAAACAAATAACTCTAATTGATATGAGCCTAAGGAAGGATTTTTTTATGTTGTCCCTTCATTTATTAGGGACACTAACCACTATTCGAAAGTGTGAGATAACATAAAAAAAAAGGTACTCAAAATTTAAAAAATATAATTTTTAGTAATAAATACCTTCTTGGTAGGTACATTGTACCTATCAGAAGGGTCATGGGGGGATTTGAATCATCCCCATTTCACCCAAATTCAAACTAGTTTCTTTCTTGCATATGGTTGGAAGGAGAAAAATGTGACTCTAACAATGCTCATCGTGAATCTTGGAAGTTTGTCAAAGAGATTAGAAGAAACAAAATAAAAATGGAAAGTGATAGTGGTGTAAAATAAGACAACATAGTGGTCAAAGGGAAGATGAAGCTGCTAATGGTTGATGAAGAGGGAAATAGGAGAAAATATCTAGTGAATCAAAAACATAAATTAGTCTATGTCTTTGATAGCTAGGATAAAAAATGGATGGAAAATAGCCCACCCAATAAAGTAATACAATGAGATGGAGGAGGGGGGGTCAAATAGGGGATTTATAAAATATCAGGCTATTGGAGATATTGTCAAACCAAAGGTAAAGAGGGATAGATGTGATGTAGTGAAGGAAAGAGAATCTTCAAAGGAGATGTCTAATCCTTGCAGCTATAAATGCCACAATAGAAATACCCAAACAAGATATAGAAAACAATCATCCAAGGCATCAATATCATATATATTATCCTCAAGTTGGCCTGAAAATACATTTATTACATCACCATTATCAATATATAATTGGAATACAATCATATATGCTTTCTATCTTCAATACCAAGCTCACAAACTAGGCACAACTAATTATCCCTCAAAATTATCTACAAATCGAATCTCAGACTCCAACTATCACAAGCTTTTAGATCCTAACTCTTGGATCTTCTATCTACCTCCTCTCCTCTAAACCCATTTTCTCCTCTATCAAAAAAGAACTACAAGACCTACTTAAATACAAGATCTCCAACCACAAGTTAGCTTATCTGTTCAAAATCCCCAGGATAAAGAAAACAATTTACAAACATATAGGTCAGGACCCAAATTCATAAGAATGCCTCTAGTTAGATACACCATTCTATGCAAACATAAAAGGAGGTGATCCACATGTATAAGAAAATAGAAGAAGGTTCCATGAAGCTTCACATAACATGAAACTCCATTACAAGATGAATCTCACCACCCTAGCCGCTATAACAGGAAAATTGAATATGAATGGACTAATCATTAAATAACTTCATCTAGAAATATTGGAATGAACTATGAAGCTAGGCATAGGATCTCTGGGATGTCTAGAACACAACATAAGGACCACATAAGAAAATGATCCAACTAGAATGTTTGCAAGCCTAAACACCAAAATGCCCAACTAGAACATAAACAGACAAACTAAAAGGAAATTTTTTGGGGTGATGCAAGATTTCCAACAACCCAAGGATGCTCTTGCATCAGACACCCTAGGTGAATAGAAGATGTTCCATAATGAATTATGAACATATGATAGGATTCAAGACATAAATCCCAAGTTCATTCTTAACCCACAAATCCTCTTCGTCAGAAGGAAAAAAGTTGCTCCGACTTCGTATATGACTACCCATACTATTGTTGATGTAAGTGTTCAACCCCAATTCAATAACATCCATCTCAACATCCAATGCCACTCTATTTCTACTACCACTTCCACAATCACTACTCTGATTCTTTGATTTTTTATATATCTTTTATCTTTGTCACTCTTATAGTCAACAATCAATGTCTTCTTCCTTCTCTGTTATTTTATTCTACTCCTGACATCATTCAGTAATGCTTCAGCTTTAGCCATTGATCCACCCACAAGATTATGTTTTACATCTAATACCATTCCTCTAATACTCTATTGTAACATCATCTAATGGTGTTTATCCTTCAACTCTACCGGTTCAGATTCATTCATTAGATTCAAGAACAATTGTAACACCTCATCTCTCTACTACAAATCCAACACCTCTTGATCCGAAGCAGTCTGATCTCCTAAGGTGAAAGTTTTCATTACACTTGGGTTCTTAGCCTTCCTTCCTTCCTCCTTAAAAGGAATCAAAGAGAACTTCCTACCATCCTTCACTATCGACACAATATTCCTTTAAAAATCATGAATATCATCAACATCATACTGCTAAGGTCTGCCTAACAAGATATGAAAAGCACTCATATTCACCATATCACATAGTACCTCATCATGATATGGACCAATGTTGAACTTAACCCTACACTATTATTTAAGTTTCACCATATGTTCATCCTAAAACCAACTTACCCCTTATGATCAAGGATTTTTAAGTCTCTCTAACCCAAGCTTTAGTACCATTTCCTCTGATACAAGTTTTTCAATACTACCACTGTCCATGATTACTTTGCAATATTTGTTCCCTAATTTTTAAACTATCTAAAACAATTTCTTTTTTTGAACAGGTTCAAGTTTCTTCTTACTTAGCATAACTCTCTGGAACATCAGAGATTCTCCCATCTTAGGTGCAACATCTCTTTCAATAGGTTCATCCCCAAATTTCTCCTCATGTACCACCAAGTTCTATCTTCCTCTACTTGAACCAACTGAACATTGGTAATCCCCATGCCCAACATTACCACATTTGAAACAAGTACCCTTGAACTCCCTGTTGCTACGACCCCTTCCATGAATCTTCTGATCAGGTTCCTCTTCAATCACAAGTTTATCATTGCCTTTATCACCAACTAATTTATCCTTGACCCTAGGTCCAGCCTATCTTATTTTCAACTTATCTTCTACCTTCAGAGCATACAGGTAAGCATCTTCAATTGTACTAATCCTCAACATATTTAACTCATCTTGAATGTTAAGTATTAAACTATTAACATACCTAGAAACCCTCTCCTTAGCTTCTTTTCAGTGTCCAAATCTAATCTACATCTTGTAAAATTCTTCAGTATACTCCTTAACAGTCAAGTCCTTTTGCTTTAGATTCTATCATTTCTTGAACAATTCCAACTCATAGTCCTCCGGTATGAACTTGGATTTGAGTCTTGAAACCATAACTTTCCACCTAGTGATTTTAGGTTCACCATTATCTTCCCTATCTTTTTGTAACTCTTTCCACTATAAAGAAGCATGACTTTTCAACTTATTTTTTTCTAACCTAACCCTCTGTAGATCCTTAATATCTTCCAACTCAAACTAATCCTCTAGGATGCAATGAACCAAAAAAGTTAGAAACATCAAGCCTATGACTCTTACCCATTTGTTCCATAGCTCTCAAAATATTTTCCTTCTCGATAGTAGTCTCAGCTTCAACTGTTTCAAGATCTTCAATGACCTCTTCAAATTCATCTTCAATCTTAGGCTTCCTCCCATCTCCAGTTAAAGAATTTTAGATTGTAGTCCTCATGTCATTTCTAAATTCCTCCATCACCTTCTCTAATCTTCTAGGATTCATCCTTCTAGGTGACATATTCACAAAGAAGCCAATCTTTAATCTCCTTAGGTTCGATGATCTGATCACAAGTATTGATTTCTACAATCTGATCAATACCAACAATCTACCAAGTAACTAGGTATGTTTGGTAAATGATCCACCAACAAATAATATTCCTTGCAAAACCTCTATAATTGTAGGTTAGGTCTGTTACTCTACCACCCACAACTAGGTTTGAAATTTGTGATATTAAATCCTCCCTAGTCTTGTTTTGTCTTTAGCAACCAGTCCTCCTTCCACCTTGCACTAACCTTTGGTTGATGTAGACTAGATCCTTTGCTCTCCTATTCCAAAACAACAAGATTTGTAAACTTCAAAACTTGGAACAAGGTCAACCTTACACTCTCATACCACTTGATGCAGTCAAGGATAGAGAATCTCCAACGGAGATATCCAATCCTTGTAGCTATAAATTCCATAGCAAAAATTCCCAAACAACAAATAGAAAACAATCATTCAAGACAACAATATCATATATATTATCCTCAAGTTGGCATAAATGTAGTTATTACATCACCATTGTCAATATGAAACTTTAATACAGTCAAATATGCTTGCTATCCTCAATACCAAGCTCACAAACTAGGCACAACTAATTATCCCTCAAAATTGTCTATAGACCGAATGTCAGACTCCATCTATCACAAGCTTTCAGATCCTAAGTCTTAGATCTTCTATCTACCTCCTCTCCTCTAAACCTCTTCTCTCCTTTGTCAAACAAGACCCACAAGATCTACTTAAATATAAGACTGCCAACCACCAGTTGGCTTATCTGATAACAATCCCCAAGATAAAGAAAATGATTTACAAACATATAGTTTAGGACCCAAATTCATAACAACACCTCCAATTAGATACATCATGTGATGTGAACATACAAGGAGGTCTTCCACATGTATACGAACGTAGAATAAGGTGCCACAATGCCTCGCATAACGTGAAACTCCATCACAAGCCAAATATCACCACCCTGCTATTAGAATAGGAAAATTGAATAGGACCATACCAATCATTAAATAACTTCATCTGGAAAGATCAAAATGAACTGTGAAGCTAGACATAGGATCTCCAGGATTTATAGAACACAACATAAGGATCACATAATGAAATGAGCCAACTAGAATGATTGCAAGCCTAAACATCAGAAACCATCCAACTAGAATAATAAACAGACAAATTGAAAGGAAATATTTTTGGGTGATGCAAGATTGCCAACAACCCAAGGATGCTCCCACATCAAGATGGGCTGATCAGGTGTAGGGATCGACTAGCGATAAAAACATCACACACTTCTCTAATAGCCTCAAGGGGATGGAGGGGAACACAAATGATCTAAAGGATACTTTGTCATCCTTCAACAACCACCTTATTTATTTGAGGATATCTGAACAAGTTCAAGCTCTGATCAAGAAGGTTGATTTCTTATAGGTAAAGGTGAAGGGGGTAGAAAAATTTAGAATGAGGGTAATGTACAACACCACAAAGACATTGTGTCTTCTCTAGAGGAACTCTTAGGAAAATAAAAAATATGATAACAAGGAAGTGTTGGAATTCCTTAGAAGGGGCTAGTGCCAACTGTTGAAAGGAGCTAAACACGAACCAAGGGCTACTTCCTAGATGTTTCTTCTTTCTATCTGTTTCCTCAACTTGGTAGTGTGTCCTTTTATTTGTCAGCCATCTCTCAACTATTTCTCTACTGTTAATATAAATTGGTTGTTAATGTCTAAGCTTGTATGTATTGGTTAATCGAGTGGTAAAATTTTGTTCTCTAAGTTTACCTAGTGGTTTTATAAGGGTTAACACCCTTGTTATGCTTCTTTTTAATTCAAAATCAATGGTTTAATATTAATTACATTATCATATATATTAATATATAATATTAATTATAATATAATACTATAATAATTTTTTAAGTAGAATAATAAATAGATATGTAATATTTTGTGTCTTTTACATATTTTTTTGAAAATATAGGTATGCTAGTTATCTATCTATCTATCTATAGATAGATAGATATATAAAATTTAAGATTAACCGTTTACTTGTATTCCTCACATGTAAACAATTTTTTTTATATATGTTTAACACTAACATTATCTCCAAAATCCTGCAAGTAAATCAATCAATTAATAATACATATAATTAATTAATTTAGGGTAATTCATCCCTAATCATGTGCACATGTATAATATTCATATTTTCAATAAATATTAATTAAAAATAATCTATGTGACTTAGAATGTGCAACAAGAAAAATCACGCTTTCCTTGGAAATTAAATCTTGCCTCCCAAGATTTAAATATCCCATCAAACCTTATCGATTGATTGTTTTTTTATGTCCAATCATCATCATGAATCTTACTAGCCACCTTTTCAAAATTAATTCAATAAAACATGTTTTCAATCCCCATTTTTTGAGAGCTCTCATCAATTATGAGCCCCTGATATTTGAAATCCACCCTAGTCCTTCATTCCTCATTGTTGCAACTAATTGCCAAATTTAGTAATTACACCCTAGTCCTTCATATTCTAGAAAATCCATTTCAATTGTCTATTCTATCCTTGATCCTAAGAAAGCATTCTCATTCATCCTTCACGATTGATCTCTCCATTGTAGCACTTGTCGTGTTTGCATCGTGTTATGCATTTATTATTTTGATCCCATCTAGACTCTTGGATATTATGGTGTGATGATTCATGACTAATATTTTGGTGTGGTGTATTTTGTGATGCATTCAATTACTGATATATTCTTTTGTCCATATAATGTCATTTCTGATGTGAGTATTTGATTATTTATGAGATTTAGTAGTGACCATATTTGCATGATGTGTATGCCCGTAGATGTCATGATGTTACATGATGATGTCTAGAAGCATTCATATCTTTATAAAATAAGTTTTGATTTTGAAACTATAAGTGTGCTTGAGTTGTGATTATCTGGTGTACTATCTTTTGTATTATGTTGACAAACTCATTGATTTCATGTGTGTTACTCCTCATGGGATTAAGGATATTGTTACATTTAGTGATTTGATGATATTGTGGTTATATGATGTGATCGACATGTTTATGTTTTTAGACCAGTGCATATATGTTTTTATGACCTATGATGGTGGTTACTTACTTGTTTACAAGATATTGATGTTTTAGTTACATCTATGCTTATGATGTTGTTTCTTTATGATTCTATATGATGTGTTTGTATGAAGAGGGATGATTTTGTGTTACTCACTTGTGAGGCCCACACAATGTCTTGACCTCCCCTTCATTTTCCTACTATTATTTGATATGATATAATATGTGTATGTGTGTGTGCTTCAACTATTGCACTAACACGGATAGGTACCATGCATCAAATTCACTTGAATCGGAAGGCCTGAGCATGCCTAAGATAAAATATAACCCCGATGTTGGCTAAATTTGGAGGTAGTCATGTGGCCAACTTATATTTAGCCAAATTGTCATTCTGTCTTTTGGACAACAATTTCCTGGATATGTATGAACACTCGTTGGTTGTTGTGTCGCAACGTTTGATGTTATAGTATGGTTGATTTGGATGTATGATATGTTGTGTCCTCATGTTGTATTGTGGTCATCTCCCTTTCAAGTGCACCTATGTCATTCAATGTAACCAGTTTGTGATTTTGGGCATAAATACCGTAGCCGACTAGTTTTTAAAGGGATTTAATTATTTTGAGAATTTAATATTTCTAATTGAGGGCTTTTGTAATTGTTTATTTGTTCATGAAATTTTATGAATATTATGGTTTTATATTTTATTATGAGTTTTAATTTATTTTGGGGGTTTGATTAAAAGTGACTTTTTAACTCATTTTTTTAAACTTGGTTTTATAATGTTTGAAGAGTTTTCACAAAAAATATCCATGGAAATTCGAATTTGAGAGAGAGGGAAGATTTTTTATCGTGAAAATTTTGGGGCATTGGATTTTTGGTGTTCTTGGTACAATTCCTCCATCCTCCCAAAATTTTACTTAATTTGGTAAAGTTTATTTCATTTGGCAAGTGATTTGGGGGTTTTCTTGAGCTTGCAAAGGTATGCTTGAATTTATTTCTAATCTCTTATTTTAAATCCATTTTTTAATTTGAAAATGATCTTGATTCTTTAATTTATGCATAAAATGGAAGAATTTGCATGTTTGTGGAAGAGATTTGTGATTTCATGCCCAAATTATTTACATCTCTTTGATATGAGGGTTTTTAAATGTTCTCATGGCTGGAGCCTTCATGTTTGGGTTTACAGATGAATTGAATGCATTTTTTGGATGTGTTTGATATGAGGGTAAATGGTTTTCTTATTTTCTTGAAATCTGAAAGTTGAAAATTTAATGAATTTTGAGCTTGTGTTTCTCATATATGAGTTTTGGGGAGTAGTGACATCTTAGAGATCCATTATTTTGTAAATATGATTATTGTGATCATGTGAGGGAAATAGAAAGCCCATGAATTCCTTTAGTGTGAATCTCACACTATTGATGATGTCATGTATATTCTTGAGTATGTTTGTAAACATTGTGTGTATGTGTTCATGTGGAACCATTAGATTACCCTACATGGTTGAGAGGATTGCATTATTGTTGAGGGTTATGAAGAAAATCCACCATGCTTGTTTGGAAATGAAAAGCCTCATTGAGTGTCACAAGTTTACTTGTATGGACATTGATCTGTTACTAGGATTGAATCTCAATACATGGCACAAAGGGCCGCATAGGGTAACCCATTGACGAATTCTTAATCAAGTCATAAAACTAAGAGGGTAAGTGAATTGAAATAAATAAAAGAAATAATAAATTTGAGATGGCATGGAATTGAACAATCCTAAATGAGTTTTGATGAGTGTTAGGGATTGATAGGTCCTAGATGTGATATGTTGAGGGTCGGGGATTGGCTGATCCAAGGTACTTTGACACTCCCAATTCTAGACTTCACACCCTCCTATATTTTCTAGTTGAGATGGTGACCCTTTTATTGATGTATGTTTGTAAACATGGATTGGAACTTGTGTGTATGTGTTCATGTGGAACCATTGGATTACCCTACATGGTTGAGAGGATTGTATTATTGTTAAGGGTTATGCAAAAAATCCACCATGCTTGTATAGAAATGGAAAAACTCATTTTGTGTCATGAGTTTACTTGGGTGGACATTGAGCCATTACTAGGAGTGACTCTCAATACGGGGCACAAAGGGGCCCTAGGATAACCCATTGACGAATTCTTAATCAAGTGATAAAACTAAAAGGGTAAGTGAATTAAAATAAATTAAAAAAAGAATAAATGAGATGGCGAGGAATTGAACGATCCTAAATGAGTTATAATGAGTATCAGGGATTGAAATTTCCTAGATGTGATATGCCAAGGGCCAATTATTGGCTGATCCAAGGTTCTTTTCCACTCTGAATTCTAGACTTCAGACCCACCTATATTTTCTAGTTGAGATGGTGACCCTTGTATTTCTTTATACTTGATGTATTGATTTAATGCCACCTTATCCTTGGTTGTTATATCCTTCTTGATGACTTGCTTAGTACTAGATGTTGTGGTTTTTTTATTCATGGGTATGGCATGAAATTGTGGAAATGCTTGTGTGTGTGGAGCCTTATTTTGTATGATCATGCTTCTTGTGATTGTATATTTATGTGGTAGAATTGGGTATGTGTATAACTATGTGATAGTATTTCTTGTGTGTTTGGGCCACATGGTTATCTCCATGAGCATGGTGGGAGAGGTCCTAAGGGTTCCTCATGGTTGGGTGTTGTAACCAACCACCATTGGGGACTGGTGTACAAGTGACAAGAAATCCCAAATTTATATCTCACACCTTCTAGATTTGTGACACCTTGATGTTGTATCCTTGCATTTTCTCTTTCCATATTGGTATATTAGATTTAGCTCATACTCTAATAGCTTAGATTATTATCCACAGTATATTGGAATATCTTGTTATATGGTATGTATGTACTCAAATTGCAGGGCTTAATGGTCTCATGTTAATGTATTCGTGTAATTATGTACATTGGATATTATTTTTATTTTGTGTAGTGTAGTTGCATGATTATTTATTGATTTAATTATGATGCATTGATCTTATGGGATGTTTATGATCTTCCTTGCATGTTCTTAGTGCCTCCAAAAATGGTTAATAATCTCCTAATGAAAAAACCTCTAATTTAGAGCCCTATTTCCTTAAGTTTCTCAATCTTACCTTGCTCTTGTGCATATGCAATGAATTTCTACATATTCATCTCAATCTTATGCACAATTTTTTTTAGAGTGGCACATATGTCTTCTATCCCTATGCATATGAGAAAATATTCTTGTGAAAATGCCTCTTCTCCTATCCATGTGTGCTCTTCTACTGCAAATTTATGATTGCAAAACTGTGCATTTTTGACACCTTAATGTTTTCCTTTTTTTGTGAAAAAAGGACTTATTTTAGGGATACCCTTTATCCTTACGAGCACTTTGATATGTTCATAATCATTATACAATCTCATTTAGTGTACTTTTTGTGTTGGATCTATGTAGAGTGAACCTTTCCAATCTTGTCCCTAATAGTGACCTAGTCTTCCGTTGTGACAATCATGCCCTATGGGTTTGGTTATGAGTTGTGGGGTGCATGATTGATCTATCTAAGCCCTCACATAATATCCCACTGGGAATAGTAGTCATGTTTGGTGATGGAACCCTTACAGATGATGTAGTATGCATCCTTGAATAGTCTTGAGATGATTGGGTGGTTTTATGCTTAGTTTATTTATGTGTTTTTGTTATCTTATCTTTTCTTTGTGTATCATATTAGTGTAATTATGATGCCAATAATGCATGTATTTGTTAAAAAAAAAATGTTGTGCACATATCACCTTATTTTTCTGAGGGTTCTTTGGTGGGGCATGACATCGGCCATCACATCTCAAACATACCTTACCTCTTGTAAATGTCTATAAATTCTAGGTTTCTCATCTCGTTTGAACTTATTTCATTACAATGTCTTTATGCTCCATTTTCTATCAAATCCATTTCCAAGTCAATTATGTTGAGCACAAAAATAAACTAAGAGGGGCCCTAGGGAGTGGGTGAATCAATATATATATTTCAATTTTAACAAATATTGCAAGATATAAGTCTTTAGCTAGTCTTAAGATACCATCAAAAGCACTGTGCAAGAGATAAACACATCAACATGTTACGTAAGAGAACACCATGTTTAAGTAAAAATCCATAAGAAAAAAACCATAGTAAGAATAAATTCTTGGATTTACTACCTAAATCTTGCCTTGTAGAAAATAATAATGATCTTATAGTGATTTTGTAAGCACCAACCTACTGAAGACACCAATCCCCTAATTAAAAGAACCAAGCACCAAAACATACTTAATTACAAAAATTATATAGGAAACACAAAATATATGTCATGTGGACCATACAAATTTAATTTGCATAACTTCATTGAAATGATCTACTTCATAGACTCAAACAATGTGTTAAGGATATTTCATCTAAATTTTCATACTTTATAACCATCGTCTCCTTCTCTTTACATAAATTATTTCTTATATTCTCACTCCACACATACACACTTTTGAACTAATTGGTAATGTATATGAACTACATCTACTTACAACTTCACGTAAGACTAAGTCATTTATATTGTTCACAAGTTGTCCAAGAAAATATTCCTTAATCCAAACACCATGAAATATGTAGTCAACATGGTCCTAATCCTACCTTGTTACACTAGGAACAAGCACACACTATGTGATTCTCTTGAATTGAACTCAAATAGCCCCAAAAATACCTTCACATGCTTCCTATAGTAGGTGCATGCTTCCATTATTTGGCACATCCAACAAAAGTTTCAACACAATCAATAATTTGGAATAATGAGCACTTTGTCACATGTAACTTTTTGACTTCTAGAGAAGATCCTCTGACACTCAAAAATATTTTTCATCATGTGTAGGCTTAATTACAATCCAAACTACAAGTCATAATACTTTAGTCTAGTTAAGGTGATACCAAAAACCATGATAGGGTAACTTGATATATACATATAGTCTTTGAGAAACAAACAATAGTAACTTAACACAAACACTCCCATATATTAGAAAACATACTAGATAATTAGGAACAAAAAATCCTAGAACATAATGACAACACTAACATTCTTTAAGACAATTACATCCATGATATCACCATTAATAGACTCTGTTCTACATTATCCTCAAATGATCTGACATAAAAGATAGTAATTTAACACCTCTTTGCCTTCACTAATCTCCTTGACATCAATGATGTCGTTAAAATCAATAACAACATTATATTCAACAAACTACATGTTGTCCATTTTTATATCTAGTCTTCTATCATCATTCTATCATATTGCTAGTTTTTTAAGAAATCATGTCCCATCCATCAACATATCATTCAAAGTCTTGCATGTATTTGATTTGAATTTTGAATTAATTTTGATTTAATTTTATTTAATTTTCATGCAATACATATACAACCAACTAAATGTTCAAATTTCCCCAACTAGAATGTTTGAATTTATAATAATCAATGATGGATTGAATGATTGCTTCACTAGCTTCTTTATATTTCTCTCTACCTTCTTCAAAGCTATTTTTATTCTCTTCATTGGATTCACTCACATTAAATTCTTAACCTCAAGTTGATAATTTTGATTAATTTTCATGTGTGTTCTCAATCATATACTAAAATATCCATCCCTCCATGCACTTTCAATTTGAGAGTTAGTGGTACCATACTCACATGCTTACACTTCACCTTCATCCTGTAATTTTCTTCTTCTTATGCAACTTCCCTTAGTACATCAAAATCACTTCTTTTTGCATAAAAATTCTTAAACATTCAAATTTACCTATTTCCTTTGTGTTTCCTTCTTCATGCTCTTGTTATGTGTCTATCTATTCGTATAATTATTAACTTTTATTAATTATTTTGTATTGCCTTAGATTTTTGTCTTGGAATATATTTTGGCATTGATAAGTAGGATGTATTTTCCAGAGAAATTCAAATTGTGATATTGATATTAGTATTCAATGATGTAGTTTTTAATTTTGACTCATTGACTCATATTTCATGAGTATGGTTCATAATAACCCATCTCTCATGAGAATGAATGAAACACTTAACACAGTTGATTCCTAATAGCAATATCATAATATTTTGACACGTTCCTACTTTAAACACTTTGTTTTCCCCTAGATCTTGTCCTTAGATTTTAGTTACCCTTATTTTTTATTTCTATCTTAGTTTCCTACCACAATTTTCCCTCTCTTCTATGAAATTATAAGGGAAAAATTCTATTTTACTTGGTTTATTATATGTAACTCCTAGTTGTAAAGTTTTATTTGGTGAATAGTGTTAGGATTAGAAGAAAAAAATATAATTGATACATGCAAATATAGCCAACAATGAAAATGAATAAAGCACACAGGAATAGAACAAGGAGATACAAATATTTAACGCGGTTCACCCAATCCTGGGCTACATCCACCAAATAGAGAGTCCACTTATTTTATTATCCAGCAAAGAAAAAATTACAATCTAATACAATTTCGCATTACACCGTCGCATATATATATAGGCCCTTTAGAATGTTTACAATGTTGGTTAACAAGTTAACCCTAAAAAATACTTGATGAGTCAACCTAGGGAAATGCTTGATGAGTCAACTCAAAAATGATTGATGAGTTAACCCCATGATAAATGGAGACTGTACAGTACTTTCCTGATGAGTCACCACAAAGAAACAATCTCCCACTTGGGGACTGATCTAGCCCCACACTAGAAACCTCCCACTTGGAGACTGATCCTATAGAAACATGGCTACCCTTGAATCTCCCACTGGACTGACGCATCCTAGACTCTACTGTTATTTTTATTGTTTTTAGTCTTGAAGACCAACTAAAGTTGGAGAGAATTTTATCTTCTCCCTTGTCACTACCTTTATAAACATATCTACTAGATTTTCATATGTATGTATCTTTTCCAGCTTTAAGTGTCCATTATCCAATACCGACCCAATGAAGTGATACCTCAACTATATGTGTTTGGTCTTTGAATGAAAGGAAAAATTATTTGCAAGATGGATGTCACTCTGGCTATCTATAAATAGATAATATTTAGGTTGTGGTTTTCTCAATTCTTCCATGAAAAATCATAGCTATATCATCTCCTTAGCTATCTCTATAGTAGCAACATACTCTACCTCTGTAGTGAATAAAACAACCACCTTTTGCAATCAAGAAATAAAACTCACTATTGTCCCATCAATAGTAAATACATAACCTATGGCATTGCACCTGGTATCTAAATCCCCTGCCAAATCTAAGTCAATATAGCATTTTAAATCAGTTTTAGAGCCCCAAAACATAAATATTTATTGGATGTACCTATCAAATATATGAGAATCCACTTTACTACATTCTAATGCTCAACTCTAGGATGAATCATATACCTACTAATAACTCCTACATCATGTGCAATATCTAGTCTAGTGCATACAATGGCATACATCAAACTTCCTACATCTAAAGCATATGTTACCTTGGATATTTTGTATTCCTCCTCTTGTGTCTTTGGAAACATCTCCTTAATCAATTTTAAATGACTTGGCAAATGTATTATGAAAATTTTTTCATTCTCTATATGTAATCTTTGCAACACCTTTTCAATATAATTTGCTTGAGATAGAGTCAATTTTTTATTCTTCCTATCTCTACAAATTTTCATACCAACGATTTGTTTTCCTACCCCCAAATCCTTCATAGAAAAATAATGTGCTAACTATTGTTTCAACCCCTTAATGTGATCCATGTTAGACCCCACTACAAGAATATCAACATCATATAAACATAAAATAATGTATCTTTCATCATCCAACCTCTTAAAATAAACACAATGGTTTGAATTACACTAACTGTGTCCATGCTCAGCCATAAAGCTATCAAATTTATTATACCATTTTCGAGGTGCTTTCTTCAATCCATATAAAATTTTATTAAATCTGCACACTAAGTTCTCCTTACCTTTGACCTCAAATCCTTATGGATGTTTCATATATGTTTCTTCTTCCAAATCACCATGGAGAAAGGTTGGTTTAACATCAAGTTGTTCCAAAAGCAAATCTTGAGTAGCCATAATACTTAAAACAATGCGTATAGAAGTCATTTTTACAACTAGAGAAAATATCTCATCAAAATCAATGCCCGTTTTCTGTGTAAATCCCTTTACAACTAAATTGGCTTTAAATATTTTCTTACCTCCATCTTCCACTTTCAGCCTATAAACCCATGTATTTGGTAAATCCTTTTGACCTACAAGAAACTTACGTAATTCCCATGTCTCATTTTTCAACAAGGAGTCCATTTCTTCCATTTTAAGCTCCAACTAAACCTTTGTATACACATGCATAGCTTCATCATATCCTTCTATTTCACTAGAAACTATTAATAAAATAGAATATAAAGAGTGAGAAAACCTTTCAAGAGGTCTACTTAGCCTTGTTGATCGTCTAACATTCACTTGAGTTTGTGATATTTTTTTGTTGGTTTTGTTGTAGAGCATGAGGGATCACTGGAACATCATCTTTTGGAGTACCATCCAACACTACATAATCATTTCCTTTATTCTCATGTTGTTGCAACTGATCTTTGTACAACACTTTCTCATTAAATATGATATCCCTACTTCTTACAATTTTATGAGTTTCAACATCCCAAAGTCTATAGCCAAACTCATCAATGCTATATCCAACAAATATCATTTCTCTGACTTAGCATCTAGCTTGGTTCTATTTTTCAAAATCTATATGTGAAAATGCTTCACAACCAAAGGTTCTAAGAAAAGAATAACTCACCTTCTTACCTATCCACGCTTCCTTTGGAATACTATAACCCAAAGGAGTAGAGGGATCTCTATTGATTAAATAAAAAATATTGTTTACAACCTCTGGCCACATGTTTAAGGGAAGCCCAACATGTAACCTCATATTCCTTGCACGCTCCATTATTGTTATATTCATGTGTTCAACCACTGTATTTTTTGTGGAGTTCTTGGAACCATTTTTTGCCCATGAATACCACTAGAGGAACAATAATCTTCAAAATATTTTCAAATACTCACCACCAATATCAGATCTGAGACATTTTTAGTTTTTTACCAGTTTCATTCTCAACCAAGCTTTTCAATTTTTTAAAAGTCTCACATACATCTAATTTCTGCCTGAGGAAATGAATCCATACTTTTCTAGATGAATCATCAATGAATGTAACACAATATAGAGAGCCACCAAGAGAAGATACGTGAGTTGGTCCTCATTGGTGCAAGAGCACCTAGGAATTAGCCTAAGTGTCCTATCCCATTTTTAGCTTGTACTGATCCTAGCTAGATCAGGGAGTTAATAAAGGCTCCAAGAGAGTCTAGGTGATATAGTGAAGTTAGTTGGTTAAGTTAGTTTTGGTTTAAGTTAGTAAAGTTTGGGATGAGAGCCAAAAGGCTAGTATAGTCCTAGGAAGTGAAAAAAGGCCTAAAGGTGAAATAGACCAAAAAATGCTTAGAAATGGATAAAATAAGCCTAAAAAAGCCTTAGAAGTGTTTTTATAACATCCTAGGGAGTTAGAAATGGTTTGGAAGTGAGTAAGAGCACTTAGGATAAAGTTGCTAAAAAGTTGTCACTTTTGTCCTAAAGACACTGAAGACTAGAATTAGGTATTACCTAGGTCCTAACCAACCAAAACTATGGTAAAAATATATTTAAACCCAAAAAATGCTTGAATCCCAAGGTTGGAGAACTTTTTTAATTATTGGAATTAAGTAATCAAACACTATCATAGACAGTTAAGGCACGGTCTACTATTTCTTTACATGAACAAGTTCTAATGGAATAGGTTTGTATCTACATTGAAGAAATTTGATATTTTTTTTAGTTTTACTTATTTTCTATATAGGAATGGGTTTTTTTTTGTTTAGTTTTGTAAGTTCTTTATTTTTACATTTTGTTCCTGCTAGTTCACTGGCATGTACATAGGAATAGTCTCTAAAATGGCTCCCTCATAAAATCCCATAGTCTGTTCATCATGGCATCTTGGGACATGGAAGTGGAGCCCATGTAAAGTGTACATAAGAAATAAGAAGGTCTGAAGAATTATTTATCTATATTTTGAACCTTTCTCTAGGCGAGCTCAATCAATGCCCGACTAGGAACAAGGAGGTGATTTGTAAGTTTACTTGTAGGGGTGACTATGAAGACTGAATCCAAGACATTGGAGATGTGTAACAAGATGAGATAGAGCCTTGATGAAGATATATAGGCTTGTACAATCCATTTCGAAAGCATTTCCTTCCTGTGAACAATGAGTTCATAAAAGCCACTAAAACCTGCATTAAACCCTCACAATTGAGATAGGGTACTGTATGGAGGATGATGAACCCAAGACCCACAAAATATCTTAGGGTTTCCTAATTGATTTAAGAATCCATAATTTTTTTGGTAGGTTCTTAAGGATAATTTTTCAATAAAGCCTAAAAACCTAGATTAGGAGACCTAATTGGGGGCTCAAGGGCTACAAAGAAAAAATAGAGACTTTGAAGAGATCGGTAAGGAATAGATGGATAGGTATGGAAAAAATGAGTTAAGAATTAGTTAAAAATAAGAATTTGATTACCTCCACACCCTTGGAAGATTCATCACTTTCTTAGGAGGTTGAATCCATTTGGTTAGATGGAAGTGAGAATGAGAAGGGAAGGTGTGATTACACATTGATAGGTCACCTAGAAGAGTGGAGTGGTTCTCTCTGATTGAGGACATTGAGAAAGTCCTTAGGAGACAAGGAAGAACCTTTTTGAAGCCTTGATCAAGGATTTTGGGAGTTAGTGAGTTAGGAACCTAGGTTGGTCCTAACAAGTGAGTGAAATCTAGTGTGATCCTATTAGATTGGTATCAAAGCCAAAAAGATTGGGCTAGAGGACAATTGATGTTGTATTTAGGTGAGTTATTATATTCTTCAAGGATGGTGACAAATGTAGAGTTGGACAAGAAGGTGGGAGACCATGAGGAGGAGAATAGACTCCTTAGGGAAAGGCTAGCAAAGATAGAAAGAAAACTTGGTGTAGTGGAGACTAAGACTAAATTGGTTAGAGAGAAAGTTAGAGAGGTGGTAGAAAAGGGTAAAGAGTTGGAAAAGGAAGACCAAGTCCTTGAACCAAACCCTGCGTTGGAAGAGGAACCTTTCTTGAGAGAATTTAAGGCCATGATTAGCAAGTCTTTGGAAGGAACACCACTATTTAATGGAAAGATGGAAGAAGAGTTAGTCATGGAATGGATTGAAGGCATGGATGACCATTTTTAATGTGAAGGCATTCATGAAGCCCAAAGAGTTAGAGTAGATAAGTCAAGGATGAGGGGAGTTTCCCTCACATGGTGGAAGTTTGTTCAAGATGAAAGGGTAAAAGAGGGAAAGAACCCTACTAATAATTGGAAAGGTATGGTGGAAAATATTAGAGAGACCTACCTACCAGATGATTATGAGGTGCAACTACACAAGAAGAGACAAAAATTAAGACAGAATGACCTTGAACTGAGTGCCTATATAGAGGAATTCCATAAACTATGTCTTAGGTCACATGTGATGGAGGAAGAAATACTAAAGGTGGATAGGTATCTAAATGGCCTAAGGTGGAACATAGAAGAGGAGATAAGCCTCTTGAGACCAAGAAAAGTCCACCAATGTTATCATCTTGATCTCAAGGTAGAAGAGAATCTCAAGAAAAGACATGATTCAAGAACTCGAGGTAGAGGAAGAGGGAGAGATAGAAGAGGTCATAGAGGACGTTTTGGGGGGAGAAATTCATAACAAAGAAACCAAGGTGAGACTAAGCTCACAAAGCAACAAGGAAAAGTAACCAGCAATAGAGGTGGTTAAAACACAAGGGTAGAGGCTTAAGAAACAACTAAAGAGGAAGATAAAGTGGCCAAGGAAGAGGATCTTACTTCTCTTCCATGAAGTGTTACAATTGTCATTAGTATGGGCATCTTGCATATAGGTGTTATAAGAAAATTTCATCATCCCAAGGTGGAGAGAAGAGGGTGAATTATGTGCAAGAGGAGTCATCAAGCAGCAAGACTGTTGAAGTAGCATTAGATTCAGAGGTAGGAGATAACCTCATGATTAGGAGGACCCTTATCAAAGAGCCAATCAAAGAGGATCTAAGAAAAAGAAGATCACTATTTAGGATTAAGTGCAAAATACTAGGCAAGGTTTTCAAGATCATCATTGACTCTAGATCCAATGATAACATAGTCTCAAATGAAGTAGTCAATAAGTTGAATTTTCAAAGGATCCCGCACACTAACCTCTATAGAGTCACTTTGTTGAACAAGGGTCAGCATGTTCTAGTGAATGAGAAAAGCTTGGGTAGACTTCACCATAGGGAGATATAAGGATAAAGTTTTGTTTGATGTCTTACCCATGGATGATTTCCATCTCTTATTGGGAAGACCTTGGTAGTTTGATAGGTAGGCCATTCGTGATGGAGCCAAGAACTCATACTCATTCAAGAAGGATGGAGTCACATTTAGAATCTAGTCAATCCTAGAAGAAAGGGAAGTGAAATTAGTAGGTCCTAATGTACTCTTGGTGGGAGATGAGTTCCTAAACACACTAGAAGAAGGTGAAGGAGTGGGCTATGCTTTAGTGTTGAATCCTAAAGATGAGAAAGAGGATAAGACACCAGATATACCCATAGAAGTTCAAGAGTTGTTGGGACAATATAAGAAGATAGTTAGTGATGGAAAACCAGCCACCCTACCACCTAAAAGAACTATAATCCATCAAATAAACTTCATACCAAGAGCATCCTCATCCAAAAAAGCTTCCTACAAAATGACCCCTCAACAAAATGAGGAAATTGCTAAGAAAATCCAAGAACTACTTGACCAAGGCCTAATAAGAAAAAGAATAAGTCCTTGTGTAGTCCCCATTATCCTAGCCCCAAATAAATGAGGTACTTGGAGGTTCTCTACAAAATCTAGGGCCAACAATATAATTACCATAAGGTATAGGTTCCCAATCCCAAGAATAGAAAACTTGATAGATTTCCTAGGAGGAGCCAAGTACTTTTCAAAGATGGACCTTAAAAGTGGATACCGCCAAATAAGAATCAAGGAGAGGGATGAGTGGAAAATGACTTTCAAGACCACATAAGTCCTATATAAATGGTTAGTCATGCCCTTTGGGTTGTCTAATGCCCCTAGCACCTTCATGAGGCTAATGAATGAAGTGTTTAAGGAATTCATAGGTAAGTGGGTTGTGGTATAACTAGATGACATTCTCATTTATAGTAAGACCAAGGAAGATCATTTAATGTAGCTTCAAGTTGTGTTGCAAAGGTTGCATGAAGAAAAGCTAACCATCAACTTAGACAAGTGTGAATTTATGAAAGTGGAGCTGGTGTACCTAGGATTTGTGGTATCACAAGGGAACTTGAAATTGGATACTATAAAGGTAGATGCAATCATAAATTGGCCTACACCTAATTCTGCTACAAAAGTAAGGAGCTTCCATGGTTTGACACAATTTTATAGGAATTTCATAAGGAAATCTAGTGAGATATGTGCACCAGTCCTAGACACCATCAAAGGAGGCATGAAAGCCAAATTTTAGTGGAATGAGAAAGCTAACAAGGGTTTTGAGAACTTTAAAAGGAAGATAGCTACCCAACCAATCTTGGTACTCCCTAGATTTGAGAAACTATTCACTATTGAATGTGATGTCAACAATATATCTATAGGAGCAGTCCTAAGTCAGGAGGATAACCAATGGCCTTCCATAGTGAAAATTTGAGTGAGTTCTACTTTCTCCCTAAATAATTTTTAGAGTATATAGATAACTAGGCTTTAAGATTTCTCAACTCACAAGACAAGCTAAGCCAAAAATATATGAAGTGGGTGGAGTATATCCAAGCCTACACATTCACAATTAGGCATAAGAAAGGAAAAAAACAAAGTGGCAGATGCTTTGAGAAGGAGACTCTTGATAGTTCAATAAATAAAATTGAGGAGCATTGGTATAGATAGCTTCAAGGAACTGTACCCAAAGGATGAAGACTTCTCAGTTGCTTACAAGGTATGCAAAGAGTTTCAAAATTATTTCCATAGTGAGTATTTTGATTACATTATCCAAGATGGTCTTTTGTTTAAGGGATGGAAACTTTGTGTTCCTAGAGGTTCAATGAGAGAGAACCTAATCTAAGCGAAGCACAATGGATCACTTAGTGGGAATTTTGGTGTTCATAAGACCTTAAAACTGGTTCAAAGATACTACTATTGGCCTAAGATGAACCAGAACATCAAGAGGTATGTAGAGATTTTTATTATCTATCAAAAAGCTAAGAAAACTTCATCAAATGAACGGTTGTATCAACCCCTTCCAATCCTTAATAGACCTTGGGAGTGTTTTAGCATGGATTTTGTTGTAGGTTTTCCCAAGATAAAAAAATGGTTGGATGTCATATTTTTAATTGTAGACAGATTCAACAAGATGGCCCATTTTGTGCCATGTAAAACCACTCATGATGCATGCCATATTGCTAACTTTTTTTTCAGAGAAGAAATATGGATACATGGTCTACCTATGAGTATTGTATCTAACATAGACTCCAAATTCATGAGTCACTTTTGGAAGACCTTGTGCAAAAATCTTGGCACCAACCTTTCTTTTGGGTCTACATACCATCCCCAAATAGATGGACAAACTAAGGTGGTTAATAGGACTTTGGGAAATCTTCTAAGGTGTCTTACTAAGGAATATTGTCAAACATGGGACCAAGTCAGTAAGAATGATTTTCTTATAAAGACACCATCAATAGGACCACTGGTAGAAGTCCCTTTGAGTTGGTTTATGGGATTCATCCAAGGGGTATCCATGAGCTTAGAGAGCTAGGAGATACATAAGATAGGAGTGGTTATCCTGAGGACTTTTCTCAGTCCATGAAGGAGGTCCATGGTTCAGTTAAACAAGCCCTTATGGATAGTACCACCAAGACCAAGAACAAAGTTGATGAGAGAAAGAGAGATATTCAATTCCAAGTTTGGGATCTAGTGATGGTTCACTTAAACAAGGCAATATTGTAGAAGGGGGTCCCTAATAAGCTCCATATGAGAAGGATTGGCCCTTGTTCCATCCTAGAAAAGTATGGGAACAATGCTTACAAGGTGGAGTTACCTACAAATGTAGGGCTCTCTTCGGTGTTTAATGTTGCCGATTTGGTGCCTTACAAAGGACCAATCTTAGTAGAAGGCCTTGAACATTATGAAGTTACATAAGATGTGGAATCTTTGAAGCTACCAGTCACACCAAGACCATAGGAAGAGAAGGTCTTAAACTCTCAGGTTTCTAAGAAGACAAGGCATAAGCTATACATGGAATACCTTATCAAATTGAAAGGAAAGGAAGATGTAGAGGCTACATGGGTCTTTGAGACATAGTTTCAAAAGTTGGGCATTGATCCTAACTTGATCCCTTCTAATGGGACTTGATCTCTTTTGTTTAGGGGAGAATGGTGCAGGAGAACCTAGGACTTAGGCTAAGTGTCCTATCACATTTTTGGCTTGTATTGATCCTAGCCAGATCAGGGAGTTAATAAAGGCTCCAAGAGAGTCTAGGTGATGTAGTGAAGTTAGTTGGTTAATTTAGTTTTGGTTTGAGTTAGTAAAGTTTGAGATGGGAGCCAAAAGGCTAGTATAGTCCTAAGAAGTGAAAAAAGGCCTAAGGGTGAAATAGACCCCAAAATACTTAGAAATGGATAAAATAAGCCTAAAAAATCATTAGAGGTGTTTTTATAACATCTTAGGGAGTTATAAATGGTTTGGAAGTGAGTAAGAGAACTTAGGACAAAGTTGCTAAAAAGTTGTCATGACAACTTTTGCAACTTTGCAAAGTTGCATAACAAATTTTGTCCCAAAGAGACCGAAGGCTAGAATTAGGTCTTACCTAGGTCCTAAACACCCACACACATGGGAAAAATATTTTTAAACCCAAAAAGGCTCGAATCCAGAGGGTGGAGAACTTTTTTAATTACTGCCATTAAGCAATCAAACACCGTCACAAACAGTTAAGGCACAATCTATTGTTTCTTTGCATGAACAAGAGCTAATGGAATAGATTAGTATCTACTTTGAATAAATTTGATATTGTTGTTAGTTTTATCTGCATTGAATAAATTTGATATTGTTGTTAGTTTTACTTCTTTTTTTCATAGAAATAGGTTTTTTTGTTTAGTTTTGTAAGTTCTTTATTTTTGTTTTGTTCCTGCCAGTTCGCTGACCTGTACATAGGAATAGTCTCTAAAATGGCTCCCCCATAAAATATGACTGTGTGCTCATCATGACCTCTTGGGACATGGAAGTGGAGCCCATGTACAATGTACATAAGAAAGAAGAATGTCTGAAGAGTTTTTTAGCTATATTTGTAACCTTGCCCTAGGCGAGCTCAGTCAATGCTTGACTAGGAACAAGGAGGTGATTTGTATATTTACTTACATGGGTGGCTATGAAGACTAAATACGAGACATTGGAGATGTGTAAAAAGATGAGATATAGCCCTTATGAAGAGCTATATTCTTGGCTAATCCATTTGGAAAGAATTTCCTTCCTATTAATAGAGAGTTCTTAGAAGCCACTAAAACCCTCATTAAACCCTCATAGTTGAGCTAGGGTACTGTACAAAGGCTTAGGAACCCAAGACCCAAAAAATCTCTTAGGGTTTCCTAATTGATTGAATAATCCATTATTTTTTTGGTAGGTTCTTAAGGAGTATTTTTAAAGAAAAACCTGGATTAGGAGACCTATTGGGGGCTCAAGGGCTACAAGGCCAAAATAGATACTTTGAAGAGATCGGTAAGGAAGAGATGGATATGTATGGAAAAAATGAGTTAAGAATTGGTTAAAATAAGAATTTTATTACCTCCACACCCCTATAAGATTCATCACTTTCTTAGGAGGTTGAGTCCATTTGGTTAGATAGAAGTGAGCATGAGAAGGGAAGGTGTGATTGCACATTGATAGGTCACCTAGAAGAGTGGGAGTGGTTTTATCTGATTGAGTACATTGAGAAATTCCTTAGGAGACAAGGAATCACCTTTTTGAAGCTCTGATCAAGGAATTGGGTAGTTAGTGAGTTAGGAACCTAGGTTGGTCCAACTCATCATAAAACTAGCTCTCTTTTGTTTTCCATACGCACAACTTTCATAGAAATTCATATTGACACATTTTAGACCTGGTAATACTTTCTTTGAATAAAATAATTTCATATCTTTTTCACTCATGTGCCCAAGTTTTTTGTGCCATAGTGTCATTTCAGAACCCAAAATGACCATTTCATGTTAGATACCTGCTCAACTACAGCAACTATTCCTAAAAATTGACTTTTCTTTGTAACAATTAAAGTAGAAGGAACAATATGACATGTACAAAGATATAAGGTACCCACTTTCACACCTTTTTCTACAACTAATGAACCTTTTGAAACCTTCTAGTTTTGATCATTAAAAGTAACTTTTCAACCTTCATCACCTAGTTTCCTTGCTAAAATTAAATTCCTACTCAGCCTTGGAACATTCCTTACCCCTTGTAGTAGTCAGTGATTCCCATTTTGAAACTTAATCTTAATTCCTCCCTTTCCAACAATCTGATAGAGTTCATTATCTCCCAAATAAACTAGCCCAAAATCGCCTTGGACATAATCAAGAAAATAACTTCTATGGGGTGTAGCATGAAATAAGGCTCCTAAATATAGAACCCATGAATCATTTTCTATGGAAAGAAGAAAAACATACTCTTCAGATTTATTACTTACCACATTTTCCTCCTTATTGCCTTCTTGTTTGTCTTCTTTATTCTTCTGAGACCAACAATCTTTCTTCCTGTGATCTGGTTTCCCATAGTACCAATAATCATTTGGTCCTTTGGATTGAGACCTCTTTCCCTTTGATTTTCTTCATGATTTCCTATGACTTCCAGAATTTTTTCCTCTCTACTTTGATTTGCATCTACTTTCTGCATTCAAAACACTACCTGATGTGGATCCACCTAAGCTTTTCCTATGAATTTCCTCACTCAAAATAACACCAACAACATCATCAAATTTTAGGATATTTGAATCGGAAACAAAATTACTAGCAACCACTACCAAGCCATTCCATCTTTCAGGAAAAGAACATATAATCAGATGATCCCTAATTTCTTCATCAAAATTGACATTAATAGAAGCTAATTGATTGGTAACTATATTAAACTCATTTAAATGATCAACAATTGACAAACCTTCTACCATTTTCATTTTAAATAAATTCTTCAGAAGAAATACCTTATTCGAAGTGAATGACTTTTCATATAACCTCACTAGGGTTTCCATCAACTCTTTAGTTTTCTTTTCTTGTGTAATATTAAATGCCACTGATTGTGCCAAGCATGAATGAATACTGTCAAGTGCCTTCTTGTCTAAAATATCCCAATCCTCATTAGACATTTCTATTAGTTTCTTGGATTTTCCTTCCAATGGACGCCATAAATCCTTCTGATAGAGATAGTCCTCCATTTGCATTTTTCATAACTGAAAGTTTTGCCCATTAAAATTCTCAACCTTCAACTTACCCTCATCTGCCATTACTCCCACTCAATCATGAGACCTTCCCATAGAGGATTATAAGATAAAAATCTAACAATTACATGCAAATATAACCAATAATACAAAGGAATAAATCACAAAGAAATAGAAAAAAGAGGCACAAAGATTTAACATGGTTCACCCAATCCTGGGCTATGTCCACCAAACAAAGAGTCCACTTATTTTATTATCTAACAAAGAGAAAATTATAGCCTGATACAATTTCTCATTACATTGTTGCTTATATATAGGCCCTTTAGATGGTTTACAATGTCAGTTAACAAGTTAATTCTAAAAAATATTTGACGAGTCAACCTAAGGAAATGTTTGATGAGTCAACTCAAAAAATCTTGACGAGTTAACCCTACAATAAATGGAGAGTGTACAGTACTTTCCTGATCATCACCACAAACCAACAAATAGATACCTAAACACTATTAGGATCTAATAGATTACCATGAGCATTTAGGTCTCTATGGATATATATTAATAAAAATGAGTAGTAGATAAATAGTATATTGTTATATATACAGTAATGAATCAATACATTTATGCACATACACATGTCTAGATTCACAAATCACATCAAATTTATAAAGAAAATGAAAAAATAAAATTATATGGTAACAAATAAGATTGACATTTTTCTATGCATATTTTGGTTTAACTTTTTTGGAGTATTTTCAAACAACTCAATAAAGATATATAGCTGATTGGATTACATTATTGGTACCTATAACCACAAATAACACCTTTAAGATTTTATGAAGATGCAGTATTTTTATTTTGTAAAATATGGATGTATTATTTAGGAATTTAATATGCATGAAATAAGGTAGATAACTACTAGATCCTCTCCCTTCTATAGTTGGTTTGAAGGCATTATCGATGTTATTCTAAAAATGGTACATGTTTAAGTGCTATTAGTTGATGTAGGAGCATTGTGACAAGATCAACAACAAACCCAATTTTCTAATCTATTATGATTTAAAATTAAATTGTAGCACTAGTTTTGGGAGTCATTTGGCTTGAGATAGAGGAAAAAGAGAAAATTCTTTTAAACCCACCAAGGCCACCCACTCTAATAAAAACAACTGGATCTAGTACCAAAATTAATGATTTGGGAAAGCTTTTGAGTTGGCCAAGAATTTTTTATTAGGACATTATTTTCCTAGAAACATTTAATAGCTCCTACATATTTCATACCTAAGTATAGGAAGGTTTTTCTTTAATTTATTTTATCATGTATTAGTATTTAAGTTTATTGACGTATTATCAAAATACAAATAAATGATAATAAAGTGATAATCAACCTACTTATATTAAATATAATGATATCTCCACAATAAGAAAAGCCAAGTTTTAATACATGCAAGAGTTAAAAATTTGACATCAAAACCTATGAGATTACTTTAGATCATATAATGACTCTTTCTTTTACTTAGAAAGAATATATTCCCTTTATTTTATAATAAAAATCTAATTGATGCTCAAAACTACACTCTATGATTTGAGAAAAAACACATTGATAATTGATAGTAAGAAAATGATGTCAAGCTAGAAAATCAAGTAAAGTTTATTATCATATTGTATTGATCTTGGCCAACTTACATTAGTGGGGTCCAATATTCTAAATTTTTGGCCCTCTGAAGCCAAGGGTGGTGTTTCTACAGATCTTTGCAAGTTAACTAAAACAAAAATGTTATACAAATTAGATGTACCTTGTACATAAAGATCAACCTCTAAAAGATTGTCACTGTATATTTGTCATGCTAGCTTAATGGTTATTTAAAATAAAAAATCTTTAAATCAACATAATACATTAGGTTACAATGATCTCAAAATGTAAAATTAGGTTAATATACTCAATACAAATTCATTTAGAGTTTTATACTTCAAGTTTAATTTGATAACCTAGATGTGCATAAATATTTTAAGGTTGTGAAGACAAGAGTAGGTTCTTAGGGTATTTACTGAAGGTGAATAATACAAAATTCTATGAAAATTTGTATACATAAATAAAAAATACTTTATAGTGAATACGGGATATATCATTTGAAAAACTTGATCAAACGGTGAGGAAGAAGACCCATGCCTTAATCTATTGGTGGTAGAGTGAAAACCTAAAGAAATAAGAAAACATGCATCTAGAATCGAGTCTGAAAGATAGATATGCAACAACTAAAAGTAGAGAATTAGAATTACCTATAAGCTCCTATTAGTATAACTATAATTTCACTTGAATGGAATTCAAATTCTCAAGAGACTTCACATGACCAAACATTCTTTTAACAATTCATAAATAAACAAACAACCCCCTATGATATTAATGGAAAATTTTTATGACTATTGTGATAGAAATCCAATTAGAAGTATAAAAATGCTAGCAAAAGTAGCTCCATATATGAATTGAACATCTCCTATAATTTTCTAACATGTATAAAGACATTTAGACTGTATAGAGTATTTTTGTTTCCAAACACCTTCTCTAGATTCACTATACAAATGACATACAAGACTACAAATTTGAAATTGAAATTTGACAGTAGAGAATGTGTTAGATTAGAGGAAACATCGTAGAATTTGTCCAAGAGATCTATTTGACCCAAAGACAAATACCATTACAAAAATATAGCATTTAACAAATAATGTTATCTAAATGACTTTAATAACCAATATATATTTCAATCCCCACCATTTGATTTTTCTTATAAGAAAACGGAGAAAATTAAATCTATTTATATACTCTCAAAAAAAAAAAATTACACTAAAACTTCATCATAAAAAAAAACGTAAATGTTCCATCTAGATTCAACCCAAACAATATATTATAAAAAACCGAACAACAAAAATGATTTTCCCACATATATCTTTAGCTTCCTAACACCAAACTCCAAAATGCATAAGGGAACTATTAGTCCCTTAATGCATATATTTACTTGAAAGGTAAAGTCACACCTATCCACATATAGTTCCAAATGACATAACTCTTAAATTTGATATTCCCCAAGCATTAAACTTTAGTACTCTCCTTGCATAGTAAACTACATGTTCTCTATTAATCAATTGAAAAGAGCCGCATGTTCTCTGTACCTTATTTGAAAGATCTTGGAATGATTGATCAATTAAACTTTAGTACTCTCGACACCTTGGAAAGTACACACAATCTCAGTATCCCATTCCAACAATCTATGATAATGATTTTCTACCCATGCTTCTTCATCTGCAGGTCCATCACCAACTAACATATTTCACCTATTAAAACTAACATAGACCCCTTATATATATACTGATTCAATTCATGGATCACCTATTAAAACTAACCTAGAGCTTCACTAAAACTCATGTGAACCATAGATTTAATGTTTAGTTCCCATGATCAATGGCTCCTGCTATTTGAATGCATGATACAGTAGATCTGACATCTTATAAATACTTCTCCAAATTAATGGACATGACAGATTGGGATCGATATCACTAAAATGTCTAATATCCAAAAAGGTTACTCCCTCAACTCATATTTTGCTTCATGAACAAGATCCATCACTATTGGATTATAGTACCATCAATACCAAGGACTTGCTTGGTCTCTGACATTCTAAAGTTACAACTTTGCAGCAAACAGATGGTCATTTCATGAATTGAGTACTGTTATGCCACAGTGTCATCATTTTATTCATTTCATATTTGATAAATGTTCAGCATATTTGAGATTTTGCAGCTTTTAACTCCTCTTGTTGTGTGGCTGACAAGAACTTGTCAGTGTATTTTCTGGTGGTATGGATTGGCCTGAGACTAAATGTTATACTGATGGTTGTACTCAGAATATTTTGTGAGATGTCATTCACCTTTTTCTCTTCACCGCTCAATAATGTGGATTCTGTTGTAGGGCAATCTCCATCACAATGCAGTAGTTTATTGCCAGCTTTGCAGATTTCACAAAAGCTATTATAATTATCCAGTGGACTCTCTTCTTTCAAAAGGACTTAACTAAGAAGAAAATGGTTTAGGATCCTCCTCCTTGGGTAGATTCCTCATGAGTCAGTTGTAATGTAAATCGAATATTATGTTGGAAATGATAAAATAGAAAATCTACATTATGATAGGCAAAGATTATCAGTTATAGTTTATGTTTCAATTATTTCGTAAATAAAAGTTTATTAAAAATCATTTCTAAGAGCTACTTATTTTTTGAAAAAAATGTTAGTAATTAAATCAATTGTGCATTGGTACTGATAGTGTACGATTATTGGGACATTTGTGCAAAAGTATCGGATCAATTGTACAAATTTTATGAACTGTGAAAGCAAACAGAGAATGGGGCAATAGGGAATATGTTTCAGACAACACTTTGAAATGACCACTTTTTGCACACATAATAGATCTCACAACATTTGTCTTTAAAACCCAAAAACCAAAACAACATCTATAAGCAATTAAGTTATATTCACAACAACATAATTCCGGTTTTATATTTTAATATGACTTTTATATAACTTTTTGAAAACAACTATTCGAATTACCAATCTGCAATGTGATATTATAGCTACCTTCTTAATAAATTGTCTTGAGTGGTATCTATTGAGTGAACAAGGAAAATGTCCCAATCAAGGAGAACTAAGTGCTCTATGGACCATAGTGGAGCCATTAAATCATATTTTTTGAGTAATAAGATTTAATATCTGTAAGTTTGTAAAGTTGGAGGCCATGTTGATCATCCTAAATATCAATGGTTTAGTTTGAGATTGACTTTATAAGTCATCATTTTGTAAGATGGGAATTTATATGTTATAATAATATTATTTTAGAACAGTCAAATATTTATCAGTTGTCAAAATTATTTTTACTAAACTAAATTATTGAGTGTTCAAGGAATACTAGAATTGAGGCTATAATATTGATGCAATTGTTTGCATTGTAATATTGAGTTAAAGTCTCTCTATGCAATTTGTTGTGGATTGATAAATTCATCATACGAATCGTCATTCCCCCTTGATCACAATGTGTCCACAATTAGAATGGTAGCTTATTGTAGGATTAATGTGTGTGTATGAAAATAAGAAATTAAAAGAAAATGAAAAATGATATATTTTTTTTGAAATTAATAAAAAATAATTCTTGATGAGAAATTCACAATAATTATGTTTAAAATTTGAAAATACTACGAAAATCAAATTAATATTGTCATATGTATAAAAGAGTTTAAAATATTGGTTTTTTTAAAGAAAAATGAATAGAGGACAAAAGATTATACTAGATATACTATATATAGGCTTTCATTAAAAAAATGCACTAGCAAAAGACATTAAAGATGAAATCTTAATATTTTCAATTTTTTTAACAAATATATGATTATAAAAGTAACCTAGAACAAAATGTCATAGTTTTTTTTTTTCTATATTTAACATTAAAAATACAAATAAGAGCATGCTCCACATTGAGTATCCTATGTGATTGATAATTGTTATTGGAACATGAATTAAAAAGCTATTCAATAAAGAATTGCACGATGTTTGCTTTTTTGAGAAATTTAACATGTAATATTTTATTATTATTTGAACTTTATTATGGCATCAAATATTCAATTGATTAAATATGGGGTAGACCATTGAATAAGAAATTATGAAATGATTGTGAGCTCTTGACCACGAAGAAATGCTAGATACCATCAAGAGTAAAGTAGATACACATGATTAATTGAATTGAATTGAATTGGTGGAATGATATATAACGATAGTTTGTAAGTGTGTTATGTATTTAATTATTTAATAAAAAAGGTTATATATTGCTTAATGTTAGACTTTGAATATATTATGTACTTTTTATATTTGGACTTTGATTTGAGCATATCATCTACTTTTTAAATTGTAGGTTAGTGAAACATGCTTCCACCTTCTTTTGGTTGGTATCGTTAATAGATAATTTAATATTTATAAAGTAAATAGAATATTTTGATTTGAGTTATGGTCTTCCATGTGGTCTAATGATTTTTTTCTGATCCTAATTGGGTAGATTAGTCTAGTATTTTTTAGTTGAGAAGGTTTGTATGTCTTACATTATGGGACCCTCTTTGAGGTTGTGTGTCACTTAGTCTAGTGATAAATATGATATAGAAGAAATTATAGGTGATATGTAGAAATTTTAACCTGATTATTCTTCTAACTAATCTTACATGTGCATTATGCTTAAATTAAGGAATTTGAAGAGATTAAAAAAAAAGATAATAGAAATTAGATTTTTTTTATCAATTTAAACCTTCTCTAGATTTAATATTAATCCTTCAAGTAGGTGTAACACTTCAAATAGTTGCCAAATTTTAATCTAGAAAATTTACATAGTAGTTTATTGCACAATATTCTTGGCATACTACGTGAAAAGATCACAACATAGTTGCATCTAAGATGAGCATTTCTTTAGTAAGTAGGCCATCAAATTATTCTAAACATAAGAAATTAAGTTGAAAAGTTTCTAGTTTTATTATTGCCTATATATAACTAGTGGAACACCCCTTGTACGGGCTCTCATATGGTTCAAGTCAGCAAGAAACTCAAAATTATCAAAGAAAGGGTTAAAGGTTGGAACATAACCTCCTTTGGAAATATCTTTAATGGAAACAAATAGATTGTTGTTTATCTCAAGGACATACTAAGTAGAATGGAGAGAGCAAAACAAAATGAGACTATCTTCCAGGAGGAGTACCCTAAGAGAAAGATGGATCAAACTTAACAAACATAAGGAAGTTTTTTGGAAGAAAAAATCAAGAATACAATGTCTTATTAAAGGAGATCTAAAAACACTAAATTCTTTCATCAATCCACCCTTAAACGTAGAAGCATAAACATAATCAGGAAGATGCAATTGCCAAATGGAAACTTCATTGAAAAGGAAGAAGAAATAACAAATGTGGTAGTGAGTTTTTTTATTAACCCCCAAAGTAATGTTAATGCTATTTTTTTAGACACTGATGATATGCTTGATGTTATCCCCTACCTGGTTACCGATAAAGACAATATAAATCTGGTGAGACAAGTTACTTTTCAAGAAGTTGAAGAGGTTGTTTTCTCTTTTGGAGCCTTCAAAGCTCTAGGGCCCGATGGCTTTCCTCCTTTTTTCCAAGACTACTGGGACATTGTTGGTGAAGACATCTACAATGTTGCTCATGACTTCTTTAGAATTAGAAGATTATTGAGGGAATTAAACTCTACCTTCATTGCCTTTATCCCTAAAGTGGTTAAAGCCAAGGCTATGAAAGATTATAGGCCCATCAACCTTTATAACACCTTGTATAAAATATTTTCAAAAGTGATGGGGAATAGACTCAAGCATGTCCTTGACACGTTCATCTCTCAAAATCAAAAGGGATTTGTGAAAGGAAGAAATATTTTGGATGTGATTATAGCTACCCATGAGATCATCCATTCAATGGAGACTAGCAAACGAGAAGATATGATCTACTTAAACTTGATATTTCTAAGGCTTATGATAGAGTTGATTGGGAGTTCCTCTTTGCTATTCTAAAGAAATATGGGTTTAAAGGTAAATTCCTAAAAATGATTATGGAATGTGTCACCTCCACAATGTATTCAGTTTTGATTAATGAATCCCCTTAGGGGTTCTCTTCCATGGGAAAAGGCTTAAGACAAGGTGACCCCTTGTGATACTCCTAAATACTTATTTTGTTGTCATTAGTTTTGACAAAGTCATTTTGGAGAGTTAAAGTCAGTCAGTAAAAAGGAGTCATAGGATTCAGTCGGTAAAGAAAATAGAGAACTCGGTAAAGGAAGAGACAATTTTGGTAAAGGCAAATGAGTGACAAGCATCGAGCAGTGCATGATAGTTATTGAGCCAAGAAGCACATGTTACCGAGAAAGGACAAAATTTGTTGCCGACTAACACAGACTGACATAACAGATTATGTCAAATACTTTGAATTAGGATACCAAGCATAAACATTTTACTAATTTCAAGAAGATTGTTTGGTAGAACATTAGAAATATAAACACATATGATTTCCAATGAATACAAGGTAAGATCCACCAATAAAAAATGAATATATACATTGGAAATTAAACCAAAGCTACCACTGTTTAAGGAGAAGAATCTAGAACATTTCCACCGCTTCTAGATCAAGTATATAAAGAATAGAGTATGAAGATAAAAAAGAAGAGAGAGAGGATGATGAGAAGTCAGAGAAGGATGCAAAATTGATGTGATGGTGATGAAGTCAAGATAAGCTACTAAGTAATAGAATAGTTAGAGCAGAACTAAGAAGGTGAATCAGATTTGAGGCTACTGAGTACATAAACTAAATTGTGATTAAAATGTACTGAAGTACAGAATGAGCTAAAATATTATTGAGAACATTGAGTCTGAACAATATTTGTTGATGCATTACTACAGACATATTTAGTACTAAATTATATTGTAATCAGAGTCGTAAAATCACATTATCGGGAAGGCCCTAATAGGTCTTATTTTGTAAATCCTTTAACAAGGTACATCTCTTAGATTAGAGATTGTAAAGGGTAAAAGTACAAAGTTGTGTCATACTTTTATAAAGAAAAAGGTCAACAACACACAATTTTTTTAAATTTAACAACATAAAAAAGGCATTTATGTTTCAAATTTGGAGATGATGTAAACTAATGAAATGTGTAAAAGTGGATGAAGTTTATGCCTATAATTTTTTAAATTTTTTTTAAACAAAAATTCACATAGTTTTTTAATTTTTGAAGTCCTATTTTTACTTGCTGAAAAATGAGGGTCTTGTTCCCACCAAAAAACTATATGCGAATAATCTTTTTTCCTTTGATTTCAAAATATGTTATAGATGAAATGTATAGCTAGTGTAGAAAAGAAGAAAAATTAGTTTTCATTGTATATTTTCTCTGTTATAACTACTCAAAGTCAAACATACCTGAAATCAACAGTTTTCATCTCCCACCAAATTTCCCCTATCAAATCTGCACCATTCAGAAAAAAAATTACACATTCTTGAAGATAACTCTCTCCTCTAGTGTTAAATATAAAATTTCATTTTTTTTGATAAGCTTTACTATTTTTTTCTATTTTTGAAGCAACTTGTTCTCGAATGTTAAAATACCTACTTGCAGTATTTTAAAATTATAATATATTAGATCTAATTCAAATACTATAACAATTATATGATGATAATCTTGACTCTATGCCTAAAAAAGGGTACTTTTATATTTGTAAAAAAATATCATTAAAAAGAGTAGGAGTTATTGAATCATCGCTTTTCTAAAATAATTTTATTTCTTTAGTAATTGGTATAAAACATGCATTTAATAGATATTTCCAATTAGAAAAGTTGAAGCACTTATCTAACTTAACTAGAATGAATCTAGCTAGACCATATGTTTGACAAAAAATAATTTTAGTTAGAAATACTCAAATTCAGCTGTGCTGATAAGTTGTCCTGAAACATGACACAACTTTGTGCTTTTACCCTAAAATCCTTTAGCAAGGTAGACTGTATAAGTCTTTTGTACTCCTAAAAGGATAAGCTATCAGAAGTAGCTAAAGATTGTAGTTCTAACCGAGAAACATTTTTTACTATAGTAGTGAAGGATTGTGGGTACCATCCCCACTGCAGTTTTTCCCTCTGACCAAGGGTTTCTACGAGACCAAAAATCATCAAGTTATGTGTTATGTTTTCATGTTTTGATTTCTATGTTTGATTGTCTTACATACAAATTTTAGACTATTAAAACTTAGACATATAAAACTCTTATATTTTAGACTATTTTTTACGATTTCTTCACGTCTTATTTATTTCTTCCTTCTTGTTGAATGTTCTAGGAAAAATGGTCACTAAAACTAGATCTGTTGCTAGAGGCCAAAGTGGAGGCTGTAGTAGTAGACGTGAAACGAGCAGACTTAATATCCCTCATGTGAGTCAGAGAGTGGAGGAGAGCAGGGAAGAGGATGGTGGTGAACATCATGGTGATTCAAGAGAACTCAATGCTATGTAGATTATCCATACAATTCTAGAACGTCTTCCCACACAAGACAAGGCTGAACAAGAAGCATCACACCATTCTAATAATGAGGAGAGACAGAGATCTAAAAGCTCAAGAGAAAGGGATATTGCCCTCAAATAGGGAGTCATAAAGGCCAATCAGATGAGAGACCTTATGAGATCACATACTCCTTTTAATGGTCTTGGCACTTGTTTCAAGGCATAGACTTGGCTCATTGCATTAGATCGATGTTTTTTCATGTAGCAGTTTGATACCAATGTTAGGGAAATATGTGTCATTATGAACCTTGAAGGTTTTGCAGCTTCTTTGGTGGAAAACTAAGGATCAGAAACTAGGACTTACCATGGAGAATGTCACTTGGGAACATTTTCTCTAGAACTTCTGGGAACACTTCTTATCTGATCATTGGCAGCAACATCACATAGATGAGTTCCATAATTTGTGGCAACTATCTATGACTATCTAGGATTACGAGCGTCATTTCTTTGAGCTCAAGCACTATGCAGGATTTAGTGATAAGTCACCACTTATATTGCATCATTTCATTAGGGGGCTCAAATAGTACAGGGCACCTAGGGCATTTGGTGTATTTGAGAAACATCTAGGATGTTCCTTATATTTTTCCTTTGTAATAAAGGGATGGACCCTTGAGATCATCCTCTATGTGTTTTGATCCACCTTGCGTGGTCAAGGATCCCTAAAGTATATCTATAAACCTTGGGATACCTTAGTCCACTTGGATCTTGAGTCTACATTTGATAGGTGCGATTAGGTGTTTCAAGTGTTTTAGGAGTTTTGGTTGTGTTCCCAATGATTTTAGATCATTTTAGTCATATTTGATCATGTCTAGGTGATAAGACTTCATTCCAAGTCATTTGGGTTTGAAATGTTGCAAAAATGCAAAAATGCTGCAAAGTTGTCAATGTGGCTCGAGCAACTTTTTGAAAAGTTACTCGAGAGGTTCAAATTTGGTTGCCAATGGTTATAACCACCCATGGGTCAGTTGAATCTATGGAATGAAGGTATTTGAACATGTTCAAGCCTCTCCAACTGGAGAGACAATGTATGTTGAAGTTATGATGCATTTTGAATAAAAAACCCACCATATTTATTGAGCATTCATTGATGGTATAGACGCGTACAGAGTGATAAGACTAAAATATTGCCTTGATTAGATAGCCTAGTGAATCTACTTTCCATAGAATTTTTTTTTTCCTCATTTGGGTTTGATTTGCAAAATTTATAAATAAATTAGTAGGGACAGTCCAGGAAAGAGCCTAATCCAGGCCTGTTGCACAAATGGAGCCCTAACTTAACATTTCACCAGTGGAATTTCATGGCCACCTGGGAAATGAAAGTTAGGGATGCACTTGTAATGATACCAAAGGCTCAAAGTGAGATTTGGTGTTTTGGTGGTTTTAGCATCAAGCCCTAGGCTAAATATCCCTATGTATTTAGCCAGTCGAGTATGTGAAGTTGTGTGCAGACAATCAATTTAATTGGAGGGATTTGGAGATAGGAGAAGACTTCCCAAACCTTGCATCAATTATGTGAACCCGTCCTTTTTAATCCAAGCCTAATCTGGTCAATTAGGTCTATGAGCATTATGAGGGTTGAGTTCTATTGGAGTGGAGTTGGTCTATGTGATTTTTGGGATCTTAAGAACATCCAAAAGGGTGCTTGAATCTATCATTAGTTTATCTATTCCTTTCCATAGTTTAAAGTTACACAAGGAAAACCTCTATGAGAGACCTAGTAGGATTCATAGGTCAGGAAGAGTTAGTGAGGTTGTGAGTGTGGTAGAATCAATTGGGTGGTTTATTTTTTGTCCATATAACCTAAGTAAGGTGTTCCAACCCTCATATTGGTTGGTTGAAGCCACTGGTGAAAATTTCCACATTTTGGATTAAGTTTAGGGAAAGTGTCCCCAAGTCTTTGTTTGAGAAGAATTTGAGCAAAACCCTTGGGTGTTGAAGTGGGGTATGGAAGGTGTCAAAACCTCATAGGCTATTTGGTATCCATAATATTGAAAGGTTGGTGGAGTTGGATTGTGCCAAATCCAAGATTGAAGAGTTGTGAAGGAGATTGTTAATCTCTTTGTCTTCTCACTATGCTCCTTGCATCAGGTGGTATCAGAGCACTATGAAAATTATTTTAAACCCACCAGGGCCACCCACTCTAATAAAAATAATTGGATCTAGTACCAAAATTAATGATTTGGGAAAGCTTTTGAGTTGGCCAAGAATTTTTTATTAGGACATGTTATTTTCCTAGAACCATTTAATAGCTCCTACATATTTCATACCTAATTATAGGACGGTTTTTCGTTAATTTCTTTTTATCATGTATTAGTATTTAAGTTTATTGACATATCATCAAAATACAAATAAATGATAATCAACCTACTTATATTAAATATAGTGATATCTCGACAATAAGAAATGCCAAGTTTTAATACACAAGAGTAAAAAATTTGGCATCAAAACCTATGAGATTACTTTAGATCATACAATGAATCTTTCTTTTACTTAGAAAGAATATATTCCCTTGATTTTATAATAAAAGTCTAATTGAAACTCAAAACCACACTCTATAATTTGAGAAAAACACATTGATAATTGATAGTAACAAAATGATGTCAAGCTAGAAAATCAAGTAAATTTTATTATCATATTATGTTGATCTTGGCCAACTTACACTAGTGGGACAATATTCTAAATTTTTGGCCCTCTAAGGTCAAGGATGGTGTTTCTAGAGATCTTTGCAAGTTAACTAAAAATAAGCATGTTATACAAATTAGATGTGCCTTGTACATAAAGATCAACCTCTAAAAGATTGTCACTATGTATTTGTCATACTAGCTTAATGGTTATTTAAGATAATAAAATCTTTAAATCAACATAATACATTAGGTTACAATGATCTCAAAATGTAAAATCAGGTTAATATAGTCAATACAAATTCATTTAGAGTTTGATACTTCAAGTTTAATTTGATAACCTAGATGTGCATAAATATTTTAAGATTGTGAAAACAAGAGTAGGTTCTTAGGGTATTTAGCGAAGATGAATAATACACAATTCTATGAAAATTTTGTATACATAAATAAAAAGTACTTTATAGAGAATAGGGGATATGTCATTTGAAAAATTTAATCAAATGGTGAGGAAGAAGACCCATGCCTTAATCTATTGGTAGTAGAGTGAAAATCTAAAGAAATAAGAAAACATGCATCTAGACTTGAGTCTAAAAGATAGATATGAAACAACTAAAAGTAGAGAACTAGAATTACCTATAAGCTCATATTAGTCTAACTATAATTTCACTTAAATGGAATTCAAATTCTCAAGAGACTTCGCATGACCGAACATTCTTTAACAATCCATAAATAAACAAACAACCCCCTATGATATTAATGGAAAAATTTACAACTATTGTGATAGAAATCCAATTAGAAGTATAAAAATGCTAGCAAATGTAGCCCCATAGATGAATAGCACATCTCCTATAATTTCCTAACATGTATAAAGAAATTTAGATTGTATAGAGTATTTTTGTTTCCAAACACCTTCTCTAGATTCACAATACAAATGACATGTACAAGACTACAAATTTGAAATTGAAATTTGACAATAGAGAATGTGTTAAATTAGAGGAAACATTGTAGAATTTGCCCAAAAGATCTATTTGACCCAAAGACAAACACCATTATAAAAATATAACTTTTAACAAATAATGTTATCTAAATGACTTTAATAATCATTATCTATTTCAATCCCACCATTACATTTTCCTTATAAGAAAATGGAGAAAATTAAATCTATTTATATACTCTCCATAACAAAAAAATATATTTTACACTAGAACTTCATAAAAAAACATAAATGTTCCATCTAGATTCAACCCAAACAATATATTATAAAAAAATCAAAACAACAAAAATGATTTTCTCACATATATCTTTAGCTTCCTAACACGAAACTCCAAAATGCATAAGGGAACTATTAGTCCCTTAATGCATATATTTACTTGAAAGGTAGAGTCCCACCTATCCACATATGGTTCCAAATGACATAACTCTTAAATTTGATAATCCCCAAGCATTAAACTTTAGTACTCTCCTTGCATAGTAAACTACATGTTCTCTATTCATCAATTAAAAAGAACCACATGTTCTTTGTACCTTATTTGAAAGACCTTGGAATGATTGATCAATTAAACTTTAGTACTCTCCAGACCTTGGAAAGTACACACAATCTCAGTATAATGATTTTCTACCTACGCGTCTTCATCTGCAGGTCCATCACCAACTAACATATTTCACCTATTAAAACTAACATAGACCCCTTATATGTATACTGATTCAATTCATGGCACTACTTTTTGCTGTCACCTTTCCAGAGCTTCACTAAAACTCATGTGAACCATAGATTTAATGTTGATTTCCCATTATCAATGGCTCCTGCTATTTGAATGCATGATACAGTAGATCTGACATCTCATAAATACTTCTCCTCCAAATTAATGGACGTGACAGATTGGGATCGATATCACTAAAATGTCTAATATCCAAAAATGTTACCACACCCAATACTTTTCTCAACTCATATCTTGCTTAATGAACAGAATCCATCACTGTTGGATTGCATAGTACCATCAATACCTAGGACTTCTTTGGTCCCTGACATTCTAAAGTTACAACTTTGCAGCAAACAGATGGTCATTTCATGAATTGAGTACTGTTATGCCCACAGTCTCATCGTTTTATTCATTTCATATTTGATAAATGTTCAGCATATTTGAGATTTTGCAGCTTTTAACTCTTCTTGTGGTGTGGCTGACAAGAACTTGTCAGTGTATTTTCTGGTGGTATGGATTGGCCTGAGACTAAATGTTATACTAATGGTACAATATTTTGGCGTGAGAATATTTTGTGAGATGTCATTCACCTTTTTCTCTTCACCGCTCAATAATGTGGATTCTGTTGTAGGGCAATCTCTTGCCATCACAATGCAGTAGTTTATTACCAGTTTTGCAGATTTCACAAACTAAGAAGAAAATGGTTTTGGATCCTCCTCCTTAGGTAGATTCTTCATGAGTCAGATTTGACGTAGATTGAAGTTTATGTTGGAAATGATAAAATAGAAAATCTACATTATGACAGGCAAAGAATATCAGTTATAATTTATGTTTCAATTATTTTATATTAGATTGTGTATGTTAAAAGTTTACTAAAAAACATTTTTGATAGTCATTCATTTTTTGGAAAAAAAGTTAGTAATTAAATTAATTGTGCATTGGTACTAATAGTGCACAACTATTGGGACATTTGTGCAAAAGTATCGGATCAATTGTACAAATTTTATGAGCTGTGAAAAAGCAAACAGATAATGGGACAAATAGGGAATATGGATCCCACAACATTTGTCTTTAAAACCCAAAAACCAAAACAATAGCTATAAGCAATTAAATTGCATTAGCAACAACAAAAATAATCATGAAAATCAGATATATCATTTAAGATCTATAAACACACAAAATTAACTATAACAACTACTGATGTAGACTTCCCTTAATAAATAATAAATAACCAATTTTATATTTTAATATAACTTTTATAGAACTTTTTGAAAACAACTATCCCAATTCCCAATCTGCAATGTGATATTGTAGCTACGTACTTAATAAGTTGTCTTAAGTGGTATGTATTGAGTGAAGAAGGAAAATGCCCTAATCAAGAGAACTAAGTGCTCGATGGACTATAGTGGAGCCATAAAATCATATTTTTTGAGTAATAAGATTTAATATTTCTTAAGTTTTAGAACAGTCAAATAATTATCAGTTGTTAAAATTAATTTATACTAAACTAAATTATTAAGTGTCCAAGGAATACAAGAATTGAGGCTATAATATTGATGCAATTGTTTGCATTGTAATATTGAGTGAAAGTCTCTCTATGCAATTTATTTTGGATTGATAAATTCATCAGACGAATTGTCATTCCCCTTGATCACAATGTGTCCACAATTTGAATGGTAGCTTATTGTAGGATATGTGTGTATGAAAATAAGAAATCAAAAGAAAGTGCAAAATGTGACGCAAGGGTGGACAGGGAGAGGGGCCAAAGGCACACCCTAACCAGATCCACCTTGCAGAGATCACACGTGGAAGCAACAACACAATTGAGAGAGAGAATGCAGAAACTTTTATATGTTATCTTCAATTTGATTCATACATGCCAGGTTGTAAGGCCTTCCCGATTTGGGCCAGATATTACAATCAAGTACAGAAGTCCTCAAACATGCGAGGATCTGCCAACAATCCCTAATTCTCTATCTTCTATCCAAAAACTCCCTCCTAAACTCTAACCAAACAACTACATTTATACAAGAGGCTACCAAATCACGTCGGCCTTCAGATCCACCATCAATGGAAGGAACAACCATATCTAGGTCCACACTTTCCAATGATAGATGCCAACATTAAACCCGTGACCCAAATTAAATGCACAAGTTGGCCTCAACAGAAATCCAAAATAAACAAATCGGTAAGCAAGGAAACTGAGTGCCAGACAAGCATCACCGAGTGCCAAGGAAATTCACCGAATGCCAAAGAGATCACCAACCAACATCGGTAAACAAAGGAAACCGAGCAACACCGAACCAACTTGGTCAAAGAAGGAACCGAACAAAGCAGAAAACACAAACATCTTTTTGGTGACACAAGATTGCCAAGGACCTGAGATGCTCCTGCATTAGACACCTGGGGTTATTTGAAATGATTCTCCGAATCATGAAACAGGTACGATCTGAGTTGCATCCAACTCAGATTGTGAAATCCATGTACTGTCTTCAATCGATCTATTCTTCCACTTTACCAGATATTCCATATACTATTTTCCTCATGTACTTCTACCAATTCTTTGCTCCAAAATCTTTTCAACTTCTTCCATCTGTTTCTTAGAATAATCCATCGGTACTGTCATGTCTTTATCAGGTTCAAGATACTCATACAAATCAGAAATGTTGAATATAGGTGATATATCCATGTCATCGAGTAACTCAATCTCATATGCATTTCCACTGTCAAATTTCCTCAAAATCTTACAAGGGCCAAACTTCTTCATTTTCAGCTTCCCATATGTTCCAACAGGAAATCAGTCTTTCTTTAGATGAACCATTACTTCATCACCGAATGCAAAAGTCTTATGTCTTCTTGATCTATCAGTTGTGTCTTTGTATTTCTAATTACTTACTTCCAACTTATGTTTCACATCTTCATGCAATGTCTTCATGTATTCAACAAATTTCACTCCTTCAGCTCTTCTCTTTCTTTCATTAGTAATATCCCTCAAATCAGATATACCTCTTGGTTGTATGTCATTTACAATCTCAAAAGGTGTTTTTCCAGTACTATTCACTAAATTATTGTATGAAAACTCTGCTTGTGCCAACACAAAATCTCAATTACCTGGTGTGTCTCCAACTAAACATCTCAAAAGATTTCCCAAACTTCTATTCACAACTTCTATCTGTCCATCGGTTTGCGGGTGAAATGTAGAACTATATTTCAACTCGGTGCCAAACTTTCTCCAAAGGGTCTTCCAAAAGTATCCAACAAATTTATTGTCTCAGTCAGAGATAATAATCCTCGGTAATCCATACAATCTGATAGTTTCCTTGAAGAAAAGATCTGCTATATGTACTACATTTGATGTCTTTCTACAAGGTATAAAATGTACCATTTTAGAAAATCTATCCACAACAACAAATATAGAATCATTACCTCTTATTATCTTTAGTAAGCCAAGAACAAAATCCATACTGATGTCAATCCAAGGTTTTTCAAGAACAGAAATCAGTGTATACAATCCAGTATTTTGACTTACTTCTTTTGCAACTTGACAAATTCTACAACTTCTCACAAATTTATGAACATCTTTATACAACTATGGCCAAAAGTATTTCTTCTTAAGCAAATTCAATATTTTATCAACACTAAAATGTCCAGCCAAACCACTACTATGTTTCTCCTTTATCAAATTAGTTCTCATTACTCCTCTTAGTATACACAACTAAATACCTTTAAACAACATACTTCCTTGAATAAAATATTCTTCCCATTTAGTACTCGGTTGATCTTGAATAGGTGCTCTGCACTTTCTCCATGGCTCAAAAAAATCAAGATCAAATTCATAAGAATCTCCCATGTCATCAAAGCCAAGAACTTCAATTTTCATCTCGGTCATCAAAGATCTTCTTCTACTCAATGCATCAACAACTTGGTTAGTGACTCCACTCTTATGCTTTATCACAAATGTATAACTCTACAAATACTCAACCCATTTCATATGTCTCTGATTCAACCTACTCTTACTACCCAAATACTATAAAGCCTTATGATTAGTATACAGCACACATTCACCCAGTATCAAATAATGTCTCCATTTCTTTAGGGCTTGAACAATAGCATAGAGTTCTTGATCATACACAGAGTATTTCCTTTTTGCATCATTCAACTTTTCACTAAAGAAAGAAATAGGTTTACCTTCTTGACTCAATACAACTCTTATTGCACTACCACTTGCATCACATTCCACTTGAAATACCTTATTGAAATTAGGCAATGCCAAAATAGGAAATTCAAAAACCTTCTCCTTCAGAGTTTAAAAAATTTTATCAACTCCATGTGTCCACTTGAATTATCTTTTATCTCCTCTCATAGTCTCAGTCATAGTATTACAAATTGAACTGAAATTCCTAATGAAATTTTGGTAAAAACTTGTCAAACCATGAAATGATCTTACCTCACTAGCATTCTCAGGTGTAGGCCAATTCAAAATAGCTTTAACCTTTTTAGGATCCATTTTCAAACCATCAACTAAAATCACAAATCCCAAATACACAATCTCCTCTTTCATGAATGAACACTTTTTCAGATTTATCAACAACTTTTCTTCTTTCAACCTCTGCACTACTTGTTTAACATGCAACAAATGCTCTTCTATGGTCTTACTAAATATCAGAATATCATCAAGATATACAATCACAAACTTACCCAAGAATTTCTTCAAAACTTCATTCATCAACCTCATAAAAGTACTCGGTGCATTAGTTAAACCAAAAGGCATAACCAACCACTCATAAAAACCTTGTTTTGTCTTGAAAGAAGTCTTCCACTCATCACCTTCTCCGATTCTGATCTAATGATACCCACTTTTCAAATCAATTTTGGTAAAATACTTTGCTCTAGCCAAACTGTCCATTATGTCATCCATTCTTGGTATCGGAAACCTATATTTCACTATTATCTTGTTGATTTCTCTGGAATCAGTACACATTCACCATTCTCCATTCTTTTTAGGTGCCAATATAGCAAGTACTATACAAGGACTCAAACTTTCTTTGATCAAACCTTTCTGCAACAATTCTTGAATTTGTCGGTTCAATTCCTGATTCTTGGTAGGTGTCAACCAATGTGGTGTCTTGTTCGATAAACTAGCTCCAAGGATTAGATCCATGCAATGATCAATACTTCTCTTCGGTGGAAAATCATCAGGTACATTATCAAAAATAATTTCACTATAATCGGTGAGTAACTTATCAATCTCCTCAAGGACACTATCCTCTATATTCTTACTCGGTTTGTTAGGAATCATAGCAAAACATACATCATTCTTCTTCAAATCCTTAACAAACTTTCTTCATTCCATCAAGCAAACTTTCACAGATGTGCAAACATTACTAATAGGTTCTTCCATCAAAGGTAACAAGATTTGTCTTCTCCCATCAGCCCAAATAGTATATTTATGCAATCTCCCATCATATATAGCATGTCTATCATATTGCCAAGGTCTACCCAACAAACTATGACAACAATCCATAGGCATGATATCACATAACACTTTATCATAGTACTTTCCAGTTTTCAAATTCACATAACATTGTTCACTTACCAATAGTGTATGCTCATCTTTGATCCATAAAATCTAATAGGGCTTCAGATGTTCCAATATTTTCAACTGCAATTTTGTGACCATTTCCTCAGATGCCAGATTCTCTGAGCTACCACTGTCAATGATTACCTTCCAAACTTCATTAGAAACTATACATCTGGTCTTGAACAAACTTTTCCTTACCAAATCTTCCTTATTACTTTCACTCCAAAGTGCTCTCCTTACCATCAAGTTATTTTCCCTCTCAGGTTCAGTCGATGACTCTTCTTGCACCAAAGAATTTCTACTGTTACTGACCTTCTTACTTGCATTTGTACACTCAAATGATCTATGTCCTTCTTCTTCACAAGTGTAACAAGTTCTTCAGAAACCACCTCTATTATAACCACCTCAGTAGTTACTACCTCAGCCTCTAGATGAACTTTCACCTTTCCACCCGATGTTTCCTTTATCTAGAGTTTTCTTTTCAGGTTCAGATCTACTGTTTTCACTATAAGATCTACCTCTTCCTCTAGGGAATCTACCACCTCTACCTCTTTGTCTTTTCTCATGTTGATGGGCCTCTAAAATTCCATCTTTCTTAGTTCTTTTTATCCTCCTTGTAAACATTTATTTTGCAAACAAACATGAATTTATGGTTTTCAGGCATATGAACTTATGGTTTTTATATATATGTTATGTATATGTGAAGACATTAAATAGAAATGTGGATGGTTTCATGGATAGAAATGGTATAATGCAGTAGCTATACATGTTGATAAATGTTTCCTTGTCTATGCTATTTTTTGGGTAGTCTTCCTCTTGTAGCCATAGGACTTGCAAGAGTGTTAATTAGAACTTTACACCTTTTTCCTTATATTAATGATAAGAATATATATGTGTATGGGAGGTTGTGTGCGCACTGATTATTTGGTAGGTGTTTACTGCGAGCATTCAAGGACTGACATTGTGGTGTTGGAATAGTCAAAGCCAACTGTGGATTGCAAGATCTTCGAAAGCGGGGCAAGTCAATTGCTATTTTCTGTTGCATGCAACACAGATTTAGTTCCCTCAACATGCTATATTCCTGGGAGATTTATTCATGATTAATGTTGTTTCTATTCTGAAACTTTATGAATCTGTAACGATCCTCATTTATGGAGTGATCTTAGATTTAGGAGGTAGTTGTATTTTTCCTTCAAATAAACAATTGTTGTAACTCTTTAAGAGTTAGTTGAATGAGTTGATTTTCATAGTAGAACTATTGTGATATTATTTTCAAACAAGTGTAATCATTTTCCATGAATGAATAGAATGCACAGTTCGAGTTTAAATCTTTTATCTTGATTGTATTTTCTATTCACTCATCCAAGGGGACCCACTCGGTGAGTGAATTGCTCTGTTAGAGTAGGATTCATTTTCATGTTCACTTCTAAGTAAGTAGAATGCTGCTGTTCCTACAACCACTAATAAAAAAATTGGTAGACTATTCCTGTAGCGTAGGACGTTAGAGTAACTCCTACCATGATTACATGATTTGTTAGAATATATTCATTTACTTGTTTTAGCATAGTTTTCCTAAAGCTTAAGCATTTGAATTCTGTAGGATAGTCTTAATATTGAGAGAGTTTGAAGCATATACTTTGTGAATGCCATTCCAATTTTATGTCCCTGGTCGATAATTAAATGAGACTGAATAATTCATTTAGAAACCAATTAGGGTGTCCAATCTTGAAATAGGCAATCCATTGTTCTGGGTTTCTGATACCATTATTTGGCCAAGCATTTTTGGCATCGTTGTCCGGGATGGTGTTAATTCAAACTTATCTTAGTATTTACATTTTCAGTTCTAATAATCTAGAGCTTAGTCTTAAGCAAGCATTTTATGCATAGAAGGAGAGACCACCTTGGAAGATTTCTTCCTCAGAATAATTAGGAGGAACCATTTGATATTTTTTATCCAAAGCCTAAGGAACCCCAAAATGAGAATGAAGAAGAAGAAGAACCCTTTGAAAATCCATTTGTTGATGCTCAAGAACAAATATCCTCACCTTCATCCCCTGAAGAATCACTGCATTTGAATGACCTATTTTCTGAACTTGAGTATCAAGACAACCCACTTGCTCTTATTATCTATCAGCCACCACCACTAGGTCCTCCTCCAAGAATGGCTCAGCCCACCTTTCCTTTTCCTATCCCTACTCAGCAAGGTAATCAAAATTTGAAGAATATACCTACTGCTTCACTTCACAAATTCTACAACCTTATTATAGAAGACCATGAGACCTTTCTCTTTGAGTTTGACATCCTTTTCCATAGTTATGACTACACAATTGATGCCCACAAGCTGAAGTTGTTTCCATCCACTCTAAAAGAGGCTGCCTTAAGATGGTTCATGGGGTTGGGTGCCAATGTTGTAGTAGATTGGAATGCAATGAGCAATCTGTTTCTTTCAAAGTATAAAGAATACTGTAGGAGTTGAGATTTGAAAGGTGATGACATTTTCAAAATGTCTCAGAAGGAAGATGAAACCTTGGAGGATTATGTCTCAAGGTTCATGTTCAACCTGTAGTGTAATATGCAGCACCAGCTGAACGAGGAATAAAAAAAACATCTTTTTTTGAAAGGTGTACATGATGGTAGCATTGAAGCCATAGATCTTATGTCTGGTGGTGACATCACACATAAAAATATTGGGCTGACATAAAGAATATATGTCTAAATTATTCAAGGTCTATTGTAAAGAAAGGTAGGGGACTTAGAGACCTACCACATAAGTCCAATGGTGGTTTGGGGGCATCTAAGGTGGAGCTATCTAATCTTCTATCCAACTTCAAGCAAGACATCATCAATGATGTTTCCACCTAGCTAGATAGTATGCAAGCAAGGAAGAAGGAGGAGGTAGATGTCATGCTGGATGAATTCTTCTCTCATTGCAGAGAAAAGAAAATAAGTTGTAGGTGCAAGATAGTTGCATCTGTGGACACTCATTCAATGCCCACTGAGTTTAAATCCATAGATGAGGAGAATGGAGAATTTTTCTATGTTTCTCAAAGGAATCCATGGGATCAGAGGCAAGGTATGCCTCTAGACCCCTTGAATAATTTTGGTTATAATAATAATAGTAGTCAATGGCCAAGCCATAACCCTCAAAATTCTGGCCCTCAAGGAAAAAATTGGAATTATAACTGGTCTAACCAATAGTTGCACTATAACCAAGCCTACCAATAGTAGCCACCATTCAACCCATATCAACAACAGTTTAATCCCTATTAGCAGCCACAACAGAATACCCAATGGCCACCGCATGGTAATTGGCAACAACAACCTCAGTAGGGCCTTAACCAACCACCTCATCAGCAAGCTCTTATGCCTCGACCTCAATAGAAAGATATTATGCCTCCACCTCTTGTAGCCAATAATAATGCTCAAAAGCCAACACAACTTCCTACCCAACCAACTCCAAATCCTAATAACAAGTAGCAAGCTTATTCCCAACAAGTAAATGATATCCATCTCAGATCAGGAACTACATTGTCTTCACCTAAGGAGCCTATAATAACTGAAGTTGCTGATGCTGAGGACATACTTGCAAACCAACCTACTGATGTTCCACCTATTCCTCAATTTGCACTAGTATTCAAGAATCCCCCTTATCTGCAAAGATTGGTTCAATCAGCTCCTCCAAAAGAAAATCCTATAGTAGCTAATTTAATTGATCAACTCAAGCAAATGACAGTGCAAATTTCCTTTTTGGATGCCCTTAAAGAAGTCCCAATTTATAACAAGGCCATAAAAGAAGCATGTATTAAGTAGCCCGAAAGGAAGAAAAAAGATCCTGACATAGTCCATATTTTAGGACAACTTTCTGATCTCATGCTAACAAAAGTCTCAATGCCCAAGTACTCTGATCCAGGGCATCCAGTAGTCACTATTCATATTAATGGTATTCAAATACAAAATATCTTAATTGACCTAGGAACATCAATCAATGTCATGACTAGGGAAGTTTTGTTGAGGCTTAGCATTATTGGTTTATGTGATACACCTACAATACTACAATTAGATGATAATTCCATTGTTAAGCCAGATGGAATGGTTGAAGATATTCTTGTAACATTGGATTCATTAGATTACCCTTCGGATTTCATAGTCCTATCACCCAAAGCCACTCTAGGAGGATATCCATCAATCCTAGGATGACCTTGGCTAGCCACAACTGATGCTTGCATTGCATGTCACTTAGGAAAAATGACCATATCAGATGGGATAAATACCAAGAAGATAACTCTGTATTCTCTAGCAAAACCCCAAGTAGAGCTTGACCAAGTTGTCTGGCCAGATTTAGGTGATGCTTCTCTTGAAGCAAATTCCATGCAAAAGCTCATGGTCATTGACAAAAATCCATTTATGGTGTCACAAGAAGAAGATGATATACTAGTAGCAATTCTCACTAACCAGTATGGTTTTGAGGAATCTTCTTGTGTTGTTCCTAACTGTTCCCTACAAACAATATTTCCCAAGCAAACCTCGCCTCAGTCTCCTGCATCATTTGATTATCTCGACACCTTGTTGGCTCATGAAATAAAGTCACCATCATTTTCAAAATTTTTGATGTTGGATAAGTTCAAAAGAATTGAAATTGCCTTAGGGAAAGAGTTGAATGTTAATAAGAATCTGACTACATCTCAGATGTCCAGTCTTCTTAAACTTTTGCAAGAAAGTCAGCAAGCCTTTGCATGGGACTATACTAATATGAAGGGGTTAGACCCTAAAATTTTCACCCATAGAATCTATACAAGCCCTAAATGCAAACTAGTTAGACAAGCCCAAAGAAGAATTAATCCTAATTTGAGATATATAGTCAAGATAGAGTTGGAGAAGCTCCTTAGTGTCAGTTTCATTTATCCTATTTCTGATAGCCAATGGGTTTCTCCTCTGGTAATTGTCCCAAAGAAAGGGGGGAAATGAAGAGTTTGTGTCAACTATAAAGAGCCTAACAAAGCCACTAAAAAGGATCACTTTCCATTACCTTTCATTGATCAAGTGCTTGATAATCTTGTTGGTAAAAAATATTTATCATTTCTAGATGGATTTAGTGGATATAACTAGATCCAAATATCACCAGAAGACCAGGATAAGACAACATTCACCTATCCATGGGGGACATTTTCTTACTTGATCTTTCCATTTGGATTGTGCAATGCACCTGCTACTTTCCAAAGAGCAGTGCTTGGTATTTTCTCTAACATTTCTGTTGACTGTGTTGAAATATACATGGATGACTTCACTACTCATGACACTACATTTGAGGAGGCACAAGGTAACTTGGAAAAGGTTATGAAGAGATGCCAGGAATATAACCTCTCCCTTAACAATGAGAAGTGTTACATGATGATGGAAGGAGTTTCCTTGGGACACTACCTTTCATCTTTTGGAATCTATGTTGATCCTGCAAAAATTGCAATCATCACCACACTTCCCACACTGGCCAAGCAGAAATATGTTAGGATTTTTCTTAGCCATGCTGGTTATTACAGGAGATTCATAAAGGATTTTAGCCAACTTGTAGCACCTTTGTACAACTTGCTAAATAAAGAAGTTGAGTTTGAATGAACAAAACACTATGAAGCATCATTTCAGCAACTAAAAGATGTTTTGACAAAAACACCTATTCTCAGAGGACCTGATTGGAAGCTTCCATTTCACATCCACACTGATGCATCTGACTGTGGCATTGGAGAAGTCCTAGGACAGAAGGAAGGTATTATTGAGCATGTTATTTACTATATTAGTAGAAAATTTCAATGTGCAGAGCTAAATTATATTGTCACTAAAAAAGAGTTGTTAGCAGTCATCTATGCACTTAAAAAGTTTAGGCACTACATTACAGGTTATGAAGTATTTTTATACACTAACCATTCAACCATCAAATACTTGATGAACAAGCCCGCAATCAATGGTAGATTAGCATGTTGGTTACTCCTCATGCAGGAATTTGATGTGAAGATAATTGATAAACCAGGCAAGGCTAATGTGGTGGTCGATTTCTTATCAAGACTACAAGTACCATATGATCCTGTAGAAATTAATGATAGCTTCCCTTATGAGAACATGTTTTCCATTGAATCTTTCAATCCATGGTATGCAAACATAGAAAACTACCTTGCTATAAGAAGAACACCGCCTCACTTCTCGCCCAAACAACGCCGAATTTTGGTTGAGAAGAGTTTCAAATTCTCATGGATCTTAGACTTTACGTTCTATGCAGGTCCAAACTAGGTCACCTAAAGATGTATACGAGAGGATGAGACTTACGACATCCTACGAGCATGTCATGATGAGCTGTGTGGAGGCCATTTTGCAGTGAAGAGAACAACCTATAAAATTCTGACCACTGGATACTACTGGCCTACTTTTCATAAAGATGCAAAAAAATATACAAGGCACTGTGACAGATGTCAGTGCATGTGACACCCAACAAAGTCAGACAAAATGCCCTTGTAACCTCAAGTAGTGGTGAAACCATTTGACAAGTGGGGTATCAATTTTGTTGGACCCATTGAGCCATCTTCTTATGGGAAGTTGTATATCTTAGTATGTACTAACTATGCCACAAAGTGGGTCAAAGATAAAGCCATGAGGCATGCTAGGGATCACAAAGTTGCTAAATTTATCTATGAATGTATCTTCACTAGATTTGGAGTACCACAGGAGATAGTCATGGATCAGGGAGCACAGTTTACCTTAAATCTTATCATAGAGTTGATGCAGGAATATATGGTGCGCCATGGTAAATCTTCACCAGATCACCCCCAGGCCAATGGCCAAGTAGAGAACCAACCGAGAGATATAATCCATTATAACCAAGATAGTGGTTGTTCACAAAAAGGAATGGGCTACCCATCTTCCTGAAGCCATTTGGGATTACTAAATAACATGGAAAAGCACCACTGGGTTTACCCCTTTTGAGTTGGTGTATGGAAAATCTGTATCCATGCCTATCAAATTTTAGCATAAGACACACAGAACAACACTGGACCTGGACATTGATCTTACTAGAGCCCAATAAGACTGGTTATTACAATTGAATGGGTTAGATGAATATAGGAAATCTCCACTCCACAACACTAAAGTGATCCGGCAACATAGAAAGAAATGGCATGAAAAATTCATCTAGGGAAAAAACATTTCAGTGGGTGATCCGGCACTGTTGTATGACTCATGATACCAGCACAAACTAGGAAAATTTCAAATAAGGTGGCTCAAGCCCTATGAGATAATCTTGGTATTTGATAATGGAGCAGTTCAACTTTCTACCATTGACCCTGTACAGTTCAAGCTACTTGTCAATGGACATAGACTCAAACTCTACAACAAACCCATCAATTGCGAGGAGTTCCTACAGCAGTTCCAACATAGTGATGACACATTAGTTCCTGCAGCCGAAGCATTTGGGTCTCCTACCCAAATTTCTGCCAATTCTTGATTCTATTCAAGAACTCCATAATAAAAATTTCACATTTTGTGAAATTATTTCTCCGTAATAAAATCAACCTCACCTTCTCTCTTAACCACCCTTCCATTCCATCCCATCACTCTCTCAATGCGGGTTATACTTTTCAGAACACTCTTCCTACAATGATCACCAGGTACGTGCCACATACCTTCATACATATTTTATTTTATTCATTATTTATTAGGAATGCGTGTCATTTTAATTTTCTACTCTTGCATGACCTAGCTTGATGGGACCCATGCCTTTACTTAGTTGGGGGGAAATATTCTATTTTCAAAATTTTCAAATTAGCATGTAAACATTGAGATTTTTGTCTTTATGAGATGACTATCATCATGTTCTTGTTAATATGTCTTTCCGTGATTGCATCATAATATCTGAAAGGAAATTAAAGATATTAAATGCTGAAGTTTAACTTCTAATGATATATTCATGACGTGTTCAGGGTGGGAGGCCTTAACACGAGTGAACCATTATGAGATTTGATGCAAGTGAAAATATCATTAGATTTCATGCACTGAACTCTTTTAATTTCATGAAGTAGCATTTGGTACGCCACCTTTTTTGTCTGCAACGTCCTGTGTCGTAACACTTTGAATTCTTTTTCTTTTCTATTGTTGTGTTCTGTGACTATGCCAAGTTTCTACAAAATTTAAATTTTATGTTCATAACAATGGGAGGAGATCTTCAGAGGCATGAGCTAGTGGATCATAGGGTTTTACTGGGCATTTTGTCTAGTTGTAAAATGTTCAAAAGAAAAGGATGGTTGGACTACTCCTTAAGTCTTAAGAAGTTTAATGAAGAAGTTGCTCTGCAATTTCTAAGCACTTTGAAGGATGGATTTTCAGTGGTCAAAGGTTTAAGAATTGAATTTACAGAGGATATTATGGCTGAAGTGACCAGTTTTCCACAAGAAGGCAAACAGTGGATGAAGGACCTCGACTTGCATTTGGCTAGGGCTTAGTTCACCTTGCACGATGATCCCCAACTAGATGTAGATAAGAAGCAAGACACTTCTAGACTATCCTTACCCTTGGAATTCATTCAACCAGATGCATTCATCATCCAATACTTCACCTATGAAGGGCATTACAAGTATTTGCATGGCCTACATTTCAAAATTCTAAGTCATCTTTGGCATGACAATAGACTGGTAAATCTTCCCAACTTCTTGTTCAATATTGTGAAAAAGCAAGCTTCCTTAGTTCAGTCAGGAAAAGACCAGTCTATTTCACATCATTGTTTGATAAGGTTAATTGTAGAGAGAGAATTAAATAAACAATTGATTGGGACATGGAAAGAATTTCTGCAAATGAATGAGGTAGATCCTAGGATGGTTAGCCCTAGAGGCCAGGGAGTTGGGCAAAGAGAACAAACATCTACTGGGGTTTGCAAAGTCATCCATAGAATAGAAAATGTTCCTGAAGCTTCCCCTTCCATTTCTAGACCATCTAGGAAAAGAACTTGCAATGTTGGTGCCTCCACTTCTAGAAGAAAGAGAAATAAAAATAAAGAAACTGCTAATGTCCCTAAAACCCTACAATCTACAAAGACTAGGTCTACCTCTAGGAGAAACAAGGGTAAAACTAAGGAGACAAAAGAGGGAATATTAGAGCAACAACCTGGTAGTGATAATCATAATGTTGATGAAACCTTACATTCGCATGGGGAAGAAACTCCAGAAAAGCCTCCTGAAGCAGCTACGGAGGAAACAAAAGAATCCTCCATGCTCATCCACATCCCCCAGAAGAAGAAGTGCAAGGATTTTTGAAAATAATAGGGATGATGAAGCTTCTATTCCAATTGTTAACCTAGAATCCTCCAAATTTGTGGAGAGGTCTTCTTCTTCGAAGGAAATGGTTCAACAAAATGTAGCCAATGACACTGAATTCAACAACCAGCATCTACAAGTAGAAGTTAACCCTAGTGTTAACTATATACTTATTGATAGTGATGAGGATTTTGAGGCAGGCGAAGATTTTATAGACAACTCTGTTGGGCAAGACATTCATAATGATTCAGAGGACTCTCCTTCTGAAGAGTACCCAGAGTTTGGAAAAGATATTGTTGAAGAGGTGTTAGAAAAACTTAATTAGGATGGATTAGAGATGTTGGCTAAGGCAATAGCTAAATCTAGTAAGGAGAGAAATGCAGTGACAACCCTTGTTCTATGGAAAGGAGAATCCTCTGCCCCAAAAAGTATAGTAAAAATCACTCACTTGGCATCTGGCTGGGAAGATATTCTCAATCAAGAACCCTTACCACCACCAGATTTATATACACCCCTAGCTAGAGGGATAAATTTATATCAACAATTATTGTGGGAAAGGGCACAATTGAAATTAGAGAGGGAAAAACTGAACCGTATCATTGATGAGTAAGGCCATCAAATAGAGCATAAATCAGATCAAATTGAGGTTTTGAAGTGATAGATTGATCAAATCATAGAGCTGATTCTTGAGCTCATGGCATGTAGATCAACATCCCTGGTGTATGCATTGTTCCTTAAAGAAAAACTTGTTAATTTTAAATTGACAAGGATTGTAGAAGGGCTTAGTCCCTCTATTTCAACCCCTCATGAATTCTATGATGCATTCCAGTATGCTCCAATGACCCTGAAGAATTTATTGTGTGAACTATACCTACATAACTTGGCAATGTCAGATGATACAGAATGGAACTCACTCCTTTATGTAGGAGATGTGCAGTTAAGGGAAGTTATGTCCTGGATGCAGAATGAAATAAGCATGGAGCACCAAGATGCACCTTATAGAAATAATGAGATGATAGCTCCCTTGCTTATGAGGCCTGAAGTTCAACATTCTAGGAGGCCATTTCTAGATTGGCTTTCTGTTATAGTAAACCCAAGCAGAGCTAGCAAAGTATACCTAGTAAGAGAGAAAGCTTTTACAGATTGGGATCAACATTCATCTTGAGAAATTACAGTAGCAATCAGTGCCTCAAGGCAAAGATGGATACAGATGTCACATGATTTGAAGGCAAGGGAACCTCACTCTTCGTAGAATTTAACCCTTGCTACTAGAAGAGTCCCATGGTACATCATGTTGGGAAGGAGTCCGCCTCCTACTATTTTCCATTAAGGTTTCAGCCTCCTGTACTTATGTAGCCATTTCTAGCAATGAATGACAGTGTTGTAGATCATGATATGTATACAGAAGTCCAGCAGTGGGATAGGCTAAGAGCAAATCATGGGTATTTCAATTATGTCAAAGATGACCCTAGAGAAAAGATAGCTAGTGACTTGAGACTACATGCTAGAATCTGGAATTTCATGGTTGCTAGGGACCAACAATAGTGCAGTTGGGGGGAATGATGGGCCTCTAAAAGGCCATCTTTCTTAGTTCTTTTTATCATCCTTTTAAACAATTATTTTGCAAACAAACATGAATTTATGGTTTTCAGACATATGAACTTATGGTTTTTATATATATGTTATATGTATGTGAAGACATTAAATAGAAATGTGGATAGTTTAAAGACATGACATTTTCTTGAATTCATGGATAGAAATGGTATAATGCAGTAGCTATACATGTTGATAAATGTTTTCTTGCCTATGCTATGTTTTGGGTAGTCTTCCTCCCGTAGCCATAGGACTTGCAAGAGTGTTAATTAGAACTTTACACCTTTTTCCTAATATTAATGATAAGAATATATATGTGTATGGGAGGTTGTGTGTGCATTGATTGTTTTGCAACTGTTTATTGTGAGCATTCAAGGACCAACATTGTGGCACTAGAATAGTCAAAGCCAACCATGGATTGCAAGATCTTCACAAGTGGGGCAAGTCAATTGCTATTTTTTGTTGCATGCAGCATAGATTTAGTTCCCTCAAAATTCTATATTCCTGGGAGATTTATTCATGATTAATGTTGTTTCTGTTATGAAACTTTATGAATCTGTAACGATCCTCATTTATGGAGTGATCTTAGATTTAGGCGGTAGTTGTAGTTTTCCTTCAAATAAACGGTTGTTGTAACTCTTTAGGAGTTAGTTGAATGAGTTTATTTTCATAACAAAGCTATTGTGATATTGTTTTCAATCAAGTGCAATCATTTTCCATGAATGAATAGAATGCACAGTTTGAGTTTAAATCTTTTATCTTGATTGTATTTTCTATTCACTTATCCAAGGGGGCCCACTTGGTGAGTGAATTTCTCTATTAGAGTAGGATTCATTTTCCTATTCATTGCTAAGTAAGTAGAACTCTGATGTTCCTACAGCCACTGAGAACAAAATTGGTAGACTTTTCCTGTAGCATAGGTGCTTAGAGTAACTTCTACCATGATTACATGCTTTATTAGAATAAATTCATTTACTGGTTTTAGCATAGTTTTCTTGAAGCTTAAGCATTTGAATTCTGTAGGATAGTCTTAAGATTGAGAGAGTTTGAAGCATATCCTTTGTGAATTCCATTCCAAGTTTACATCCCTGCTTGATAATTAAATGAGACTGAATAATTCATTAAGAAACCAATTAGGGTGTCCAATCCTGAAATAGGCAGTCTGTTGATGTGGGTTTCTAATACCATTATTTGGCCAAGCACATGTCTCTTGTTCAATTTCTCCTAAGTTTTCAATGCAAATTGATAGGCCTCTTCAATGTTCTCCAATTTGACCAAACTAATTTCTTCCTGGATGGAAACTCTCAAACCATTTAGGTATCTAGCAACTCTTTCCTCATCATCTTCATCATGTTTAGATCTGATATCTAATCTATAGAATTCCTCAGTATATTCCTTTACCGAGCTAAATTTCTATCTCAAACTTTACATTCGCCTAGCTAGGTTAATCTGATAATCACAAGGTAAGAACTTTCCTTTCAATTTATTCACCATTGTATTCCATACCTTGATATTTTCTTTGCCTTTCCTCTTTCTATCCAACTACAGATGTTCCCACCACAAGGATGCATGGATTTTCAACTTTGTGCTTGCAATTTTCACCTTCTTTTCCTCATGTACATTTTCATATTCAAATTACTTTTCCATCTCAGTGATCCAATCCACCAATTCATCAGAATCCAATTTTCCACTATACTCAAGAGGATTAAAGTGTGGTGTAGACTTCAGCTTTGTCAAAGCTTTCAACAATCTTTCCTCACCTTGATCCATCGCTAGTGTAGGTTCTACATCAACTTGTTCTTCCTCAATTTCATCATCACTAACATCTTCAAGATGTTGTCCTCTTCTCTGGGCTATTTCAACAGCTTCTAATCTAGTAATAAGTTGTCTCAACATGTCTGCCAATCCTGGATCTGCATCTCACCTCCCACAAACCATCTTGAAACCCTCTGCAATTGTAGGCCAGATCTCAATTTGCTACCCACAACAATTCAACTAGGGTTTGACAAGAAGGAACCCTCAAACCTAGATTTGCAAACCTAGATCTAGATCTCACCTTGCTTTGATACCACCTGATGCAAGGGTAGATAGGGAGAGGGGCTAAAGGCACACCCTAACTAGATCCACCTTGTAGAGGTCACACGCGGAAGCAACTACACAACAAGTGAGAGAGAGAATGTAGAAACTTTCATATATTGTCTTCAATTTGATTCATACATGCTAGGTTGTAAGGCCTTCCCGATTTAGGCCAGATATTACAATCAAGTATAGAAGTCCTCAAACATGTGAGGATCTGCCAACAATCCCTAATTCTCTATCTTCTATCTTCTATCCAAAAACTCCCTCCTAAAATCTGACCAAATAAATACATTTATAAAAGAGGCTACCAAATCAAGTCAGCCTTTAGATCCACCATCAATGGAAGGAACGACCAGATCTAGGTTCACATGCTTCCCAATGATAGATACCAACATTAAACTTGCACTCCAAATTAAATGCACAAGTCGGCCTCAACAGAAATCCAAAATAAACAACTCGGTAAGCAAGGAAACTGAGCGCCAGACAAGCATCACCGAGTGCTAGGGAAATTCACTGAGCGCCAAAGAGATCACCGACCAACACTGGTAAACAAAGAAAACTGAGCAACACGGAACCAACTCGGTTAAAGAAGGGACCGAGCAAAGCAGAAAATACAAACATCTTTTTGGTGACACAGGATTGCCAAGGACCCGAGATGGTCCTGCATTAACATGATTATTTTTTCTTGAAATTAATAAAAAATAATTCTTGATGAGAAATTTAAGATAATTATGTTTAAAATTGGAAAATACTATGAAAATTAAATTAATATTGTCATATGTATAGAAGAGTTTAATATATTGTTTTTGTTTTTAAAAAATTGATTATAGGATAAAAGATTAGACTAGATATACTATATAGAGGCTTTTGAATTAAGAAAATTGTACTAGCAAAAGAAATTGAAAATGAAATCTTAATATTTTCAAATTTTTAAACAAATATATGATTATAAAAGTAATCTAAAGCAAAATATCATATATTTTTTTTCATATTTAACATAAAAAATACAAATAAGAGCATGCTCCACATTGAGTATCCTATGTGATTGATAATTGTTATTGGGACGTGAATTAAAAAGTTATTCAATAAAGAATGTGATGTTTGATTTTTTTGAGAAATGTAACATATAATATTTTATTATTATTTGAACTTTATTATGGCATCAAATATTCAATTGATTAAATATGGGGTAGACCATTGAATAAGAAATTATGAAAAGATTGTGAGCTCTTGACCATGAAGAAATGCTAGATACCATCAAGAGTAAAGTAGATACACATGATTCATTGGATCAAATTGAATTAGTGGAATGATATAAAGATAGTTTGTAAGTGTGTTATGTATTTAATTATTTAATAAAAAAGGTTATATATTGCTTAATGTTAGACTTAGATTTGAATATATTGCATGTACTTTTTATATTTGGACTTTGATTTGAGCATATCATCTACTTTTTAAATTGTAGGTTAGTGAAACATGCTTCTACCTTCTTTTGGTTGGTGTCGTTAATAGATAATTTAATATTTATGAAGTAAATAGAATATTTTGATTTGAGTTATGGTCTTCCATTTGGTCTAATGATTTTTGTTTGATCCCGATTGATTAGATTAGTCTAGTATTTTTGAGTTGAGAAGGTTTGTATGTCTTACATTATGGGGCCCCCTTTGAGGTTATGTGTCACTTAGTCTAGTGATAAATATGATATAGAATAAATTATAGTTATTCCTCTAACTAATCTTACATGTGCATTATGCTTAAATTGAGGAATTTGAAGAGATTAAAAAATGATAATAGAAATTTGATTTTTTTTTATCAATTTAAACCTTCTCTAGATTTAATATTAATCCTTCAAGTAGGTGTAACACTTCAAATAGTTTCCAAATTTTAATCTAGCAAATTTACATAGTAGTTTATTGCACAATATTCTTCGCATACTATGTGAAAAGATCACAACATAGTTGTATCTAAGAAGAGCATTTATTTAGTAAGCAGGCCATCAAATTATTCTAAACATAATAAAATAAGTTGAAAAGTTTCTAGTTTTATTATTGCCTATATATAATTTGTGGAATACCCCTTGTACGGGCTCTCATACACTTCAAGTCAGGAAGAAACTCAAAATTATCAAAGAAGGGGTTAAAGGTTGGAATAGAACCTCCTTTGGAAATATCTTTAATGGAAAGAAATAGATGGTTGTTGATCACAATGACATACCGAGTAGAATGGAGAGAGGAGAACAAAATGAGACTATCTACCAAGAGGAGAGAACCCTAAGAGAAAGATGCAATCCACCCTTAAACGTAGAAGCAGAAACATAACCAGGAAGATGCAATTACCAAATGGAAACTATTGGAGTTGATGAAAAACAACCCACAACTCCCAATAACACCTACACGCAAACACTTGTCACAAAAAGAGAGAGAAGCAAACAACTATGGAGACCTAAACATATGGATCCACGAGAGAGGAGAAATCCTTGATGTGCAAAAACAAAAGTTGCAATCAATAATGAAATATTAGAAAAGGTTTCAAAGTGTTATGAGATCAATCCTTATAAAAGGAGATCAAAAAACCTAAAAAGGTAAAACCTAGGTTGCACAATAATAATTAATAAAGTAATTAATTATTATATGTCTAGAGTTTAGCTTAAGTCGAAAGAGGTAATAAGTGACTTAATAATTAAATCAATATGATTCAATTAATAAGCAAGCACTTTATTACTGTAACACACCCCCTTAAGATAAACTTTGGGAGAAGCTAAAAACTTAGAAAGAACTACTAAAAGCAAATGGGTCTTGGCAAAAAAAGGCCTGATCAGGTACCCAAGTACAAAAAAAAGTCTCTAAAAAGTGGAGAAATAGAGAAAACCACATGGGAAAAACTCTACTCCAAAAAGAGACAAAGACTAGTCTGAAGGACTGAAGAAGCCTCCAAAACTAGGAATGTTCCAAAAAATAGGAACAAAGATGAACATGTACAACATCACCAAAGCATGAAACTGCAAACTCTATCAAGAAGAAACTGATGACCTGAAGATCCTCCACATAAATATGACCAGGTAGAGAAGACTGTAATCTGCATGAGTGCCCTCAAATAAGACTACTCAAATCAGGAGGCAAACAAAGGAAAACACCTGAACTCTAAGATACAGATGGTATAAACACCAAAATTCTGAAGAGCTGATCAATCAAAGTTGGAAGAGTGCATCCAAAAAAATAGGAAAGAGTGTCCATATGATAAATGATCCATCTCACTGGAATGCATAGGTACCCAGCCACTGCAATCGCCTAGTACATAGAATCAAATACTGAATACATAGCTCACACTATCGAACCAACAAAGCAATAGAACCAACAATAGAAAGCTCCCCATACTGCTGACATGGGAGTAATGATAGGTACACTGAAAAGATCATCTAATATGAACTGCATGATACTAGGAACATCGAAGGTGCAGAGAGAGTACAAACATAAATATACCTGAGGCTAATGTCATTGGAGAAACACTCACATGAAAAAAGTAGATGGAAAACAAAGGCAAACATCAAACCCCCCTGACACTTTATAATGGAGTGCAAGTACATAGAGCACAAACATATGCAAGATCCCATACATACAATAGAATGGCACTTTATCTCAGTGTGTGTGCATAAAATAATGCTACAAAAAATGAAGTATACACCACTCAAAGAAGAGAGAAGGCTACTGAAACAAAAGAACATCCTAAGATGAGCCATCCCTCAAAGGGAAGAAATCCCAAGACCTGTAACATCCAAGATATCCACCAGATTGCAAAAATGAAAGAATCTGAATAAAATGAACCTGGAGAAGAATCTGGAAAAATGAATCATAGCACTAAAAATTTCTCTAAAAAATCTTTCCAACGATATATCATTTTCCAAAAATGGAGTCCGGATGCGCAAGATATAACTCCTAGAGTGCAGAACTGAACATCTGGCTTTGATAGTGAAAACCACCAAAAAAATGCAAAAAAAGAAAATCAAACCTACAGATCTGGAAAGATCTTAGAATCATCTTTCTGATGATATCTTGTTTGCCAAATATTGACACCGTATGCTCAAGATATGAGCAAAAAACCAACAGTTGCGTTGGAGGGCCCAAAGAGGTGTCTGGAAGGATCTGAGGATGGGTGATGTCAGAAAAAAGGAAAAAATCACACATGAAACCATCAGATCTAATAAAATATTAGAAAGAGATTTCTGACAAAATCTCATTTTCTGAAAACGGAGCTCAGATGCAAGAAAAATGGATCCCAGAATGCAGGAGGTCTGAAATGTCAAGAGCACAGAGAACATCTGACTTTGACAAAAAAAATAGCATCAAAATGGAAAAATAATGAAACCATACTAGAAAATTTAGATCACGCTCGGAACCATCTTTCTGATGGTATATCGCATGCCCAATTTTGATCCCAGATGCCTGAGATATTCACAAAAATCCATAGGTAGCTCCAAAAGGCCCAAAAATGTGCAAATCCCTACTGACATCAGCAACCTAGGAGCCTATTTTTAATAGCCAAATGGTCGTAACAAAACAAATCTACCTGGGGCTTACAAAAAATAGGACCAAGGGGCTCTAAATCTAGCTGTGAGGTGTTGGGGGGCTATCCATAGGACCTTGGGCTCATGTGAGGGGGTTGCAAGTCCCACAAACTAGTGTGGTCCTAGTAGTTAACCACTGCAGTCTTGTCGGTCATCGTGGCGATGACTACATAGTCACTGGTGATTGTGATAGTCACCATCCAGTGACACCATCATGGGCCACGCTTGGGTGGCTGTTGGGCGGGCTCCGGTTGGCCCCCGCCCAAAAATGTTTTGATTTTTTTTTTCAAATTGTTGCCTCGAGATGCATGCTATGGTCGTACAGCTCTGGTATGAAAAAAAATTCTCACAAATTGCAACGTCGCCCAAATCAGGTATGCCTTATATGGAAATAGGGGTTTTTGGGCACTATGGATGCAGCTGTGAGGTCTGATTGGGCAAAAAGTGCTCCAAAAAATAGTGATCACCTCAGGATCCATGTCGGGGCTAGTTGCAAAAAAAATTTGCCACAGATTCCAACTTTGTCCAAATTAGACAAATTTTATATGGATCTTGGGGTTCTTGGATGATGTGAACACAAACATGAGGTGCGTTTGAAGCCAAGATGACCAGAAAAATAGGTCGCCCCATATCTGACAGGAAACCCTCTAAAAATATAGATCTGACAAACATGACCGAGTTTCTTAAGAAGTGGATAGGGGCAAGCAGATCTGAAGCTCTGATACCATATTGAAGTTGATGAAAAACAACCCATAGCTCTCAAGAACACCTACACACAAACACCTCCCACAAAAAGAGAGAGAGAAGCAAACAACTATGGAGACTTGAGTGTATGGATCCATGAGAGAGGAGAAATCCTTGATGTGCAAAAACAAAAGTTGCAATCAATAATGAAATGTCAGAAAAGGTTACAACGTGTTATGAGATCAATCCTTATAAAAGGAGATCAGAAAACCTAAAAAGGTAAAACCTAGGCTGCACAATAATAATTAATAAAGCAATTAATTATTATATGCCTAAAGTTTAGCTTAAGTCGAAAGAGTTAATAAGTGACTTAATAATTAACTTAATATGATTCAATTAATAAGAAAACACTTTATTACTCTAACAGAAAATTCATTGAAGAGAAAGAAGAAATAACAAATGTGGTAGTGAGTTCTTTTATTAACCCCCAAAGTAATGTTAATGCTATTTTTTTAGACCCTAATGATATGCTTGATGTTATCCCCTTCCTAGTTACTGATAAAGATAATAGAAATTTGGTGAGACAAGTTACTTTTCAAGAAGTTAAAGAGGTTGTTTTCACTTTTGGAGCCTTCAAAGCTCTAGCGGCAGATGGTTCCTCCTGCTCTTTTCCAAGACTACTGGAACATTGTTGGTGAGGACATCTACAATGTTTCTCATGACTTATTTAGAATTGGAATAATTTTGAGGGAATTCAATTCTACCTTCATTTTCCTGATCCCTAAAGTGGTTGAAGCTAAGGATATGACATATTATAGGCCCATCAACCTTAGTAACACCTTGTATAAATATTTTCAAAAGTGACAGTGAATAGACTCAAGCATGTCCTTGACAAGCTCATCTCTCAAAATCAAAAGGGATTTGTGAAAGGAATAAATATTATGGATGTGATTATAACTACCCATGAGATCATCCATTCAATGGAGGCTAGAGAAAGAGAAGATATGATACTTAAACTTGACATTTCTAAGGCTTATGATAGAGTTGATTGGGAGTTCCTCTTTTTTGTTCTAAAGAAATATGGGTTTAAAGGTAGATTCCTAAAAATGATTATGGAATGTGTCACCTTTGCAATGTATTCAATTTTGATTAATGGATCCCCTAAGGGGTTCTCTTCCATGGGAAAAGGCTTAAGAAAGGGTGACCCCTTTTCCCAATACTTATTCATCATAGTTGTTGAATTTTTGGGATACAACATCCAACAAAAAAAAGATGCAAACAAGCTGAAAGACATAAAACTACTTCCCAACTCCAACCTTTCTCCCACCAACAATTTGTTGATGATACCATTTTGTTTGGTGAGGCTTACTTGTCAGAAGCTAGGAAATGGAAAGAAATTCTTGATAACTATGCCAAGGTCTCATGACAACAAATAAACTATCACAAAAGTACACTCTATTTCTTTAATGTGAGTGAATCCCTTCAAGTTTAGATAAAGAATGTCATGGGTTGTAGTTCTAATTCATTTCCTAACTTATACTTGTGTCTACCCCTATCTTCCAAATTTATGTCTTCAACTTATTTGAACCTCATTGAAATATTTTAGAAAAAAATAGTTGGATGGAATGGGAAGTTGTTAAATCAAGTGGGAAAGACCCAACTCCTAATATCTTACCTCCAAAATATCCTTGTTTATTTCCTATGTCTTTTCAAAATGCTATATTAGTGGTTGATGACATAGGGAGGTTGCAAAATAAGTTCTTATGAAATGGAATAGAGGAAAAAGAAAGAATAGAATTGGTTAAATGAGAAAAAATTTGAACCTAAAAGAAAGTTGGTGGCCTTGGTATCAGAAAGAAAAGACCTTTCAACAAAGCCCTTATTGCCAAAGTGGGATGGATGCTCATTGAGAATAAAAAGGACTGGGTCAATCTCATTAGAGCTAAATATCTTCAAAATAAACAACCTGATTCCTTCCTATATGATTCTAACTCTACCTCTGGCTCCCCCCTTTGGAGAAACATTCTCAAAGTTAAACAAATGCTAAGGAATGGTAGCAATAATATTATTGGTGATGGTAAAAGTACTAGTTTCTAAGAGTATATTTAGAATCAAGGAAAACCACTTGTATAGCTTAACAACTTCAACCAGGTTAGAAGATGGCTTGCTAGAGAAAATGGAAGATTGGTAAGGAACTAAATTGTGTGACATGAAGGTAAGGATATGTGGAAATATTTTAATGATCAATTATAGAGAAGTGAAGGCATACCTCCACAAGCTAGTAAATGCATGAGAATGAATTATACTCTACAATTCCTTTCTTACCTGACTCTTCTCTCTTTTCCCACTTGAGTAGAGATAAATGGATTTGGAAATATAAATCCTCTATCTACTTTTCTATGAAATCATCTTATTGGGCTTTAAAATATGAAGAAGACAACAACTAGATGTAGAAACTGCTATGGATCCCTAACCTTCTCCTGAAGGTTAATTATTTTTTTTGGATCATAGCTCATGGAAATATTCTTACAATTAAAAACCTTCATAGAAGAGGTTTCTTTATGGTGAACATATGTACTCTTTGTCAATCAGATTCTGAAAATATTTGATGAAGGGGCATTCTAGGGTACTCGGTGAATCTACATAGAGGTGTCTTGTTTTGGTTTTGTGTTACTTGGTTATAGCTTTAACCGATGGTATCGATTATTGAAGGAAGCTCAGTCGCTAAAGGAACTCATTGAAACCTCTGGTGCTCAGTGGATCTTGTACTCGGTGATGCCTATGGTAATCGGTTGACATGCTTGCTCAGTGATGCCTGTGTTGCTCGGTAATGCTTGGCGTGGTCATTTGTTTCACTGATGCTTAGTTGTTTCTCTGGTGCTTGGTAGTTCTAGTTTACCGAATGGAGTTCTTGGAAATTTGGATGGCCGACTTGGTGTATTTATTGTTGGTAGCTTTTGTTGTATTCTCCTATGTAGATCTAGAGGTCGACATGGAGAATTAAATGTTTTTAAGGATATTTGAGAGCCGACTGTTGTTGCATTTAATATTTGTTTGTAATAAAAGCTAACTTGGCTTAGGAGTTAATTGTTTCTTCCAGCCTGTTGACACTTGAAAATTCAGGTCCTAAATATGCAAGATATTAGGGAAGTATAATCTTCATTTTCATTTTCATGTTATTTCCCTATGTTAAAAATTAAACAATTAAAAAGGCATAAATACTCATCATTATTCTATTTTTATGTTCATGGAATAAGTTTTTAGTTATTTTATTTCAATAAATTTAATGCATGTATATTTTGAAATAAAATAATTATAAAAGAGAATAATAAGATGGTTGGGTAAAAAAGGTGGCAAGAGGGAGTTGAACACTTGACCTCTCAAGCCAACCCTTTTATCTACCTACCTACCCTTCTACCATCTAACCAGTTAGTCTATTGTTATTCTTTAAGAGGCTTTGGAAGAGGAATTAATTTACTTACATTTTTCGTGTGCAGGTGAGAAAATCAAGACACAATTCTCACACAGGGAGTATTTCTTGTCAAAATAATGTTAATTTTTGAATATGAATATTCTTTTCTTGTATATTATTTACTTTATTAATTTCAAGAAAAAAGAGTGGAGAGAGGGAGTTGAACACTCGACCTCTCGACCCACCCTTTCTTCCTTTCCTAACTACCCATCCTACCCTAAGCGATTGTCCTATTGTATTCCTTGAGAGTATGGGTAGAGGAAAATGGATAGATTCAGATTATTTTCTTCCCTTTAGTAAATTTAGAAATCAATTATTAAGGTAAGAAACTATAATTGAGTCTCCTTTATATTATGTGTTTTAGAAGATTTTACACTTTGAGGATATTTAGATTTTCATTATGTAATTCTTTTTAGGGCATATTTTAACTTACCTTAAATTACTAAAGAGATAATAACGTAATAAGGTATTTCATTCTGGTAAGTTGTATTATATTTATATGTTTTGAAACTATTTTAATATCTTTGGCATGAATTGAGTTTTCAAAATATTTAAAATAATCTCTTACTTTACCCTTTGGTAATTTTAAAATCAAATTATTAAGGTAGAATGGATTGTATTTTACCTTATCCAATTTACATTTTTTCACATCTCTCATTATTGCAAATACTAATTAGGTGATTTGAATATATATGCTCTTATTATTATATTTTATTTTCATTTCATAAAGATGCATATTTAGGGCTTTATTTTAGAGAGTAAAATTATTTTACCCTAAAACTTAAGTGCATTTTTATAAAATGGTTGTGAGAGTATATTTTATTTTTTTATTTTTATCCTCTTTCTAAAAATTTAATACCCTTACCCTATGTAAATTATTTTAAAATATCACTTTAGGGTAAGTGTTCCCCTTTTTTCTAGGGTGAGTTATAATCTTTACAACTAGTATACCCTAATGTTTTAGAAATATTTTTATATGAAAGTAATATTGTTTTTGAAAATGAATTTTGAAAAGGAGATACATTATATTTAAAATTCGAAAGTAAAACTTTAAATTTAAAATATAAAATTATATTCCTTTTTACATGGATCTTAGGTTTTATCTTAATTAATAGGATTTTTATATGTTTTGATAATTAAAAGTGGGTACCTATGATTAATTGTTTAAAACTTATTGGTATTTTCATTTATATTATCAAATACATTTATATGCATTATGTCATAATTTTAGTGATGTCTTATTTTGATACATTATTAATTATTAAAATAAGTAAATCTTAAATAGGGATCATTTTGAAAGCTTGGAATATTATTAAATATAATGACCCTAAATTTAAAATTTATTGAAAGATTATCTAATGTCAGATTTTTTTGTATAGGAGTTAAACATGTGGATTATCAAGCAAAATACCTGAAGATATGACAAAGCCTATTTGTAATATGGGAAATGTTTTTCCACAAAACCATTTGTATGGTTAATATTGTAATTTTAGGGTTAGTTTTGCGATTAGGATTCTGTGTAAAGGTGTGTCTTTTCATGGGAAACCTTTGAATAAAATATTTATAATGAATCATTTGAAATAAAAAACAAGATGACACAATTGGGAGATAGACTCCAACAACTACAGATTTTGAACCATCATATGCAAATTTCTCAAATGTCATATGAGATAAGTTGTTTCATGCTTATTTGAGGTTATATGTTATTTATTTTTAGTTAGTTTTTTAGATACTCTGTGTATTAGGGTGTTCCACTGTGTTCTATTCGCTGAATATTGTAATTCAAAGTTAATATATACAACTCGAGTATCAATTGTATGGTCTGTGAACCTACCATTGTTCTTATCAGTCTCTTAATTTGAGTTAAATTTGATAGGATTGGTTGTGTAAATTGATTTGAATTGTGAATCAAGCGAAAGCCTGTGGAATGATAGTCTTGCTTTATTAAAAGTAAGTTTTCTTAAAACTGTCTCTGATTATATGTAGGATTGGAAATTTCTGATTCTATAACCCAAATTTTCATTAGGCACTGATCTTGTTATTGTTTGAGAATTGTTATATGGTTCTTCTTTGTAGTTTATAAACAAATTTGATTACTTTCTTTAAAAGAATTTGCAATTAGGTTTTAGGTGATAGTTCAGTTTTAGTTTAGATTTCATAGAATACAGCTATTAGGAGATTATATCATTTTCCTCCAAAGTTCATTTACCCCTTTGGAAGAAATTTCATTTGTTTGTGCATGCATTTGTGCAGCATAGGGAACTTGTGAATTTAGGCCTACCAGACTTGGCTCAATCAAGCCAGAATTGCAAAGGCACTAGTGTGTGCCTATCAGTTGGCCAAAAAAAGTCCATCATTTTTGAGCACCAACAAATTGCCAACTCTGTTGGGGATGCTATTAGTAAAAGACATTATCAGAATCTTTGGTTACTATTATAAAGAGTCTATTGGGATAAAGGACTCGAAATAGTTATATATTCTGCACAAAAGTGTGGTGGTGACTCTAAAATTAAGTTTCAGTGAAGTGTGATAAATCTAATGCAGGGAAGAAGATCTTTGCACAAAGCAATAGACAACCATATTGAATTGGATTTCAAGTATCAGCCAAGGAAACTCAAAAATCCTGATATGGAGATGTCACCTATTGGTTCTAAACAATCCTTGGATGAACAATATGAGAACGAAGATCCTCAGCATAGTGGGAGTAGTTAGAGTAGTGATGAAAATAATAGAAACCCTTTTTATTCAAACATAAATCAATGCAATTACCAAAATGAGGAAGAAGATGATGAGGTTTATATCTAGATACAAAAAGCAATCTGAGAATTTGTTGAACTTATCCCTAAAAAGAAGAGATTCACAAAGAATTTCAGAAAACAACCAATTGATATTTTGGAACGTTTTGGATTGCAAAGAGATGACATTGTTACTCCTCTAGAGAGTATAAGAGGATCGAAGAAAGTTAATGAAGGAGAAGGAGTTGAGAGAGGAGAAATAAATCAAAATGTCAAAGCATTAAAGTATAATCCCCCACATAAGAAAGATGCTAAGCGTATTTTAAATGATTTTAATAATCTTTTGTTTGAGGAAAATGTTGAAACAAGTTTAAATAGGCAATGATAGAATAATGATGCAAATCATTGGAATCATAAAAGGGGCCATATCTTGGAACAGAAAAATTGCTTCCACCAATATGGAAGAATCACATAGCCATATGAAGAGGCCCCTTGCATACAACAACCTGAACATGCACAAGGTGTGAGAAATATGAACATACAACATACTGGCAATGACAAAAGAAATAAACCTATGCAGTAGCATCATCATTTGTATCGGTTACAGAGTGAGGAAGAATACTCGAAAAGAAACACTCACACAAATCTCGAAGGAGTGCAGGGTGATGATAAAACCCACATGCAACAAACAAATCACATACATAACCAACACATTAATGTTGGAAGGGACTACGAGGCTGCACACTATCCATGCAAATTCCCCAGCCAGGATGATGCGTATGATCACACCCAACATCAAAGGAAAGATCTAGAATACCACAATATGCATAGCACTCGTATAAATGAGGTTGCACAAAACCATACGCAGCAAGCGAATGGCCAACATTGTGATTTGTATAATAGCTTGCGAGTGAAAAACAATTTACAACAAGACAGTCACCCGCAAACTAGGGTTATGCGCAGCTTGCTAAGCAATACCATGGATTGACAGGACCATCACGTGAATAGTGGAGAGAAGTGTGGCAATAAGCAGCAAAATCAATACATTTATAGCTTGAGTAACAATGTGACACATTACCAAAACCATAACACACAGTATCCGTATGAGGTGCCTACCTAGAATGATGTGCATCATCAAACGTAGCCACCATACACATACAAAGGAAGGTCTGATGGGAAGCCTCTAAATATGCATTACAAGCAGTCGTATGAACTCAAACACGTGCATCAACAAATGCATAATATACATTACCCTAATCTACACGTGCAAGGAAGGAACTATGAAAATGTGCAATTAAGAAGTATTGGTCAAAGAGAACAGCCTGCGCAGAAGTACCTACATGTGCATGAGGGTGAATATGTGGAAGAAAACGTTCAAATTGAGCTAAGTAAAGATAATTTTTATATGCAGCCAAGAAATTTTGGGAGTGGACAACACGTTAATGCTCGGGCAATATCTAGAGATAAGTATTTACGTAACATGCCGAATAAGGAAATGTATTATCGAATAAATGATGTGCCATATCAAAATTCTCATATGCATGCCAAGCAGACATAGCCTAATGGTAATAACCAAGAAGATAAGCTTGCATAGCAGTATGAACAAGCGCATGAGTTGCAAAATAGGGGTAAGTATTATGAAGAAAACAATCATGTGTGAAATTTTGAAACATATATGTGCCCTCATGGGACTATGCGAGGCTGGGATAACATGCATCAATAGAGAAATGCACATGACCAGCATATTGAAGATAGAAAACAATATGATTATCCAAAAAATAATCATGTTGAGGCTCACATGTACTCGGGAAATAATGCGCAGTGCCAAGGAGATTGTAGTTATTTTTATACACAACCTAATAATAGGGTGCATAACCAGCAATAGTTTTAAAATTATACATAGGCTCCAAGTTCTAGCAACCAGTATAGTCACAATATACAACATACTCATGCCCATATGCAAGCTGAGAGCAATATACAGTCACAAAATTGTGATCAAGTCCATACACATGGTGAAATTAATAAGAGCCAAGCACATCAAACAAATTATCAACAGTGTAACATACATGATGAAGCACAGGGGAGGGGTCATGCCCAACAATTAAACAATCAACAATTTGGGTATCTGGATAGCAGCAACATCAGCAGTTCAGAGGTATGATGCAACCTCATATGCACCAATATGTTAATCAAGGTCAGAATCAGAGAGGTAACCTTATTTTTCAAAACCAATGTTTTCAGAATAATAATCAAATTAGAAATCCAGTTGATATCAAGTTTCAAGAGGTTAATGAGAGGTATAGACAATTAGATCTTTCAAATATTATAAGCTCTCCTAACCTAATACCGAATAAATTAAAAGCTGCAATCCCTAAATTTACTGGTGATGGGTCATAATTAGCAGAACATCACGTTATAAATGTCAAAAATGTTCTATATGAATTTGACATAACATATGAAGATGTGCATATGAAGATATTTGTGCAGTCACTCAAAGATAGTGCATATGAATGGTATAGGAATTTGCCTGATGGGTTTATTAATTGTTGGCAAAGTTTTATGGATCAATTTTTGGAAGAATTTGGAGATCACAGAGATCCATCTTTTGCCTATCACAAATTAACTAGTATGAAGAAGAATGGGAATGAGATAGTGAAAGAATTTAACAAAAGGTTTAGCAGGATATTAAATAAAATTCCAAAAGATATTTGTCCTATTGATTCCTTTTTAATAAATTTTTATTTGATAGCTTTTGATGTCAAGAAAAATTATGAGATAAGGTCTCATAACCTAGCAACATTACAACAAACTTTCAAAATTGCATTAACTATTGAAAATAATAGAATAGCTGTTGGGAGAGTGGATAATAGAAATGATCCCAGGCTTTTCAATTCTACAGCCCCGAAAAGGAATGAAGAAGGTGATAAGATGGATGAATTAGTGAGCTTGATAAGAAATTTGCAACCAAATAAAAGTCATTTTCAAGCAGGAAAGAATGAGAGAAATTTCAACAGGAATGATAGGTACAGGTTACAAGACATGCCTTATCACACCGATTGGAAGGATGGAAAACCTTTGAAAAAATGAACAGACACTCCAGACCCTCTTAAAAAGAACAATCATTTTATAGAGGATGAACTTTGATGTGACATTTGCAAAATGCCCCACGGGTCATCCCACAATAGTGGGTTACACTTTTTGGCTTGAATTGACACTGACCTTCCAATTTTCAGAAAAACTTTGACATTCCGATGCATATTGTCGTTCAACCGTTCGAAATCAAAAAATGATGTAAACTAGAGTCCTTTCGGATTTTCTGTGTAGAATCTAAATATATTTTTTATTTTTATTTTTAAATTAATTTAAATCAAAATTTCTTTCTCCCACAAAAACTAGTATGTTGCTGAAAATGGCATTTTCAAAGAGTTACCATGACTGCGTAATGCATAACTTTTTTTTTATAAAAGATATCAATGCGATTCTTTTGAATATAGTTTGGTAACATCCATACTAAGGGCATCCAATTGGTTTCAAGACATTATCACATTTTTTGCATATTTTATGTATGCTCAAAGTCGACCAAGCTAGTTTTTTAACCTACTTTCACTGCGTAACACATAACTTCTTTTGTATATATCGGATTTCAAATTTATTTATTTTGGTAGAAAGAAGACTCTAAGATGCAGGGCACTGATATTTTTTGAAATTTTTATTATATTTTCTACTATTTTCTATTGAATGTCAAAGTCATATGTTTGAATTGGCCAAAAAACCAACATTCGTTCCACGTCAAACAACATACACCTAATGAATTCAAAATTGGTCAAGAGTATAGTCGTTAGAAAGCTGACTCAGAGCACTTTTGCATGGACTCAAGGTCATTTTTTGAATGTTTCATTTGACCCTAGCACTTCAACCCCGAAACTCAAAAATGTGCTATTTTCTGTTAGCTTTTGACAAAAAGTCCTAGAAAGGAAGTTTCGAATGAAACTAGTTTCATTCGAAACTTCTTACTTTCATTCGAAACTAAAAAATGCTAACCCCGGGTTGACATCTGCATCAACATCCAGGTCAAGAGAGTTTTGAATGAAAGCTAACTGGTTTTGAATGAAAGTTAAATTTAACTTTCATTCGAAACTCATTTCGGCCAATTTGGTGTTTTTTCATGATAGCGACGATCGCATATAAATATAAGAGCCATTTTCTTAATATTTTAATTTAGAGCTGCAAAATAATTCATATTTTACATATAAAAAAGACAATTGAAGGTGTATTTTCCTACATTTTGTGATATTTTAGTGGAATAATCATGCAAAAGTGATGGGGAATCAGAAAAGAAGGCAAAATAAGAGTGCTCAACATTACTCACCAGAAACTAAAGAGAGATTACGAAGAGAAGCTCATGAAAGGTATCATCATGTGAGACAAGGTGTGACCCTATCTCTCTCTCTCTCTCTCTGTGACTATATATCATAATTGATGATTACGACATATGTTAATGAAGTTCATTTAAGCACATGATATTGCAATTTTTAATTAGACCTAGAATATATTCAATAAAGAGCGTGTCTTATTAATAGCTACATATATTAGGACTTGAATAATATGTACATGTATACACTTGTATTAGTCAACTTAATCAGGCCTATTAGAGGTCTATTAGATCTATTAGGGCCTAATTAAGTTAGATTGGCATATTAGTACCGACATAGATGCAACTAGACCTATAACCCAAGTAGCTTAGATGCAATTAGATCAATTGGACCTGGTACCTAATTAGACCTATTACTTGACAAAAGGGCATGTTAGACATGTATTAAGACCTAGTCAAACCTATTAGGACATGTATCAAGACCTAAAGACCTATTAGACCTATTAGGACCTATTAGAAACCTGTTATGTACCTATTCTAGGACATATTAGATGTACTTATAGTATTATACATCTATTAAGACCTATTAGACCTATTACTTGACCTATTAGAGGTCTATTAGACCTATTAGACATGTGTGTATTAATACCTATCAAACCTATTGGAACATCCATGAATACTTGTTTATCTACCTATTAAGCCCTATTAGACCTATATTAGGACCTACTAGGAACCTATTATACATGTTCTAGGACATATTAGATGTACTTGCAGTATCATATACATGTATTGAGACCTATTAGACCCATTAGACCTATTAGGACCTATTAGAGGTGTATTAGACCTATTAGACATGCGTATTAAGACCTATTAGACATGTATTAAGATCTATCACACCTATTAGGGCATGTATCAAGACCTAAAGACCTATTATGACCTATTAGATCTATTACCTAACCTATTAGGAAAGTTAGTTTCATTATTCTAGGACATATTAGATGTACTTGTATAGTATTATACATGTATTAAGGCCTATTAGACCTATTAGGACCTATTAGAGGCCTATTATCTACATATTAGATATGTATCAAGACCTATTAGATAGGTATTAGGACAAAAAGACCTATTAGACATGTACTAAGACCTATGAGACCTATTAGGACATGTGTGAAGACCTATTAAGACTTATTAGACCTATTAGGATGCATTAGTAACCTATTATACCCATTATAGGATGTATATTAGATGTACTTACAGTATTGTACATGTATTAAGACCAATTAGGCCTATTAAGACCTATTAGACCTATTAGGACCTATTAGATGTCTATTAGACCTTTTAGACATGTATTAAGACCTATTAGACATATATTAGGACAAAAAGACCTATTTGACATGTATTAAGACCTATTAGACATATATTAGGACAAAGAGACCTATTAGACATGTATTAAGACCTATGAGACCTATTAGGACATGTATGAGACCTATTAGGACATGTATGAAGACCTATTAAGACATGTATGAGACCTATTAGGACATGTATGAGACCTATTAGGACATGTATTAAGACCTATTAGACATATATTAGGACAAAGAGACCTATTAGACATGTATTAAGACCTATGAGACCTATTAGGACATGTATGAGACCTATTAGGACATGTATGAAGACCTATTAAGACATGTATGAGACCTATTAGGACATGTATGAGACCTATTAGGACATGTATGAAGACCTAATAGACATGTATTAAGACCTAGTCAAACCTATTAGGACATGTATCAAGACCTAGACAGACAAGTATTAAGACCTACTAGATGTCTATTAGACCTTTTAGACATGTATTAAGACCTATTAGACAGATATTAGGACAAAAAGACCTATTAGGACATGTACTTTTATAGTATTATACATGTATTAAGGCCTATTAGACCTATTAGGACCTATTAGAGGTCTATTAGACCTATCAGGACCTATTAGGAACTAAACTTACACATGTCTACTTTAATATCTTTAATAGATCTACACATATCTACTTTAATATCCAGTAAGTATTACACTTACTAACTGTATCTCCATTTGCAGGAGAAGGGTCATCACAAGCTCAACAAGACCAACCTGTAGAAGCTGGAGAAGGGGCGTCTCAAGCTCAACAAGACCAACCTGTAGACGCTGGGGAGGGGACATCTCAAGCTCAACAAGATATATATACTTGTACACATGTACATACATATGTATGCATATGTGTACACACATGTATATACATGTGTATACACACACATGTGCATATATACATGGGCACGTGTGGTCATAATGTACACATATATATATACACATGTTTATTTAATGCATGTTGTTGTTCAATTGTCTGTGCAGGGTCAGTTGTTGTGCAAGGAACATACTTGAAGCAAATCAAAGTAATTAAACAGGGGGTTCATTTTATTGATTATCAATTAAACAACAAGGTTTATCAATATAGTCATCTTGTAATTGCCACACAACTATCTCTTCATCCAGTGACAGGACGTGGCATTTGTAAGTGGAGACTTGATACCGAAGAGCATGAGAAATTAGTGAATATTATCAAAGAGAGAGATGAACCACTTGATGTACAGTAAATTGTGCATGTGCATGTATGAAAAATGATTTTGAGAAAAAAATTTTAGGGCATGTGCCCTTAGTGAATGGAGCAAATTTATTAGTAGATATATATATAAATTAACTTGTCTTTTTAAAATGTATATGTGTGCATGTGCCAAGAATTAAATCTATCTCATTTTGGACTTATAAAAGTAGGATACTTTATATGCATGTTAGATAGCTTAATTCAATATGTGAAATTGCTATGTTAGGATTAAATTGTTTACAAATTTAATAAATACTCTTGATTGTGATATATTGCCTATTTTACTTCCCATATTAAAAATAATAAGTTTGTAATGTACATGCAACTTAATTATCTTAAATTTTATGTGCATATTGAAATTTGTATGAATTACATTCAAATTTAACATTCAACTAAAATTTGTATGAATTACATGTACATATGTCAAATATAAACATCAAATAGTACACATGTACATATTTGTCAAACATAAACATGTAATATATGAGATCGATCAAGAAGTAAGTAATGTAAACATGAAAAAAATATACATGCATGCATCCAACTATGTCAAATGTATAGTCAATCTAGAGATCTATCAATTTAGTATACTACACATGTACATACATACATCAAGGATAAACATGTACATATATGTCAAACATGAACATCAAATATATGAAATCAATCAAGAAGTAAGCAATGTATACATGAAAAAAATATACATGGATGCATGTCCAACTATGTCAAATGTAACATCAGAGATCCCTACATGTGTAACATGTCTAAAAGAGCCTAAGAATCATCATGACGACTCCTAACAGTACGATCAGGCCCTGAGTAGCTATCATGCTGCGAGGGATGTGCAGAACTCTGTATAGACAAAGTGAGATCATACAAATTAATATTCACATCTTTCAAATGTTGATAAAATAATACTCATCTATTTTAAAAATGTAAAGATGTACGTACACAAATTGAATAAATTACAAACACAAATTAAAAATTATATATACATTTATATATAAATTTTGAATCTCCAACAATCAAAGTTTAACTAAATTACATTAAAACAAATTATACCTATGTAGATGGTGGAACCGAAACATGCTCTGACTCCCTCTCCTCGATCCTATCAACCAGGGTATCAATATGTTGCTGCGCCTGATTGAAGCTAAACTAAACATCTGCCACATGAGTAGATGACAGTCATCTCTCTAAAGATGAATGCAATGGAGAAACCAGATGTGATGGCATAGAAGCTGACTGATCATCACGTGTCAGCAAATCTAGCTAACCGGTCACACTCATGCCAAACTCAACGTCCTCGAGACCAACATCAGATAACCGCTGCCCTGCACTCACTGAAGGGTCTGTACAGTGTGCCTCTCTCTCAGCAGCAATAGACTGGTCCGTAGGAGGATCACCATGGACACCGCTACTATCATGATGTGTGTGATGAGGATCCTATTGCTAAGTGTATCTAACAGTACCCACATGATCTCTGACATCCGCTATAGGGATACCATGCTCAGCAGCTATAAATGCATATGCATCAATAAGATCCTCAGCCAAACTAGTCATGGTGATGCATGCCATCTCTCCTGTAAGTCCCTCAAGGCTAGAAAGTGAAGGGATCCCTACTCTAGAGTACAAGTCATCCGAGCTCCTACTAGAAGATGCTCCACATGATGATTTGGAGTGTCGTTGCTGCATCAAATACTGGCCAACCTGATCTACAGATATGGATGTCGCAGCCGATGCAATGTGCCCCACACTATCAATCACACCCTGTAGCTGGGTGCTACAAACAACATCGTCTACTATGGAACCCAATGATGGAGCAATAGCCTATGACCTCTCACCTAGAATAACCCTGTGTGTTGGTCTTGGACGATCAGGTCGGCAAAAAGCATCTCTATTTGCAAGTCTCCCACGCCCCTGCCCCTGATGTGGTGCCAAATCTGTGTAATTAACTTGTTTCCCTAATCGCACCTCTGCATAGATCTGTTGTGCAAAGTATAAGGGGATTTGGTCATTATTTGGGTAACGACCATGGGCAGCTAGAAACCTAGGGTATTTCAGTGCAGATATAGCTGGATCCTGACACTTCGTAACCTGATATCCCTTCACATATTGTTTCTTTGCATACGATGGCCAAACTTGGGTTTTAAGAATCTCTTTGGGCACTCATTTGGCCACCTCCTTGAGAGAAAGACCGGAGCTAACCTCTCATCTCTTTCTCTTAAGAATAGATTGTACAACATCTGGGGAATATGCACTAGTCCTCTGTATGTCATTCCGAATAGCAATTAGGCTATCCAGGATGGACTGACAGGTGTTCCTATAAATAGTGGAGCTGGAGGGACTATCAATAGACTCTTGTAATTTTTGAATTTCCTTATTTGTGCGGTCAAATAGGTTCTCAAATTGTTCCTGATCCTGAGGCGAGATAGGTGCATCTGCCATGTGTAATGTCTAGTAATCTAGATGTATAAATGAACTATCAAGATATGTGCACCTGAAAGAAATTATATTTACAGTGTCAAATAACTACATGTACACATGCACTAAATCATATTTTTTGAACTTCATTAAATAAAATTAAAGTACACTTCTACATTATTCAATAAAAATAAAGTGTAAATAACTAGACATTAAATTTGAACACAAATTATAACTACTTAACTACATTATTCAATCAAAATAAAGTTTTTAAAACTACATTTAAACTCATTAGAGACTTATTATCTAACATGTAGGTCTATGTACCTATGTATAAACATGTACCTATTTATACCCATTTAACATGTACCTATGTATACATGTACATGTGTATGCATATATGTACATACTTGTACACATGCATTGAATGCATGCACCTATGTATACATGTATATACATGCATATATACATGTACATAAATGTATATACATGTAAATACGTGCATGTACACATGTACATACATATATGTACATGTGCATGTGCGTGTGTACACATGCATATATGCATGTGTAGACACGTGTGTACATGCACATGCACATGTATGTACAAGTGTACATACATATGTATGCATATGTGTACACACATGTATATACATGTGTATACACACATGTGTGCATATATACATGGGCATGTGTGGTCATAATGTATACAGGTATATATACCTATATACATTATGACCACACGTGCCCATGTATATATGCACGTGTGTGTGTATACACATGTATATACATGTGTGTACACATATGCATACATATGTATGTACACGTGTACATACATGTGCATGTGCATGTACACACATGCATATATGCATGTGTACACACGTACGTGCACATGTATATATGTATGTACATGTGTACATGCATGGGTACATGCATGTACACACATGCATACATAGGTACATGCATGTATATGTGTATATGCACATGTACATACATGCATATATGTACATGCATGTACATGTATATACATGCATATATGTACATGTGCATATACACATATACATGCATGTATATACATGTAAATACATGCATATACACATATACATGCATGTATATACATGTAAATACATGCATATACACATATACATGCATATATAAATGTACATACATGTATCTACATGCATATATATGCATGTATATACATGTAAATGCATGCATGTATATGTATACATGTACATAAATGTAAATACATGCATATACACATATACATGTGTATATACATATACGTGTGTATATACATATAAATACATGCATATACACATATATGTGTGTATATACATATAAATACATGCATATATATATACATGTACATACATTCATATACACATATACATGCATATATACATGTAAATACATGTATATACAATATACATGTATTTACATGTAAATACATGTACATACATGCATATACACATGTATACATGCATGTATATACATGTAAATACATGTATATATGTATGTAAATACATGTATATACATGCATATATATATGTATATGCATGTGAATACATGTACATACATGCATATACACATAGATGCATGTATATACATGTAAATACATGCATACGTACACATATACATGCATCTTTACATGTAAATACATGCATATACACATATAAATGCATATATACACATAAATACATATATATACACATATAAATGCATGTATATACACATAAATACATGTATTTACACATAAATATATGCATATACACATAAATACATGCATATACACATAAATACATGCATATACACATAAATACATGCATATACACATGTATATACACATATATACATGCATATACACATATATACACATATACACATGTATATACACATATATACATGTATATATGTTAAAAAATACTAAATACATTAAAAAAATACATAAATATACAAATGTAATACGTATATATACATAAAAAATCAAAAAATACCCACCTGGAAAATGACGGTCGATGAATCGGATGCCCCACAGCCGAACCCCACAGTCAAAACATCACTTTCCAAATGATGGAAAGTGGGGTTAAAAACCCCACCAAAATTCCATGCAACAAGGTTTCGAATGAAACCTAGGTTTCATTCGAAACCTTGTTGCATGGAATATTTTATTCCTAGAAAATAGGTTTCAAATGAAACCTAGTTTCATTCGAAACTATGGCATTTTTGGGTTTCATTCGAAAGTAGCACTTCAATTTCATTCGAAAGTATGAAGGCATTTTTTGCCTCCGCCGCGTTTCGGGAAGAATTTCTTCCTCCGAAAAAGTGTAACCCACTATTGTGGGTTGACCCACCCCCAAGAACAATGCCTTATAGCATAAAAGATCCTAGAGGAAGAACACCAGGGGTGTGAGGAGAGACCTGTGATAAATGATTTGTCATCTACCCACTTTTGGTTAGGAGATAGTGATGACTCTGAAGGAGATTATATGCTAGATGAAACTTACAGGAGGTTAGGCTACCAACAAGAGCAGCAATTTTTTTCAGATAGTGATAAGAATCTAGATATTAGGAGGACAACAAAAGAGGAAAAAGAGGCATACACTGTAGCAGCGATGGAACGATTCATAGCAACTATCGCCTAAGGAACAGGACTATAGACTCAAGTAATGAACAAGCGGCAGGAATGTTCAAAATTTCAAACAAGAATGGTGAGATAAAGAGAGTAAAGGCAAATATCCCCAAAGGGCAGGTTGATCAAACATTAAAGATAAGCAAACCGGTGGACAAGAAAAGCAGTGGTAAGCAAATTTCTAACTATACTTCATTCATGTCTAAAGCATTATCTCAGGTAAAACTTTTTATTCCTCTAATGGAAATAGTGAAATTAACTGATTGCAGGAATGAAACACTCAAAATAATAAATGTTGTTAAAAAGGACTCAAAAGAACAAAAGGATAATGAAGAACTACTAGTTATTTACCCAGGAAATTTTGTTAATGAAGATGCTACTAAAGTAGATCCTTTCTTTTTTACTTTGTTGATAAACAATAAATTAGTTAAAAATTGTATGTTAGACTTTGGAGCAACAGTTAATATCATGCCTCATGGAGTAATGAAGGAATTAGGAATGAATGTGGATACCACTTATGGAAAATGCTATGCCATGGATAATAGATTTGTCCGAGTTATTGGAATAATGAAAAATGTTGAATTCAAGTTTCTTTCTTGTCTTGAAAAGTCTTATAAAATTGATATTACTGTTGTAGAAGTACCACCTAGTTATGGGATGCTATTATCTAGACAATGGTCTAATTTAGTAGGTGGTAACATCCAATTAGATCTATCTTATGCTTCTATCCCAATGAATGACAAGATTATAAGGATTGAAAGGGAACCAAGGTCTACTTATATCATTGAAGATGTTGATCCAAGTCAGATTACATACTTTTTCCATACAGACATGGAGAATTTCCAGGTAAGTATTCATAAAGATGTTGCTAAAAATACTAGTCCTATTGAAAAATATGCTAAGGAAAATAGTGATTTCATTTTTTGATGGATCATGTAGCAAAAGTGGTAATGGAGTAGGTGTAGTTTTCATATCCCCAAATGGGAAATCTTTTAAATATTCCTTTATGTTGGCTTTTGATTGTACTAACAATATTGTAGAATATGAAGCACTTCTACTAGGTCTAAAAATAACAGGTAAGCATGGTAACAAACTTCTTTTTGTTTATGGGGACTCTGAATTGGTTGTATCTTAGATTTGGGATAAGTTTGTTACTAAGAATCATACTCTAAAAAGGTACAAGAACGAAGTTTGGGATTCTATAGAATGTTTTGATGCCTTTTCAATAACTTGGATAGATAGGTCTGAAAATATTCTTGTTGATTTTATGGCTAACCTAGCAATTAAGCATAATGATATTCCATGTGAAGATATTTCATAGGTCGAGATCAAATCAAGACTAGCAATATCTGATAACATTCATAATTGGCAAGTCTTTGAGGATGATAGCGACATCATAAAATTTCTTGCATTTGAAGAAAGGTATGAGGATCAGTTTATTGATTTGAATGCTTATGTTGAAACAATAGAAGAAAAGGATACTTTACTTGGAAAATAAGTAATTCAACTTAAGACTAATAAAATCCCTAAGGGCCTTGTGGCATTAGAGAGAATGTTTGATAATAAGGATTCTAATAGTAAAGTTAAAATGGATAATACTACTATAGAGAAAGTAGAGAAGATAAATTTAGGAAATGAACATACTCCTAAAGAGGTTTTCATTGGTAAAAAACTAACTCCTCAAATCAGAGCTGATATTGTTAGTTTATTAAGAAAGTAAAGACATGTATTTTATTGGTCTTATGATGATCTTAAGGCATATAGAGAAGACTTGTTCCAACATGAGATACCCCTAAGACCTGATGCAAAGCCCTTTAGACAAAGGAAAAGACCGATCGATCCAACTTTGGCCCCTAAGATGGAGGAGGAACTTATCAAGATGAGGGATGCTGGTATTATCAAGCCAATTAGGCACTCCACCTAGGTTTCAAACTTGGTACCTGTTAGGAAGAACAACGGAGATATAAGGTTTTGTGTGGATTTCAGAAACTTAAACATATCTTCATTAAAGGACAATTATGCATTGCCTAATATGGAGGCATTATTACAAGAGGTTACTGGGAATGAATTGTTTTTCATGATGGATGGATTCTCCGGGTATAATAAGGTGAAGGTTAAAGCAGAAGAGCAGTATAAAACAACATTCACTATGCCATGGAGTACATACATTTATGCAAGAATGCCATTTGGACTTACGAATGCTGGGGATACTTTTCAAAGAGCCATGGATGTGGATTTTGGGGATTTCATTGATATTATTATGGTAATATATCAGGACAACATCATAGCTTATTCCAAGAAGGCAGAAGACCATTGCAAGCATCTAGAGAAAATTTTCAAAAGAGCCCTGGAATATGGAGTATCCTTAAATCCAAAGAAATGTCATTTTGGGGTAACTGAAGGTAAACTTCTTGGTCACATTGTTTCTAGAGAAGGAGTCAGAATGGACCTAGAAAGGATTGAAGCAATTGATAAGATTCAAATCCCTAAAAATGTTAAGGGGATTCAATCTTTCTTTGGACAAATCAACTTTGTGAGGAGGTTCATCCCAAATTTTTTAGAAATTTTCAAGCGTATTGCAAAGATGTTAAAGAAGAATGCAGTTCTAAATTGGATAGATGAGGCCTTAGAAGCTTTTGCCAGCATTAATAAAGTGATCAAAGAAGCTCCAATTTTGAAATCCCCTGATTTCTCAAAACCATTTCAATTGTTCTCTTTCACTTCCTTTCACACCATTGCAGTTGTTCTATTACAGAAAAATGAGGAAGGACATGAGCAACCAATATCCTTCTTCAGTAAAACCTTACAATCTTCTAAGTTGAACTATGATATACATGAAAAATAGGATTATGCACTAGTTAAAGCAATGAAATCATTTAGACCCTATCTGGTTGGAGCTAAGATTGTGGTGTATGTACCTAATGCAACAACTAAGGACATATTGAGGCAATCAAAAGTCACAGGTAAAAGATGTCAGTGGATTAATCAAGTTTAAGAGTTTAACATTGAAATTAAAATCACTAAATTGATCAGAGGACAAGGGTTAGCTAAACTCATGGCGGAGACAAATTTGGATGCAGCCCAAATAAACCAAGTAGATTTGGAAAGTTTAGAAGTGAGCATCAAAAATTGTCCATGGTACACAAATATAGTCTACTTCTTAAAGCACATGAAATGTCAAGAAGGTTTAAGCGATAATTAGAAAAGAACTATAAAGTTACAAGCGTCAAGATATGTATTGATTCAAGGAGATCTATATTGGAAAAATAATGATGGTGTCCTCTTATTTTGTCTAGAAACCTATCAAGCTAAGTTGGTTATTAAAGAGTTACATGATGGGTAATGTGGTGGTCACTTTCCAGCTAAGACAACAACTCATAAGATATTGAAAGCTATGTATTATTGGCCCCATGTATTCAAGTATAATTATGAATATGTTAAAAAGTATGAATCTTGTCAGAAGTTCTCCAAAAAATTGAAATACAATGGTGCTTTACCCCTTATTCCTTTACAAACTGAGGAACCTTTCAAAATGTGGGGAATAGATTTTATTGGGGAAATTGCAGATGCTTCAAGTGGAGGTCACAAGTGGATATTGGTTGCAACAGATTACTTTATGAAATGGGTTGAAGCTATACCTACGAGACAAGTTACAAGCAAGGTGGTCATCAAGTTTTTGATAGACAACATACTTACCAGATTTGGAGTACCTTGCAAGATACTTTGTGACAATGGAATGTGTTTCAGATCTAAGGAATTTTTTGAATTTTGTGAGAAATATGGGATCAACCTATCATACTCATCCACATATCATTCGCAAGGAAATGGTCAAGCATAATCAAGCAATAAGAATATACTAAAGATCATCAGGAGAATGTTGAGCAATAATAAGAAGGCATGTGATTCAAAGCTAGGTCTTGCTTTATGGGCAGATAGGGTAACAATAAAAAGATCGATAAGTAGGAGATATTTTCCATAGCAAGTCAAATTGTGATATTGCTATTAGGATTTAACTGTGTAGTTTTTTTGAGTCAAACTCATTGACCCATGATTCATGAGTAGTGGTTCACCGAACCCATCTCTCATGAGAATGAAATGGAACACTTAGCACTCATTGGATGACCAATGAGTGCTAAGTGTTCCATTTCATTCTCATGAGAGATGGGTTTGGTGAACCACTACTCATGAATCATGGGTCAATGAGTTTGACTCAAAAAAACTACACAGTTAAATCCTGATAGCAATATCACAGTAAAAAGATCGACATGTTTTGCTCCTTATGAATTGATTTATGGGAAACAAGCAAGGTTACCATTAAATAATCTCTTGCTGGTTTACAGATTCATTTAGGAAGAAGAGCTTGAGGACGTAAATTTTATGGAAGACAGGTTGAGCCAATTAGCAGAGCTAGATGAGATGAGAAGAAGAGCACAAGAAAGGAATTTTCAACAACAATGATAGATTAAGACCCTTCATGACAAGAGAGCATCAGACAAGCCTTTCAGAGAAGGTGATTGGGTACTAAAATAGAATATAAAAAGGCCAACATAAAGGAAAGCATGGTAAGTTTGATGCAGTATGGCTAGAACCTTACATGGTCATTTCAAAGGTAGGTGAGAACTCATACCATTTACATGATACTGATGAAATTGTTCAAGAATTCCCAACTCATGGTCAGTATTTGAAGCCCTTTTTCTCTTAAAACAAGAAGTATTCTCTAAACTTGCACATTATTTTATTTTATTTATCTAAGCCTTATGATTCTTTTCTTACTATGGTCTGCTTTTCCAGAGATAACTAGACTCTCACTGCATCTAGGCAAGAATGCAGGTCCCCAATAAGAGCCATTGTTGACACCTGAAAATTCAGGTCCTAAATATGCAAGATATCAGGAAAGTATAATCTTCATTTTCATTTTCATGTTATTTCCCTATGTTAAAAATTAAACAATTAAAATAGCATAAATACTCATCATTATTCTATTTTTATGTTCATGGAATAATTTTTTAGTTATTTTATTTCAATAAATTTAATGCATGTATATTTTGAAATAAAATAATTATAAAACAGAATAATAAGACAGTTGGGTAAAAAAGGTGGCATGAGGGAGTTGAACACTCGACCTCTCAAGCCAACCCTTTTTCCTACCTACCTACCCTTCTACCCTCTAACCAGTTCGTCTATTGTTATTCTTTAAGAGGCTTTGGAAGAGGAATTAATTTATTTACATTTTCATGTGCAGGTGAGAAAATCAAGACACAATTCTCACACAAGGAGTATTTCTTATCAAAATAATGTTAATTTTTGAATATGAATATTCTTTTCTTGTATATTATTTACTTTATTAATTTCAAGAAAAAAGAGTGGGGAGAGGGAGTTGAACACTCGACCTCTCGACCCACCCTTTCTTCCTATCCTAACTACCCATCCTACCCTAAGCGATTGTCCTATTGTATTCCTTGAGAGTATGGGTAGAGGAAAAGTGATAGATTCAGATTATTTTCTTCCCTTTAGTAAATTTAGAAATCAATTATTAAGGTAAGAAAATATAATTCAGTCTCTTTTATATTATGTGTTTTAGAAGATTTTACACTTTGAGGATATTTAGATTTTCATTATGTAATTCTTTTTAGGGCATATTTTAACTTACCTTAAATTACTAAAGAGAAAATAATGTAATAAGGTATTTCATTCTGGTAAGTTGTATTATATTTATATGTTTTGAAACTATTTTAATATCTTTGGCATGAATTGAGTTTCAAAATATTTAAAATAATCTCTTACTTTACCATTTGGTAATTTTAAAATCAAATTATTAAAGTAGAATGGATTGTATTTTACCTTATCCAATTTACATTTTTTCACATCTCTCATTATTTCAAATACTAATTAGGTGATTTGAATATATATGCTCTTATTATTATATTTTATTTTCATTTCATAAAGATGCATATTTAGGGCTTTATTTTAGAGAGTAAAATTATTTTACCCTAAAACTTAAGTGCATTTTTATAAAATGGTTGTGAGAGTATATTTTATTTTTTTACATTTGAATGAATTTCTTGATATTAGGGTTGTTGTTTTTTATCCTCTTTCTAAAAATTTAATACCCTTACCCTATGTAAATTATTTTAAAATATCACTTTAGGGTAAGTGTTCCCCTTTTTTCTAGGGTGAGTTATAATCTTTACAACTAGTATACCCTAATGTTTTAGAAATATTTTTATATGAAACTAATATTGTTTTTGAAAAGGTATTTTGAAAAGGAAATACATTATATTTAAAATTTGAAAGTAAAACTTTAAATTTAAAATATAAAATTATATTCCTTTTTATAGATCTTAGGTTTTATCTTAATTAATAGGATTTTTATATGTTTTGATAATTAAAAGTGGGTAGCTATGATTAATTGTTTAAAATTTATTGGTATTTTCATTTATATTATCAAATACATTTATATCCATTATGTCATAATTTTATTGATGTCTTATTTTGATACATTATTAATTATTAAAATAAATAAATCTTAAATAGGGATCATTTTGAAAGCTTGGAACATTATTAAATATAATGACCCTAAATTTAAAATTTATTGAAAGATTATCTAACGTCGGATTTTTGTGTGCAGGAGTTAAAAATGTGGATTATCAAGCAAAATACCTGATGATATGACAAAGCCTATTTGTAATACGGGAAATATTTTTCCACAAAACCATTTGTATGATTAATATTGTAATTTTAGGGTTAGTTTTGGGATTAGGTTTCTATGAAAAGGTGTGTCTTTTCACGGGAAACCTTTGAATAGAATATTTATAATGAATCATTTGAAATCAAAAACAATACGACACAATTGGGAAATAGACTCCAACAACTATAGATTTCGAACCATCATATGTAAATTTCTCAAATGTCATGTGAGATAAGTTGTTTCATGCTTATTTGAGGTTATATGTTATTTATTTTCAGTTAGTTTTTCAGATACTCTATGTATTAGGTTGTTCCACTGTGTTCTATTCGCTGAATATTGTAATTCAAAGTTAATATATACAACTCGAGTATCAATTGTATGGTCTCTGAACCTACCACTGTTCTTATCGGTGTCTTAATTTGAGTTAAATTTGATAGGATTGGTTGTGTAAATTGATTTGAATTTTGAATCAAGTGGAAGCCTATGGAATGATAGTCTTGCTTTATTAAAAGTGAGTTTTCTTAGAACTGTCTCTGATTATACGTAGGATTGGAAATTTCCAACTCTATAACCCAAATTTTCATTAGGCGTTGATCTTGTTATTGTTTGAGAATTGTTATATGGTTCTTCTTTGTAGTTTATAAACAAATTTGATTACTTTCTTTAAAAGCATTTGCAATTAGGTTTTAGGTGATAGTTCAGTTTTAGTTTAGATTTCATAGAATACAACTATCGGGAAATTATATCATTTTCCTCCAAAGGTCATTTACCCCTTTGGAAGAAATTTTGTTTGTCTGTGCATGCATTTGTGTAGCATAGGGAACTTGTGAATTTAGCCCTACCAGCCTTGGCTCGATCAAGCCAGAATTGTAGAGGGACTAGTGTGTGCCTGTCAGTTTGCCAAAAATGGTCCATCATTTTTTAGCACCAACACAGCCGACTTGTGGCTGAAGTTTAGTATTTAAGGAGTTATTGGGGTAGTTGTTTAAGATAGATTCAATAGAAGTAAGTGTGAAGATTAGATCTAGATCCTATGAGATCTTGAAGATCAGATTGTTATCTGATAGTTTGTAGTAGCAGAGCTAGTGATTTGCATGGTTGGAGACAAGGAGATTGCTCGGAGGCTTGCGAGCTCAAGTTTAGATCTGCCTTAGGTTTTTCATTAGTTACTGATTGTTTTAGAGCTGGACTAGCTGGAAGATTGTAGAAATACTTTTATTGTATTTGGCTCAAATCCGGAAGGCCTTATAGCCAGGCATGTTAATGAAAATTTAGTTGAAAATATTGTTTTGTTGTGTTATTCCGCATTGTGGTGTTTGGATTCTTGTTTGGACTATCCTTAATTGGATCCTCCTTACATGTCCTACATTAGGTGGTATCAAAGCTTGAAGATCTTGAGTGTGTAAACTAATCTCCGAGTTGAGGTTGTTTGCACTAGGACTTTGTTGGTGACTTATTGGTTTGGGTTTTCAAAATCTTGAAGGATGCCTCTGAGAATATTGGACCCTAGAGTGATTGCAAATCTCTGTGATGCTGTGGAATCAAAGATTACAGAGAAAGTTAAAGTTGATTTCAGATCTAAGATGGAATTGATGAAGAATGACATGATCGTTGAGGTCATGAGAGCTATTGCTGCTATGCCGAGGAATCTTGGTACTGATGATGGTTATGAGGAAGCTACTAAAGACTTTGAAGCTATTGGCTCTAGTGGTGATGACCGGAGAGATAGATCTGGTGAAGACAAAACTGGTCGGTTACCTAGATCTGGAGCTTGGTTAAGTACTAGTTACCAAATGGAAGTTTCTACTTTCTCTGGTACTTTGAGACCGGAGGACTTGATTGATTGGATTGGTGAGTTAGAAGACTTCTTTGAGCTTGAATAAATTGAAGATCCTCTTAGAGTAAGATTGGCACAGACTAAGTTGAAAGGACATGCTACTCTTTGGTGGAAAGAATTAAAAAGAGATAGAGAAGATGAAGGTGAAATAAGGATCAATTGGTGGAGGTTGGTGGTGACTAAATTGAAAGTTAAGTTCATACCTGCCGACTATGAGCTTTACTTGTTTAAGAAATTTCATAATCTGAAGAAAAAAGATTTGACTGTGGAAGACTATATCGATGAGTTCTATAAGTTGACTATTCAATCTGGACATAGAGAAATTGGTAAAGAAAAAGTAGCTTAGTATGTGAATGGTTTGAGATTTAATATTCAGGATGAGCTTGGTATGTTGAAGATTGATTTGGTTGAAGATGCTTATCAGTATGCTCTGAAGGTAGAAGATAATTTGAAAAGGAGACAACATAGTAATCCCCGAGGGAAGGAAAAGATTGATCACTTGGTGAAGGATAAACCGACTGTTGAAGATGAACTGAAACTTGTGGAATTGAAGAAGAAGATAGGTAAAGTTATCTTTAAGGGTACTTGTTATAATTGTGGTGAAGAAGGACACCATGCTTTTGAGTGTACACAGAAGAAGTTTGGTGACCGAAGGACTGCTGTAGTAAATGAGAACATTTAGAATGAACCTGAATCTGAGAACTTGCTTGTTCGAAGAACATTGCTTGGTGCAAATGAGGAACCTTGCTAGAGGAGTAATCTGTTCAAAACTCGGTGCAAGTCAAGAGGTAAAATTTGTGATGTAATTGTTGATAGTGGTAGTACTAATAACCCCTTATCCTTATAGGATTGGATGGTTACAAGATGTTCATGCTCTGGAAGTGAGGGAGTAGTGCTTTGTTGATTTTCAAATTGGCCAGTATAAGGATCTAGTATTGTGTGATATTGTGGAGATGAATAGTTGTCATATATTGCTCAGTAGGCCTTGGCAATATGATTGTAGAGCTATGTATGATTTTGTTAAGAATGTGTTTACTATTGAGAAGAATAATAGGAAGCTTTTCCTGATGCCTTTGCTGGATACAACACTCAGTAGGAGACACCTGAGCTTTGGTAGCTGAGATGAGTTGGGAAATTGTGAAAGGATGGATCAGTATGGAGAATAAGCCTGTGTTTTATCAAGGAAAGATTTGAAGAGACAGAGGAAATAGAAGTGGAAGAGTATGCAATGTGAAGAGTTGAAGGGCTTGTATGTGAAGAACCAGTTCGGGGTTTATGTGTTGAATCCTAAAAGATGTTCTTCTAGCCTATGAGAACATCTTTTCAAACCTAGGGTGTCTGATGCAGGGGCATTCTAGGGTACTCAGTGAATGTCCATGGAGGTGTGTTGTTTTGGTTCTATTTTACTCAGTTGTAGCTTTAACCAATGGTCTCAGTTATTGAAGGAAGCTCGGTCGCTAAAGGAACTCAGTGAAACCTCTGGCGCTCAGTGTAATTTTTACTCAGCGATGCCTATGGTACTTGGTCGATGTGCTTGCTCAGTGATGCATGTGTTTCTTGGTGATACTTGGCATGGTCAGTTGTTTCATTGATGCTTGATTGTTTCTTTGGTGCTCGATAGTTCTTGTTTACTGACTAGAGTTCTTGGAGATTTGGCTGGGCGACTTGGTGCATTTATTGTTGGTAGCTTTTGTTGTTTTCTCCTATGTAGATCTAGAGGTCGACATGGATAATTAAATGTCTTTAAGGCTATTTGAGAGCCGAATATTGTTGCATTTAATATTTGTTTGTAATAGAAGCTGACTTGGCTTAGGAGTTAATTATTTCTTCCAGTTGACTTGTGGCTGAAGATTAGTATTTAAGGAGTGCTTGGGGTAGTTGTTTAAGAGAGATTCAGTAGAAGTAAGTGTGAAGATTAGATCTGGATCCTATGAGATCTTGAAGATCATATTGTTATCTGATAGTTTGTAGTAGCAGAGCTAGTGGTTTTCATGCTTGGAGACAAGGAGATTGCTTAGAGGCTTGCGAGCTCAAGTTCAGATCTACCTTAGGTTTTCCATCAATTACTGATTGTTTCAGAGCTGGACTAGGTAGAAGATTGCAGAAATACTTTGATTGTATTTGGCCCTAACCCAGAAGGCCTTACAGCTGGGCATGTTAATGAAAATTCAGTTGAAAACATTATTTTATTATGTTATTTCACATTGTGGTGTTTGGCTGCTTGTTTGGACTGTAGTTAATTGGATCCTCCTTATGTGTCCTGCGTCAATATTGACCATATTTTTTTTATAGTGCCCCTATGTTAAGGATGTGTGGAACTGAGTGTTTTACCTTTCTTAATGTTTGGTGAGTAATGCCTGATTCTATGAGGTTTTTTAATTATCACTATATTTTTTGCACCTTTAATAACCCTATAATCAGAAATATTTGGGTCTAAATTCTTCATTTTCTCACTTGGAACATATGGAAAGAAAAACTAATAATAGAATCTTCATGGATCAATCAAGAAAAAATGCTATCGTTCTCCAGATAATCAAACAAAAAGTTAAGGAAAATATCAATTTTAGTTCCTATGTGAAAGGAAAAATCATTCCTAATCTTCAAGAGTTAAGGGTTAAATAGAATTGGGGCATACACCATAACCTTGTAAATATCAACTGGACCAGTATATTGAGAAGAAAACTAACTATATGGACTCCCTTGGAGGAAGGATGGGTTAAATGAAATGTGGATGGTTGTGCCAAAGGAAATCTTGGGATTTCAGTTGTAGGAGGAATTATCAAAGATTGAAAAGGAACATTTACTGAAGGATTTTCTAAAAAAATTGGCACTGTTGGATCCAATAATTGGGTTGAAGCTATTGCTTCTTGGCATAGTATTAAGTACCTTAAGGAGTTCAATTATGATAATACCATCCCTGAAGGAGACTCAAAATTAATAATGGATTACTTGAAGGAAAGTACTAGTTGTCCTTGGTATCTGTTAAGTATCCTGGAAGATTGTAAAATAATATTATCTACTTTTAGGCAATATGAAATTAATCACACTCTAAGGAAGGAAACAATACTGCTGACTATATGGCTAATCTAGGCCTTAATTTCCAAGACTATTTTTATATCAATTTTGAATAGTGTCCTTAAAGGCTTAAGGAAATCTTAGCTAATGAGAGGATACAAGGGAATGTTCTACTTCGTATCTGATGGGGGTACTTGTTTATGATTAGTATTTGTGTGATTATCGATTTGGTGTGGAGCTCTAGAGAAAGTAATATTAAGACCAAACAACTAAATAATAAGTCTTCTTTTACTATGAGACTTATGAAGAATAATTTCCCCGATTCCATGTAAATTAATGGCTACCCTAAGGGTAAGATTAAAGTTGTATTAAGGATGGCTACAAGTGGGACCCTTTGCTGAATTTTACCATGGAAAGGGAAATATTTAAATAGTTAATAAAAATGTGGGTAAGGTTGATGAGTTACTTCACCAAACCTAGTTAAATTATGACCAGATGGAGTCTCAAATTAGTTGGTAGCCAAGTAGGCAACATTGCACAAAAGGTATGTAAAATCAAAATAAAGATATTGTTATTAATGATAATACAATTGGCATAAATGATTATGACAATTTTAAAGCTATCCTTTATGGTAAATATATTTTCAATAGTTCGAAGGATCATTTTAAAATCTTTTATAGAAACCAATGTTGGCATATAATGATGAAGGGTGATAATAACAAGTCACCTTGTTTATTTTAAAAGTAAAAGTTTATTTTCTACAAGAAGATTCATGTCTGATCTGGTAAAAGGAAAAAAATAGGGTTTTTGTTTTATTTTGGAACTGGTACTTGTGGACCTCAAACAACCACTTGTGATCTCCAACTGAATCTATATGAAGTGGAAGTGATGGGTGGACCTCTCAAATGCTCAAATCCCAAGGATTGTAGAGAGCTAATGTAGAACAATGAATTGTGGGACATCTTTAATAAAGTAGTGCTAACATCATATTTTAAAGTCACATGGGGATACAATAGAACCCTTTCCATGAAAGCATGGCATCAACGGAATGTTATTATCGGTATCATCAAGTTTTTGGTGACCCTTGAACTTATTGCCAAGGCCATGAGGTTGAAATATGATGGTGAAAAAGTCAAGATGTGAAGCTTGGGGGACTACAAGCTCTACATGAAGAGGTTTTTTAAGAAAGGAGAAAAGATTGTGGTGGTCGCCAATTAAAATGGGTATGACAAATTCTCCTTACCCCCCATTATGCTCTGGTTTTCTTTTATGTCATGAGTTATTTTACCCTTGAGAGAATTTCTATCGCCTTTCATGACTATCACTTCCCCATCGCCAATCATATTAGGAATGGCCATAAGATAAATGTCTCATTTTTTTCTTTTCTCATCCTTAAGCAGCAACATTTCCAAAGGAGATTTTCCTCTATTGCATCAGGCTTTAATCTATGCTTTGTACCATCATGAGTTTGAAAAGTCTCCATTTCATATCCATCTCCTATCTTATCCTCAACATGAGAAAAACTAAAGTGCAAAACCAACTAATAGCTTTGTTAAAATTGAGCTTATTGAGAGCAATCCCTTACCCAAAAACCCTAATCTTGGGGGAAAGAAAGAAGGTAAAACCCCTAAATTTGTTTCTTCAAATATCCCTCTCAAAGCTTCTCTATTGAACACCACTCCTTTAAAAAGAAAAACCCCTACCAACAAGTCGAGCCCTTCAAAAGTTAGAAAAATAGGCAAAAAGGTCAAGAAAATGAGCCCCCTAATTGATGTGGACAGGGAAGAAGATGGAGCTAAGAAAATTGAAAATGTGGAGGAATCAAAGCATGATGTCAATTATGGTGAAAGGAGATTCACTTGGTTTCTCAATAAGGAAAGGAAAGAAAAGAAAATCATGGAAGATGTGGTTCTAGAGATAGATTTTGAATATGAACCTGAAGAGGATGATTCTATGGATAATTCTAAGGATGATGATTATAAAGAAGGTGAAGAAGGTGAAGAGGGGTTGGTGGAGGAAGAAAAGGAAAAATCAGTAGACATAATGGTTAATTTGAATGAACTAGAAGAAGTTGTGAATCTAGCTGGGCTATTACTTCTCTCTACAGGGTTATTGATGGTTTCATGAAAATTTCTATCTTTTGCATGGTCATTGGCAAGAGAAAAATGAGGAAGATTACATGAAGAAAAGGAAGACTAAGCACTAGAGAAAAGAGAGAGTAGGACAAGGACATGGAAGATTGGAAGAGTGAGCTAAAATGTCCCTCAAAGGACTGGGAGATTATTTCAAAATTGTATGATAGTAAATAAAGTAATCCTTAGTTTATCTTTCCTAGGTGTTGTAGTTTTGTTAAATATGCAAAATTTAGATAGTTTTTTTTGTGTAGTTCTCAGGACAAATGTTTTTTCATGGACAATATGTTTCTTAAGAGTGGGGACTTTGATTGTTTTGTTCTTATTTTGAAAAATAAGCACTATGACATAAACATTATAGTGTTAAGTTACTATTATGATAATGTTGTTGGTAGTAGTGTTAGGATGATCTTAGACATGCATATTATCTATGTTTTCAATTGATTTGGTTTGTAGGTTTTTGTGTTCTTTCGACTCTAATAGCCCAAACTAGGGGTTCTTGTGATGTTTCATAATATTGTTGTCGATGTGATTGGAATCAGGGCCCTCTCCTTGTTGATTCAATAAAAAATATTGACTATATATAGATCTTTCTTTTAGAAATAAATATTAACTTCAGTAACTCTATAATATCAACACTTAGAATTACTCAAAAGAATCAATAAACACAAATATTCCTAAAGCTAGGTTATTAGCCTAACTACTTCACTTTAATAAATACTTTATAGTCTTCAACAAATACATTCTTATTCTCAATTGTATTAATTTAGTTCTTGAGTTCAAATTTCATAGTTAAATTTCTAAGTAATAAAAAAACTTATAAATTCTATAATTTCAAATATGAATTATAAAAAGGATAATAATAGTTTTTGAATTTCTTTTCTAGTCATATTGAATATGTATCTTTGATATACCTTTTTAGTATTAATAATGTATTGTTCTTATGTGAAAAATAACAACAATTATAATTATTATTTTAGTTCTTGAAAATGTTCTGAAATTGAAATAAATTTTGAATAGAAATGTGAATGAAACTTAGAGTAACTTAAAAAAGCTACCTTATTTAAACCTTCATCTTTATTTTAAATATTATATTGATATAGCTTTTGTAAATTCTATTATAAATATATTTTAGTTTATTAATGTAATCATTTTTTTAAAAAGTTCATTAAGAATCAAGTTTTGTTAATTATAAGAGCTTTGACATGTTTAAGGGATGAGGCTCATCTTGTCCTTCATGTTAAATTATAATTTGAATGTGTCTTTACACTGTTTTGTACTCTGGTTTTAGGTCCATGTAAAACCTACTTTTACCTTAATAAAAAACAATCACAAAAAAAACATTGCAAATTGTTTCAAATATTACATAATTGAGAAAATTGAAGGAATAAAGCTAAGTACACATATTCATTTCTTTGAACCACAACTTCTTCTAGTGAAGAAACAACCTAGCATGCCCTTTGGTTCTATTATCATTCTCAACTCATTTATCATTCCTTTCTAAGCATAATTATTATCTTAGAACATGTTGTTATCCTCTCTAACAATGTGCATGGACTCTTCTCTAAATGATTATTAGAAGTGGTGAACTTGACCTATGTAATGCAAAATCTATTCAATCCAAAGGTGAGATAAAGAAGAAAATATATACCATCTAGTTGCAAATATAGCTCATGTGATGTAGGAATCTCTTCAAACGCACAAAAGTAGATACATATTATGTAGGAGAAGGTTTTGGGCCTTGTCAAAAAATATGAAAAGCTTGCAAGGAAGATGGATGATCCCATGCAGAGTGCTAAGGTTCCATATATTGTGAAAAAAATAAAAAATTGAGAACTATTGTATGTTTCTGTTCATTGTAAGTCAAAAATAAAAGACAAAATTACCCATTAGTATATATCTTTTTGCCACTAATAAAAGGAGAATAGTCAAAACACATTGTTACTAGTAAAGAGAGTGCTTTTTAGTCTATATTTAAAACATTTGACAACAAAAAATAGTTATATTTTTTTTAATACTTATTCAATTTTGAGATAATAATCTTATCTCTAAATAACTTGTATTTTTCTTTCAAATAATAAAATTTAATTCACTATAAATTTCATAAATTAGATGTTTATAGATCACATAAGATCCAACTTTCTATATCCCGAAAAAAGCCAGTCATTGGATTATATGTCAGATATGGAGCCTACTTGAGCTAATGTCCCTAATTTCAAAATGTGACCATCTAATTTGTTCACTGGTACTACTTAGTATTCAAAATGGTTTGCAATCATCTCTTGTATGCCAATACTTTTCAAAATAACTGAAACAACAAAACTAATAACCTATTGTATGACATCATGACTTTTATATGTAGATTTAAAATATTCGAATTGAAACCAGAATTACAGAATTAAAATAGCAGAGTACATAAAACAAAGAACACACAAATTTATCGTGGTTCACCACAATAGTGGCTACGTCCACACTGAGAGCAGAAGAATTCTATTAATCTCAAACTGAATGAATTACAATGAAGAGATGAGTCTTATTTATAAAGCTCAATCTTAGTAGCTGGAAAGACAAGGCACAAACAAACAAATGTCTGTTGGCCTTCCAATTTCAACAAACTCCCACCGGAAGTCAACGGATAATCCAGCTGATCAGGCATTCCCCTGCTCTACATGCTGATCTACTTCAGCTTAACAAGTCCAAGAGAAGTTCTTGCACATTCGAACTTCTCTTTGTTTACAACTTTAGTGAATACATCTGCTGGATTGATTTTAGTATCAATCTTTTCAACCTTCAACCTGCCCTCTTCAACCATATGCCGAACAAAGTGAGCATGAATGTCAATGTGTTTTGAAGGTCACTGAGAAGTATGATTGTGAGCCATAAATATGGCGCTGCGACTGTCACTGAAAAGAATATAATCCTTTTGTTGATACTTCATTTCACCAAGTAATCGCTGCAACCAGATCATTTCCCGAGCACCTTCAGAAAGAGCCAAATACTCAGCTTCAGCAGAAGAAAGAGCAATAGAATGTTGCAGCCTTGAAGCCCAACTGATAGCAGCTCCAGCAAACATGAATGTGTAACCAGTAGTAGATCTACGCTTATCCAAATCTCCGGCAAGATTTGAATTCATGAATCCCCGTAACTGTTCATTGTTGCTACCAAAACATAATACCAAATCTGAAGTGCCTTTGAGATATCTTAGTACCCATTTGACAGCCTCCCAATGAGTCTTCCCGGGATTTCTCATGAATCTACTTACAACTCCCACCGCATGAGCAATGTCGGGACGTGTCGAAACCATAGCATACATAATGCTACCAACTGCAGATTTGTAAGGAATGTCTTCCATATATTCCTTGTCCTCTTGTGTTTGTGGACACAATTTTGCTGATAACTAAAAATGTGAATCAAGTGGAGTAGAAACACTATGCGCATCAGCCATACCAAATCTATGAATTACTTTGTCAATATACTCCTTTTGTGACAATGTGATCACTTTCTTCTTCCTATCTCGGGTGATGGTCATACCAAGAATCTTCTTGGCTGCCCCTAAATCCTTCATGGCAAATGTGCTTGCCAATTTAGTTTTCAGTTCATTAACAATTTTAGAGCTTGTTCCCGCTACTAACATATCATCAACATAGAGAAGAAGAATAAAAAATTCACCATTCGAGAGTGTCTTATAGTAAATGCACGGATTAGATTCACATCTGATAAAATTATGTTCAGGCATGAAGGAGTCAAACTTGACATACCACTGTCTTGGGGCTTGCTTGAGCCCATACAAACTACGCTTCAGCCGGCAAAAAAGATGTTCCTGCCCCTTTTTCACAAAACCTTCAGGCTGATGCATATATAACTCCTCATTAATGTCTCCATGTAAAAACACCGTTTTAACATCTAACTGTTCCAATTCAAGATCCCAAATGGCTACTAATCCCAATACTGTTCGGATTGATGTCATCTTCACAACCGGAGAGAATATTTCAGCGAAATCAATTCCCTATTTCTGAGCATATCCTTTTACTACCAACCGAGCTTTGAACCATTTGTGACCTCCTCCTTCATCTTTCAATTTATAGACCCACTTGTTCTTGAGTGGTTTCCGATTTGGTGGAAGAGAAACCAAATCCCAAGTGTCGTTTGCTTCAAGCGAACTCATTTCATCTGTCATAGCAATAAACCAATCATTTTTATCATTACTTAGACATGCTTCTTTAAAAGTTGCAGGTTCAACTTGCTCAGAAATTAAGAGCTCTGGCTCTGCCTCTTCAGCAAATAACAATTGATAATCAGAAAATTTTGAAGGAATTTTCCTCTCTCTTGAGGATCGTCTCAATTCAGGATGATCTGGTACACAAGAATGAATTCTCTGTAGTTGATTATCAGCATTTTCTCCAGGTAAAGGATCTCTATTGGTAAGTAACTCATGAGGACTACCCTTGGAAATGGGAAAGGAGCATGTCCTCTGTATACCTGTATTATTTCGGTATGCTGGTCCTGTTAAAACTTGTTCTTGATGAACACTATCTCTGCCAGAAGATGTGCTTATTGTTTCCTCCGTAATGTGTCCACGCTGGTCCCCAAAAGTGGACTCTTCCATACCCGTATGCTGAGAGTGGTCTTCACTATCATTTGAATGACTGAGAGAGTGACTGGCATGAGATCTCTCTACCCGGGAGTTGCTATGGAGAGTAGTAGTCTGCAGGGGAGACTCACAAATGCGAAGGGAAGCAGTGTGCGGGTTAGGCACTGCAGAACCATGTATTGGAACATGAGTGCGTGGGATAGAATTGCCAAAGCTCCTGTCATGAGTGTCACGTGAGAAGGGAGGAATGTCTTGCAAGGGAGGAGAATGTTGACTATCGTGAGTCATTCCAAACTTGCTGTTGTCTTCTCCTTTGCCATGAGTGTCTTTAAGACTGTCATGGGATATTCCAAACTTGCCGTGAATGCTATCTCCTCTGCCATGATAAGTATCTTCTCCCTTGCTGTAACAATCTCCTCTGTCATCAAAATCGTGAGAGGAATGTGAACTGTTGTGAGTTTGAAAACCGCCTTGTGTTTCATGCCTGCCGTAACTATCTTCTCTGCTGTTGCTTACATTATATGTAAGATCCTGCTGCTGTGTACATAGATTAGTGTGCAGGTTGCGCAAGACAATCTGCTGCTCACGTAGATCAGACTGCTGCTCACGTGGGCCAGTCTGCAACCCAAGCTGCTGCTCTTTGAAAATAATGTCATGGTCATCACCATTTGTTATTCCTTGCAGGGTGTGAGAAGAAAAAGTTTCGTGGAGAGGAGAAGGGAAGAGCATAGGCTCTCCCTTGTTTTCAAAAAAACTTTGACTACCATCAGTCAAGTTTCTATGTTCTTCATTGAACAGATGATGTGAGTAATGATCCTCACTTGATGAGGATTGAAAAGGATAATTGAGAATGGAGGTTGGAGTCGCCTGAAAGGAGCTTCTTCCCTGTGGATTAATACCATTTGAAGGTATTGTGAAGGAAATATAATCATTTCCAAACTTATTAATGTCTATAGAAGCTGAAAATTTTTGCTCATTAAAAATGACATCACGACTGCGAATGATTCGCTCTTCAACTGGATCCCAAATTCTGTAACCAAACTGATCTTCGCCATAGCCAACGAAAATGCCCTTTTGTGATTTGAAATCTAGCTTTGTCCTCTTTTCTTTTGGGACATGAACATGAGCTTCACACCCAAAAACTTTGATGTGTGAGTACGAAATCCTCTTTCCCAGCCATTCATCTTCCGGAATGCCAAACTCAAGACGAGATGAAGGAGTTCTATTGATTAAATAGACTGCTGTATTACAGGCTTCCGCCCAAAATTCTTTGCCCAAACCAGCATTTGAAAGCATACACCGTGCCTTCTCAAGAATGGTTCTATTTAACCGTTCTACTGCCCCATTTTCTTGAGGCGAATAAGGAACAACCTTAATTCGTCTTATACCATGATCTGCACAAAAGTTATCAAACTCCAACGAACAGAATTCACCTCCATTATCTGTTTTTAAACACTTAATTTTATGACCACTCCGATTTTCCACAAGAGCTTTAAAAATTTTAAATTTTGAGAATACTTCTGACTTTCTAGAAAGCATATAAACCCATACCTTTCGGGTGCTATCATCAAGAAAGGTGACAAAATAGCGTGCGCCTCCATAAGAGGTTACCTCTGTAGGTCCGAAGACATCCAAATGCACTAACTCCAAAGGTGTAGTCCTTTTATCATGTCCATCTTTCAAAAAACTGACCCGCTTTTGTTTCCCATGAAGACAATGCTCACAAAATTCTAAATTTGCAGATTTGAGACCCGTAATTGATCACGATTCAACATTACCTCAAGGCCTTTCTTGCTCATATGGCCTAGCCTTTGATGCCAAAGCGCAACATCGCTGTCCACAAGTGTTAAAGCAGCTCCCACCTTATCAATGGGTTTCAAAATACAGAGACTTCCAGTTTTGTCTCCTTTAGCAATAGCCAAGGAACCTTTGACTATTTTCCATGAATCCGTAAGTTCAGTTTTGAATCCTTAGGTGTACAATTGACTGACAGAAATCAGATTCCTCTTTAATTGAGGAACATGTCTAACATCTTTAAGAAGTAATTTTGCTCCTCCTTCAAGATGCAAGACAACATCTCCTTTCCCAACAATTTTACAAGCTTTATTATCACCCAAAAACACCTCTCCGAATTCACCATCTTGATAATTTGTAAATGCATCCGTGAGATAGGAAGCATGAAAGGAAGCTCCCGAATCAATTACCCACGAATCAGTTTTTGTATCACTTGTTGACAAAATTAGGATGCCCGGATCCCTTTCACAAACTGTGTTTGCTTGACTGTCCAATACTTGTTCTTGTGCCTTCTTATATTTTCTACAATCCTTTTTAACATGCCCAGCCTTCCCACAAAATCAGCAACCGTTTTGTCTCCCTCTTGACTGCGACCTTCTTGCAGATTGGGACCTCCGATTGTTGTTAAATCTGCCTCTATGTTGGCTTCTTCCTCTATTCTCGGTGCTCACCATTGTGAGAGCATTACCGGAAGAGGATTCATCATTCTTTCTCCTCAAATCTTCGGAGAGCAGGGTGGCCGAAACTTCATCAAAAACCAGCTTCTTGGTAGTTGATGCTGAAGTGCTTATGGCTATCACAAGTTCATCCCAGCTATTAGGAAGAGAACATAGCAATAGAACAGCTTTATTATCATCATCTTGTGTCATGCCAACTGAATTCGCTTGGCTGATCAAGGTGTTAAATTCGTTCAGGTGATTTGTCATGGATTCACCTTCCCTCATCTTAAGTTTATACAACTTCTTCATGATGAAGACTTTGTTCACAACAGATGTTTGTGCGTATGTTGAAGCCAATTTATCCCATACGTCTTTGGCTGTAGTTTTGTCTAAAACATTATACAGCACATTGTCGCCTAATGCCAAAAATATTGTTGACATGGCTTTCTCATCAAGCTTTTCCCAATCTTCATCTGACATGGCTGTGGGTTTCTTCGCTTTTCCTTCAAGTGCAAGCGAAAGCTCTTTATTGACTAACAACGCTTTCATTTGAATCTTCCAAATTCCGTAGTTCTTCCCAGAAAATTTCTGAACTCTTACTTCTTCCATAATTCTGAAAACGAAATCTTCAACCAGCGATTAACCTCACTCTGATACCAATTGTAGATTTAAAATATTCGAATTGAAACCAGAATTACAGAATTAAAACAGCAGAGAACATAAAACAAAGAACACACAAATTTATCGTGGTTCACCACAATAGTGGCTACGTCCACACTGAAAGCAGAAGAATTCTATTAATCTCAAACTGAATGAATTACAATGAAGAGATGAGTCTTATTTATAAAGCTCAATCTGAGCAGCTCGAAAGACAAGGCACAAACAGAGAAATGTCCGTTGACCTTCCAATTTCAACATTATATATATCCTTCCAATAAATACCTTTTAATTATTGATTTGTCTTTTGATAAAACACACTGAACTCTTTTACCAGAATCACCAAAAAAAAATGCATTAAGAATCTTAAATTTTAATAAATCTTTAAACACTATTTCATTCTTATTTATCTTTCTATCATCCATACAACTTCAATATAAGATCAGATATCTGAAAGTATTCCTAGACTTTCTCAGTAATTCTTACTAAAAATCTTTGAATACACCCACCATAAAACCATGACTTAAACCCTAGCCTTCTATCAAAGGAAGACAAATCACAAGAAACATGAACATGACCTAAAGTAATATGTCATCCTTGCACTGTAAAAAGCTGAGTAAGATGGAGCTTTGGGTAAAATGTAATACAAAGGCCATCTGCTATTAAAAGCTTACATGAGTCTGCCCTGTTAATTTGGCAAACTGATCGCTGCCAGATCTTGTGTAGGACCAAAAGTTTTGGCAGTGCAAATTTTAGAACTGTGTGTCAATTAAACAGAGCTGTAATTGTGATTCTGACAAGACCCATAAATTCTCAATATTATATTTTGAATATATGCTGAATTTATTATAATTTTAGTTATAGGGGATCTCAAACTTTGTAAGAGAGAAATTTTTCATGAATTTTTCAATTAGAAAAAGAAAAATTTCCAAATGAAAACAAGTTTTTTCCACTGAGAGAGCTACACAGAGTCTACCACAGCAATAAATATCTGAACTGTATCACCATGTTTATTATTGCACATGTACAATAGTTGGAGCTGTATACACTTCCCAATAATAATAGCCACTGAAACATAGACTTCAGCATTCACCAGTTACAGAGGTTGTTGATTGAAACCTGCCCTCTCCAAGCTAGGATTCAGATAGAGATTTAAGTTTGTGATTGTTGTTCCCCATGTAACTTCACAGCTCACAGACATTTGTTAAAGACTGAGTAGAATTACAGCTAACACATGTGCACTGGCATGAACTAATATATGTATATGTGAACAAAACTATTAGAGAGACTATTTCTTTGAAATGGGTAAAAGATGAAAGGAGGTAGCATCTAAACCAAGATAAGATACTAATTTTGGAGTTCAAAACTAAATTTATTCTATATTTGGACAGAAAAAGATACATACAACAAATGAATTTCTAACTTATATAACTTAAAACAATCCAACTATGAATTCTACCAGTTTAATTTTAAATAAGAACAATTTATACATTTCAAAACAATGCCAAGACCAATAAATCATGAAAGAGGAAAGAAAATTATAACAATAACATAAACTTGAAGGATAACTATGATCCAACTGATTGTCTCCTAAATGAACTACAAAGCCTTTTATATAAAAAACACTTACAGAGGAAAATGGCTGCCCTCTCCATGATGCGCAAGATTTTGATTCCAAATACATAAAATCAGATGGGTTAAATTATTAAGAAAATAATCTTCCTTATACAATCAAGATAATCATGAGTAACATATAAATTCTTTTATATTTAAAAATTCAAAGTATCATTTTTTTTACTCTTTATTCTTATTTCTGATTTCGATTGTGCATTTTCTTATGATCTATCATCAGAATGATAGAAATTTCAAAGAGTTGCAGATCTAAAGAGATCAAAACTGTCTGTTGCTGTTCTTAGATTCGATTGTTTGAATATTTTTGCATCAATGTTTGGATCACACTCAGTGATAGGATGGTAGAGAGCATAAGAAGAAAAAAAATTTGAATCCACAAACTCCTTTTGCTCTCTACCAAACTGATGATAGATTATGGAATATAATCTGAAACACTCACAATCGAATTCAAAAACAATAACATCAAATAGTCTAAAAACTATACAAATCTATGAACACAAATTTAAACTACCATTGTCAAGAAAATATAGAAAACTTTTAAAAATACTAAAACAAAGAAAACGTTTACCATTGTTGATATTGCTCTGAGGACTGCTAAACTAGCTGTGCATAGACATGATGAACCTCTCCAACAATCTCACCTCTGTGTCCAGAGATATACAAACAAATATATACACACCTCAAGACATAATTGATGAGATTGTTGGAGAGGTCAACATCTCTTCACACAAAATCCATCAAAACCCAAGTCTCCCAATGCATTTACTCCTTCAATTCAAACACAGCTTTCAGTTCATTGACTGTGAATTACAATATGAAATATGAAGGACTGATGGATCTTTTTATAGGCCTCTTGACTTTCTCTTTTCGTAATATACAAATGAACTGAACTGCTGTCTGAGTTTTGACAGAGGCAGGAAATTGAAAAGAAGAAGAATCTCGTGATACATTTTTCATTTTCAATGAAGATCAGCTTTGGTTTTTTCTGCTGTCTGAATTTGGCTAGACAGGGAGCCCGTGAGTTTGCAGACAAAAAAAAAGTGTACCAGTTTGACCTTGGCAGTACTTTGGCATTTATGGCAACATTTCACGTGAGCTATCACTCTGTTTTTCCCAATCAGTTCCCATTGAAAGGGAAGATCTTGATTCTTACATTGGTTTTTAACATTTTCGAGCTCAAAAAAGAAACATGGTTTTGAAACTTTGCTCAAGAAAAGCTCTTTTTCTATAAATTATGATGATGTGATCTCTGTCTGTAAATTATATGGTCTGCTCTTGAATTTTTGTACTGTGAAAGTATTTATGGCGAATCAAATGAAATTACACAATTACTGGGAACAGAGAAAAGTACAGCAGGGAAGAAAAGTTCAACATAGAGAGAATCTTAGTGTGAACTGTCTTAGCCCTAGGACATGAAAAAACTGACACTCCTTGCGTTATCTTACAATTCTTGTTGTTTGAGATAATCAGGTTTGTGTAATCAAAAGCTAATTCAACAATCCTTATTCACCATTTGGTGTCTTAATAGTGTAATATCTGATGTTGAATTTCAATTATTTTACAATTTAAGAGAGAGAGGGAATCATGATTTTATAATGGTAAAAATAATATTGAATTTTTTATAAATAATAAAATAATAAGGAGTAGGAAAGTTAGTATGAAGTAATGTTTTGGATCTTGGAGGAGCGGGGACTTGGTGTCAGTAGAGAAAGGGGCTTTGATAATTTCTATTCTAGGGTTCAACAACATGGTTTTTTAGTCAAGCTCATTGACCTCCATATTTCGGGAGTAGCAGTTCACATGAACCCATTTCTTATGAGAATGAATGGTTCGTTTAGCATTCATAGCATCTAAGAGATGCTCACAAAGGCAAAGCATTGAGACTTCTTGAGAGATCATCCATCGTACTACTACTCCAACTCAAGTGTGTTTAACCATGAATTTTCCCCCAAGATCAAGCCCACTTAGCTTCCTACCACACTTGGGGGAAAATCCATTGTTTAGTGCACTTGATTTGGAGTAGAATTGAGATAGATGACCTCTTGATAAGTCTCAATGCTTCACCCACGTGAGTATCTCCTAGATGAAGTGAGTGCTAAGTGGACCATTCATTTAATGAGAGATAAGTACATGAGAACCATTATTCATGAAATATGGACCAATGACTTTGACTCAAAAGCTACACAATTGCATCCTAATAAAAATATCAGAATTTGACACAATATGAAATGTCTCCTACTTTTGGAACAACCAAGATCTCAATGCGAAATCCAAAACTTCCACAAACAAATATATGTAAAAACAAGCCAAAAATATATCATACAAAGGTGAATAAAAGATATACAATGAAGCCCTTGCATATGAAGGTGATGATAAACTAAGAAGATGGCTGGAGACACTAACCACCTTCTATATGCATAAGAGAAGTATATCTAATGTGTAATGTGCACTTAAGGTAGGTATCTCAAAAGATGTGCACATTTATCACAACCTTAAGATGTGAGACAAAAAAGGGCCCCTAAGTGTGGGCTCAATGAGTGATATTTCTAAGTGCAATGGATTGGTGCAGATAACTCAATTCACACACTTAAAGGGGAAAAAAATCCTACATAAAATTACTCATTTTCCTAGAGAGGTTCACTATATTATCAACTAGAGAAGCGTGAACTTGAAGTGGGTCTACACTATATCCGCGCTATGGGGGACTCAAGTTATTCGATCAAGTGTGTAAAGGAAACTAAATTGAAAGCAACAACTAAATTAAAAAGATGACAATTCTAGAAATGAAACTAGCTTCATAGTAGTGGTTGTGGGTAAACTTCTTAATGAAGCAATAGTAGCTACAAATGGTGCAAAACTACTAAATTAACTAAGTTGCAATACAAAACACTACTAACACTTAAGCATATTAAACAACAATCTAAATGTTTAACAATCTCAGATGTCGAGAGGGGGGGTGTGAATTAGTATATATAAAAGCTTAACCACCTATTATCCATCCATTCCATTTAACATGTGTAAAAGTAACAAAACATGTAACACACAAGAACACCAAGGTTTTTACATAGAAAATCCAATGTGGGAAAACTACGGTGAGATAAACCTCATTAGATGAAAAAATGATTATGATAGTTTTAGACTCAAGGCCAAGGATGCTCACTGCTCTTGATTTGATTTGTGGGATAAGGTGCACAACTTTAGGGCAATATACAAGGAATTGTGAATTCAAGATCACTTCTTGAGGGCAAGATATAATATGATTTGATTACAAAGAAATGTGTTTGTTGAATTGTAGAATAAAACATATCCTTTGAAATGTTAATTACAGTTCATTGATTCAAACATCGAAAACTAACTTCATTGTTGATCATTTGCACTTGTGGACAGTCACACTTACATCGCACCACACACACACACACACTTATCTAACTCATAACTATCCAAAAAAATATACAATCCTATATATCCTCTATAACATTCAAATATTTGATGCAGGGGCATCCAAGGTTAAGGCAGGGCATTTTGTGTCCTCGGTGAAACTGCATGGAGTGTTTGTATTTTGGTCGGTGTTACTCGGTTGCAGCCTTGACCGACGGTCTCGGTCATTAAAGGAAGCTCGGTCGCTAAGGGAACTTGGCAGTCTCTGGCGCTTGGTGAAATTGTTAGTCGGTCATGCTTGTGGTGCTCGGTCGACATTGGTGCTTGGCGATGCCTAGCATGCTTGGTGATTTTATTGTCTCTCGGTAGTTCTGACTTACCGAATGGAGTTTTGTGTGATTTATTGAGCCATCTCAATGAATTTATTGTTGGTAGCCATTGTTATGGGGCCGACATGCTGAATTAAATGTTTGTATACATTTGTAAGCCGACTTGTATGGCATTTAATTATTTATTTTGGGGAGTTAAGGGGTTCATCTTGATGACTTGTGGCTGATGATTAGTATTTAAGGAGGGCTTGGGTAGATGTTTTGGGAGGGAGTGGAGAGATCCGAACTTAGACAACAGAGTAGATCTGAATGTCAGATGCAAAGCTTAAGAGTGAAGTTGTGGAAAAGTTCTTGATGTTCTTGCAGATCAGATTGCAATCTGATAGTCATTTGTAGTAGAGCTAGGGGTTTTCATACTTGGAAACAAGGAGATTTCTTGGAGGCTTGCGAGCTCAAGTTTAGATCTACCTTAGGGTTTCCATCAACTTATGATTGTCTTCAGAGCTGAACCAGCTGAGTCTATATTGGATCTTGTCAGATCTTGCAGAATTGTTTTCTGATTGTAATTGGCCCTAACCCAGAAGGCCTTACAGTCGAGCATGTTAATGAAAATTAGTGTTAAACAGTTACTTTGTGTTGCATTGTTGAGTAATCTGATGTGTAATTCTGTTGGCTGCAAGGTTTGGACTATCCTTCATTGGACCCCCCATCCTTGACTGCATCATGTGGTATCAGAGCGAAGGTTGATCTTCTTGAAGCAGAAGGTTGACCTAGCAAGGCTGATCTTGCGAAGTTGATCTTGTTGGTGAAAAGATTGTGTGCAATCTGGATTGTAGATCCAAAGCACTGAACTTGTGTAATTGTGCCCTAGTTGTTTGCAAGCTTGCAGGTTGAGATCTGACTTGCTGCAACTTAGAAATTGTCACAAGGTGGTCGGTGAGGGTTTCTTGTAGAGGGTTTATTTGCATATCTTTAAGGATGCCTCCAAGAAGATTTGACCCTAGAGTTATTTCAGATCTTTGTGATACTGTTGAATCCCAGATCACAGAGAAGCTGAAATCAAATTTTAGATCTGAGATGGAATTGATGAAGAATGATATGGTCACCGAGATCATGAGAACTGTTGCCGGTATACCTCAAAATGTTGGTACTGAGGATGGCTATGAAGAAGTTGTTGAAGAATTTGAAACTGCTAGATCTAGTGGTGATGACCGGAGGAACAGATCTAGTGAAGACAAAACTACTAGGTTACCTAGACCTGCTACTTGTGTGTGTGAAAATTGTACCTGATTTGTAGACACAACACTCAGTAAAACATTAGAGGTTAGCTAAAATCAAAATCATGCAAAATTGAAAACTATCTAACCAAGTGATTTACTGCCTTCTAGTAGGTGCGAGATTAATGTTCTTAGATTTTAATCGAGATCAGTGACCTAGATGACACCTAAATGAAGGATTTGAATGCAATTGATCTAGATATGCGATTGAATGCAATTAAGCTATTTTTTTGGATTTTCTATGCAATAAGAATGATAAAAACTGATATGAATCTGTGCTAAATGAATTTGATATGCTATGAATGCTAATCTAACAATGATATGATATATGAATGCAAAAATAAGATTGATCTCACAAAGATGTCCATTCGCAAGAGCTTTGATTCTTCAATTCTAATTCTCCAGCGTGATTGTGCAAAATATGAGCTGCTTGGATGCAAATTTGAGAGATGATTGAGAGATTTTAGAGATGAATTATGAAGAGCTAAGCCTTGGTTTTATAGAAATCCAGCGCTTTGGAGGTGCATGGGAAAAAGCCATAAATCACTCAAATAACTCAGCTTGATTTTTGAGTTATCTGATAATAACAGATAATTAAGTCACAAAAACATGCAAAAGCAAAGTTTAACTCAAAATAGAGTTTAGCTTTAATTGATAATTGATAGTTGTTTGCTTTTTGTGATTGTGCATGTTTTATTTATGAATTAATTTAATAATAAAGTGATTTATTTCCAACTTAACTGCTTTTAAAAATAAAACAATTGATTTATGGGTTAATCAATTATTTAATCAAATTTTTATTAAAAACTATATTATTAAATAATGACAACTTACTTTAATTAATTAAATAAGAATTTAATCAATTATTCATATGATATTAGATTTATTGTCAAAATTAAATAATACAATTAATAATAGATAGAATTAAATTTAATTACACAATTAAGTGGCAAATATTAAATCTAATTAATTAAATATAAAAATATTCAATTAATCAAACTTTAGGATAAATGTGATTTATTGCCAAATAATTATAAAATTAAAGATAATTATGATGATTAAGAATATTACTAAGAATATTCCCCCATGCAGTTTTTAAGATAATCAATTATGATTCGATGATGTTTAGATGTGCCTTAGATTAGGACTTTGATTTCGATTTCGTTCGAATTGAAGATGTAGGAGATTAATGAACTTATAGCCCATTTTTGGGGTATTACATTTTTCCCCTCTTTGAATAACTATGCGAAGCGCAGTGGTTCAAAGATAGTCTGTGTTTGATAAAGATATTAAACTGATGTTTGAAATTGATAATTGATACAAGACAAAAGCTGATTGATATTGATTTGATATGGAGATAATAGGTCCTGAATGACCAAAGATAATGTTTACTATAACAGCAAATGAACCTATGATTGCGAAAAAGTGTCAAAACACCTGATTCCAAACCTTAGGATTGCAAAGAAGTGAGTGACCCGTTCTAGACTCCGATTGTCTTAGCAGAACTAGCAAGTATCACATGCAAACCCTTCAGTCGTCGAAGAACCAAGGAAAGAACACTATGATCTGATGGTTGCAAAAACTGATACAGTTTACAAGATTAGGAGAATACCAGATTGATATGGATCTTGATGAATCTGATATGCCCCAAGTGATGATAGATTTGCCCGGAGCGATGAGGACTTTTGATGAATCAGTAACTAGACGTGATTGTTTGTCTTGATCACTGATGAAAGATATTGATAGAAAAAAAAGATATGATTTCAAATTTGATTACAGACTTTGAATGATATGCAATACCATGCCCCCTTCGGGATTAAAATTGAAATCTGACAAGAAAAGTCAGCGTTGATCGCTCAGAAGCATGTTGATTGATTTGAGAAGTGGTTAAACACGTCTGGTGAATGCATTCTACATCGTTTAGAGGTCCTGGAGACCAAGGTTGACTAGGTTTGACCATGAGTTGACCATGGTTGACCAAGTAGAAATTTTTGATAGTTTGATGTTAGATAATCAGTTAAGTTGAATACTGGATTTTTGTGATGATTGAAGGTCGATTATGCAAGCAGTTAATAATATGAATGATCTCAGATTTGAATTTTGATCCCGAAAAAGGATTCTACTTGCTGCTTTGTTGGAGGAACCTTCATGTGAGATTCAACTCTTGTAAGATTTGAAGAATTGATATGAAGAATTGTTTAAGCATTGAAGTTCGTTTAGTCATTGTGAGATCATGCAAAATGCAAAATGCAAAATGCAAAGAGACATGCAAAATGAAATGCAACCTAAGACCTAGGACCTAGTCACTGATCATATGTCGATTTGTTATCATCATTGAACTTTTAGGTAACCGGATAAATCAATACAATGCCCACTAGCTAAAAAAAAACCATAGACATATGAATATCGATTTGTATGCGCAAGAATCAATACAACACCCACTGGTCAACAACCATGGATATATGAATATTGATTTTATTTTCAGAATGTCGGATTAGATATAAGCATCAAGGCACAAATGCCAGGATGACCTGAATATCATGTCCATTTTGATATAGCAATTTGTAGAAGCATCAAAACATGAATGTCGTGATGACCTGAATACGCCTTGCATTGCAAACACATCAAAGAGTCAAGAGATCATTCTAAATCCAATGTGAATTACCCATAGTGACCCTTTATTGTTCACATCCTTAGGCAAGATCGCATTCCATAGTAGGAGAAAGAACTCACTCAAAAAGACAATAGTTAGATCAAACTTCCTTGAATTTTCTGGGTATCAATGGTCGAGGTACGCATGGCCATCCAATTCGAGATAGAGGCTCTTACAGTCGGACACCATTTCAATCCAGAATTTCCAAAGTTGTTAGATTTTCACATACAAGCAGAAGACAAAGAAAAGATTATGCCCCTAGTCATCACCCTCTAAATCCTATAAAGGACATCATCGAAGAGCTCGAAGGGACACAATATGCAAAAATCTCAATGCGAATCAGTAAGCATACAAGGAGATAAAAGCATGTAAAAAGCATAGATTATTTTCAGTTGACTTTTGATGTTTGATTGCGTTGTTGTAGATGCAAAATCCTTTCTGGAGACAAGACTGACTGACTGACTCACATGAAGCTTCAAAGGACTCTGACTAGATATGATCCATCTAAGATACATTGGAGACCATAGGATATGACATTGATTGCCCCCAAGTGTTAAACATTGATAGGATACAGACGCTTGAGCCGATTGGTGTACAAACTGACTTATTGAAAACTGGAAATGTTGAAACAAACCGGGAGATATGTACAAACTAAAGCAAGATTGAAAGCTGGGAAAGACCAAGATTGTGTTGATAGATGGAGTGTTTTGAACAAGTGGTGCCCGTTTGCCGGGTTTTCACCATCTTGGTAGAGATTCTATTTTTGCTACCAAGGTGCTTGTTTTCAGGTTTTCACCAAGGCACTTTTTCTTCTTTTTCATTTTTTTAATTTTTTTTTTTAATTTTTTTATATTTTCTGATTTTTTTGCGAATCATCAAGGTGCCTATTGCTAGGTTTTCACCAAGATGTTCATTTTTTCAGGACTTTTTCTGATTTTTAAGATTTTTTCAGGACATTTACCAAGCACTGAATGCCTTAGGCGTAGAATTTCTTCAGATGGAGAACGTTGATTGGTTCTCGGAGTTGTTCTCCTTTAGTCGTTGAGAGTTGACAGGCACCAGAGCGAAAAGTAGCAGTGATAACAAAGGGACCCAGCCAATTGGGTTTGAACTTCCCCTTGCATTCTCGATGGGATTGATTTTTAGGATTTTCTCTCAAGACTAGATCACCAACCTGAAATTCTCTATGTCTGACTTTCTTGTTGTAGCCTCTAGACATTCTTTTCTGATACACTCTGAGATGATCATATGCTGCTTGCTTGCGTTCATCTAGTAATTCAAGTTCTTGTAACCTAGACACTCTGTAGTCTTCATCAGTGACAAGTCCATGCATTCTGATTCTAAGTGATGGGATTTCAACCTCAATAGGCAGTACCGCTTCAGACCCATAAACTAAAGCGAAAGGGGTAGCCCCTGTAGGTGTTTTGATACTAGTTCTGTATGCCCAGAGAGCTGGATTGATCATGAGATGCCAGTCTCTTCCTGTTTTATTCATTGTTCTGTGCAAGATCTTCAGGAGATTTTTGTTTGAAGCCTCAGCTTGTCCATTCCCTTGAGGATAGTAAATAGAAGACCAATGTTGTGTAATCTTGAATTTAGCACATAAGTCATCTAGATCCTTGTTTTTGAATTGTCCCCCATTATTTGTGATTATAGAGTGAGGGATCCCATATCTGCAAATGATGTAATTCAGGATGAACATAGAGATCTATTTCCCCGTTGCTTGTGTTAGAGGAACTGCTTCTACCCATTTTGTAAAATAATCTGTAGCTGTGATTATATGGGTATGTCCATTAGAAGAGTGCGGATGGATAGCACCTATGAGATCAAATGCCCATTGTTGAAAAGGCCATTGTGTAGTAAAGGGAATCAGATCTCTCCCTGGAGCATGAATCAAGTTGCCATGTACTTGACACTGTTGACAGTTTTTAGCAAATTTAATAGCCTCTTTCTCCATTTCAGGCCAATAGTACCCAGCCCTAATAAGTTTTTGAGCTAACGTTAAACCGTTCGAGTGTGACCCACATATACCCTCATGGACTTCCTCTAATGCACGTTGAGACTCTTCCTGTTCTAAACATCTAAGTAGTGTACCATCTAGACCTCATTTGTACAGATCATTACCAATGATGACATATCAGGATGCGGATCGGATAAGGTTTCATTTCTCAAAACGGTTAAAGGACTTAGGGATGATTTGGTCGTGGAGATAGGAGAACAGATTTTTGTAGTGGGATGAATCATAACCTACAACGGTGCAGATCATGTGGGTTTCAAGGGAGTCATATGCAGGATAGGATAGGGCTTCCACCAGGAACTCATAGCGTAGCTCATGTTTGGGCTGCTGTAAGAGAGTAGATATTGTCACCATTGCATCGGCAACCTTATTCTCCATTCTGTGTATTTTCTCAAATGTGATAGAGATGAAGTATTTCTTTAAATCATCTACCATTCTCTTGTAAGGAATGAGCTTTTCATCTTTGGTTTGGTACACATCATTGACTTGATGGATAACCAATTGTGAGTCTCCATGGATGTGCATCTCTGTAACTCTCCACTATATTGCCATTTTCATACCATTGAGAAGTGCCTCATATTCAGCAATATTGTTTGTGCAAGGAAACTTTAGTCTAAATGCTTTGGGTATCGAGTATCCTTGAGGAGTGATGAACAATATGCCTGCTCCAGATCCATTCTATGTGTAGGAGCCATCAAAGAATAACCGCCATGCTCTAGAAGAGAGGTGCATGATAGAGGAATCAGGAAATTGCATTTGCATGGGTGTATCATCAAATAGTGGTGCTTCAGCTAGTTGATCAGCAATAACTTGACCTTTTATAGCTTTTCTTTCAACATATTCAATGTCAAATTCGCTTAGAAGCATGACCCATTTAGCTAGTCTACCGGTGAGGGCCACCTTGCTTAGTAGGTATTTCAGTGGATCAATCTTAGCTACCAAATGATTGGTATGAGCTAACATGTAATGTCTCAGTTTCTGTGATGCAAAGATCACAGCAAGACAAGCTTTCTCAATCATAGAATAGTTCTTTTCATACGCCACCAATGTTCTGCTTATATAGTAGATGGCTCTTTCCTTTTTGTTCTCATCATGTTGTGCTAGCAATGCCCCCAGTGATGTATCTGTTGCAGAGACATATAATATTAATGGCTTCCCATGAATAGGAGGCATTAAGATAGGAGGATTCGAGAGATAATTCTTGATATGATCAAAATTCTTTGCACAGTCTTCATTCCATGCAAAGGTCACACCTTTATGTAATGTCTTTGTGAAAGGTTGTGATATGTCAGCTAACTGTGATATGAATCTTCTGATGGACTGTACTCTCCCTTGCAAAGTTTGCATTTGACTGATATTCTTGGGAGGTTGCATCTCTATGATAGCTTTCACCTTAGCTGGATCGACCTCAATGCCTTTCTTTGAAACTATGTATCCTAAGAGCTTTCCAGAAGTGACACCAAAAGCACACTTCTTAGGATTTAGTCGGAGACTAAACTGTTCCATTCTGTCTAGGATCATGCTCAAGTCTATTAGATGTTTAGTTCTAATCATGGATTTTGCCAAAGTATCATCCACGTAATCCTCCATTGTTTTATGCATCATATCATGAAAAATAGATGTCATTGCTCTTTGATATGTAGCTCCAGCATTTTTGAGTCCGAATGGCATAACATTCCAACAGAAGGTTCCCCACGCACATGTGAATGCAGTTTTCTCTTGGTCTTCTGGAGCAATTTTGATTTGGTTGATTTTTGAGTTATTTTATAATAAAGATAATTAAGTCACAAAAATATGCAAAAGCAAAGTTTAACTCAAAATAGAGTTTAGCTTTAATTGATAATTGATAGTTGTTTGCTTTTTGTGATTGTGCATGTTTTATTTATGAATTAATTTAATAATAAAGTGATTTATTTCCAACTTAACTGCTTTTAAAAATAAAACAATTGATTTATGGGTTAATCAATTATTTAATCAAATTTTTATTAAAAATTATATTATTAAATAATGACAACTAGCTTTAATTAATTAAATAAGAATTTAATCAATTATTCATATGATATTAGATTTATTGTCAAAATTAAATAATACAATTAATAATAGATAAAATTTACTTTAATTACACAATTAAGTGGCAAATATTAAATCTAATTAATTAAATATGAAAATATTCAATTAATCAAACTTTAGGATAAATGTGATTTATTGCCAAATAATTATAAAATTAAAGATAATTATGATGATTAAGAATATTCCCCGATGCAGAATTTAAGATAATCAATTATGATTCGATGATGTTTAGATGTGCCTTAGATTAGGACTTTGATGTCGATTTCGTTCGAATTGAAGATGTAGGAGATTAATGAACTTATAGCCCATTTTTGGAGTATTACATTTTGCCCCACGGTGGGCGCCAGAAATGTTTGTGTGAAAATTGTACCTGATCTGTAGACACAACACTCAGTAAAACATTAGAGGTTAGCTAAAATCAAAATCATGCAAAATTGAAAATTATCTAACCAAGCGATTTACTTCCTTCTAGTAGGTGCGAGATTAATGTTCTCAGATTGTAATCGAGATCAGTGACCTAGACGACACCTAAATGAAGGATTTGAATGCAATTGATCTAGATATGAGATTGAATGCAATTAAGCTATTTTTTTGGATTTTCTATGCAATAAGAATGATAAAAACTTATATGAATCTATGCTAAATGAATTTGATATGCTATGAATGCTATTGAAAATTGATATGCAATGCTAATCTAACAATGATATGATATATGAATGCAAAAATAAGTTTGATCTCACAAAGATGTCGATTTGCAAGAGCTTTGATTCTTCAATTCTAATTCTCCAGCGTGATTGTGCAAAATATGAGATGCTTGGATGCAAATTTGATAGATGATTGAGAGATTTTAGAGATGAATTATGAAGAGCTGAGCCTTGGTTTTATAGAAATCCAGCGCTTTGGAGGTGCATGGGAAAAAGCCATAAATCACTCAAATAACTCAGCTTGATTTTTGAGTTATCTAATAATAACAGATAATTAAGTCACAAAAACATGCAAAAGCAAAGTTTAACTCAAAATAGAGTTTAGCTTTAATTGATAATTGATAGTTGTTTGCTTTTTGTGATTGTGCATGTTTTATTTATGAATTAATTTAATAATAAAGTGATTTATTTCCAACTTAACTGCTTTTAAAAATAAAACAATTGATTTATGGGTCAATCAATTATTTAATCAAATTTTTATTAAAAACTATATTATTAAATAATGACAACTTGCTTTAATTAATTAAATAAGAATTTAATCAATTATTCATATGATATTAGATTTATTGTCAAAATTAAATAATACAATTAATAATAGATAGAATTAAATTTAATTACACAATTAAGTGGCAAATATTAAATCTAATTAATTAAATATGAAAATATTCAATTGATCAAACTTTAGGATAAATGTGATTTATTGCCAAATAATTATAAAATTAAAAATAATTATGATGATTAAGAATATTACTAAGAATATTCCCCGATGCAGAATTTAAGATAATCAATTATGATTCGATGATGTTTAGATGTGCCTTAGATTAGGACTTTGATGTCGATTTCGTTTGAATTGAAGATGTAGGAGATTAATGAACTTATAGCCCATTTTTGGGGTATTACACTACTTGGTTTAGTAATTACCGAATGGAAGTTTCTACTTTCTCTAGTACTTTGAATCTCGATAATCTGATTGATTAGATTGGTGAACTTGAAGATTTCTTTGAGCTAGAATAAATTGAATATCCTCTTCGGGTGAGATTAGCACAAATAGAGTTGAAAGGACATGCTGCCCTTTGGTGGAAAGAACTATAGAGAGACCGAGAAGATGAAGGTGAAACATAGATTAATTGGTGGATATTGATGGTGACTAAGTTGAAAGCTAAGTTCATACCGACTGGCTATGAGCTTGACTTGTTTAAGAAGTTGCAGAATCTGAAACAGAAGGATTTGTTTGTTGAAGATTATATCGAGGAGTTCTACAAACTTACTATTCGGTCTGAACACCGAGAGCTTGGTAAGGAAAAGGTAGCTCGGTATGTGAATGGCCTGAGATTCAATATTCAGGATGAGCTTGGTATGCTGAAGATTGATTCTATTGAAGATGCTTATCAGTATACTCTGAAGGCAGAAGATAAGTAGAAGAGGAAACAACCTAGTAACTCCCAAGGGAAAGAAAAGATTGATCACTCGATGAAGGATAAACTGACTGATGCAGAAGATGAACAAAAACCTGTGGAACCAAAGAAGAAGATAGGTAGAGTTATCTTTAAGGGTACTTTCTATAAATGCGGAGAGGAAGGACACCATTCTTTTGAGTGTACATAGAAGAAGGTTGACTGACAAACTGTTGTGATGAATGAGAACATTCAGAATGAACTTGAATCAGAGAACTTGCTGCTTCAGAAAACATTAATCGGTACAAAGGATGAACCTTGTCAGAGGAGTAACTTGTTTAGGACCTGATGCAAGACTGAAGGTAAACTTTGTGATTTTATTGTTGATAGTGGTAGTACTGATAACCTTGTTGCTGAGGACCTGGTTCAGAAACTTGGTTTGAATAGGATGAAGCATATGTGTCTTTATAGGATTGGCTGGTTACAAGATGTTCATGCTTTGGAAGTTAGAGAACAATGCTTCGTTGATGTTCAGATTAGCCAGTACAAGGATCTTATGCTTTGTGATATTGTGAGGATGAATAGTTGTGATATATTTCTTGGTAGACCTTGGCAATATGATTGCAGAGCTATTTATGATTGTGTAAGAAATGTGTTTACTATTGAGAAGGATGACAGGAAGTTTTCACTGATGCCTTTGATGGATACAACACTCGGTAGGAGAAGCCTGAGTATTGGTAGCCGAGTTGAGATTGTGGATCCAGAGAAAATGAATGATCAGTATGAAGAACCGACCTGTACATTGTCAAGAAAGGACTTGAAGAGACAGAGGAGACTGAAGTGGAAGAATTTGCAAGAAGAAAAGGTGGAGGACTTGTATGTGAAGAACCAGTTCAGGATTTATGTGTTGAATCCTGAAAGATGTTCTTCTCACATATGAACATCTTTTGGAACCTTGGGTGTTTGATGCAGGGGCATCCAAGGTTAAGGCGGGGCATTCTGTGTCCTCGGTGAAATTGCATGGAGTGTTTGTATTTTGGCCGGTGTTACTCGGTTGCAGCCTTAACCGACGGTCTCAGTCATTGAAGGAAGCATGGTCACTAAGGGAACTTGGCAGTCTCTGGCACTTGGTGAAATTGTTACTCAGTCATGCCTGCAGAGCTCGGTCGACACTAGTGCTCGATAATGCCTAGCGTGCTCAGTGATTTTACTATCACTCGGTAGTTCTGACTTACCGACTAGAGTTCTATGTTATTTTTTGAGCTGTCTCGATGAATTTATTGTTGGTAGCCATTGTTATTTGGCCGACATGTTGAATTAAATGTTTGTATACATTTGTAAGCCTACTTGTATGGAATTTAATTATTTATTTTGGGGAGTTAAGGGTTTCATCTTGATGACTTGTGGCTGATGATTAGTATTTAAGGAGGGCTTGGGTAGATGTTTTGGGAGGGAGTGGGGAGATCTAGACTTAGACAATAGAGTAATCTTAATGTCAGATGGGAAGATTAAGAGTGAAGTTGTGGAAAAGTTCTTGATGTTCTTGCAGATCATATTGTAATCTGATAGTCATTTGTAGTAGAGCTAGGGGTTTGCATACTTGGAAACAAGGAGATTGCTTGGAGGCTTGCAATCTCAATTTTAGATCTTCCTTAGGGTTTCCATCAGCTTCTAATTGTCTTCAGAGATGAACTAGCTGAGTCTATGTTGGATCTTGTCAGACCTTGTAGAATTGTTTTCTGATTGTAATTGGCCATAACCCGGAAGGCTTTACAATCAGCATGTTAATGAAAATCAGTTTTAAATAGTTACTTTGTGTTGCATTGTTGAGTAATCTACCGTGTAATTCTATTGGCTACAAGGTTTGGACTGTTCTTCATTGGACCCCCCATCCTTGACTGCATCAATATTACACCAATTAGGTTGGCCTATTTAGATGAAATGTGCAAAACATAAATAGTCAGCCAAAAACTCCATCTCAAATGCCTTGCAGAAGAAAAACAAATGTGTGAAGAATGAACCCATGTTGGCATACCATCCAATCACTCCCATATCATTAATTTTTATTACCACACACTATCGTACAATCCCAAACTAGTTAGGTCAGCTTTAGAAGAGAGGACCTATAATGGAAACCAATAGAACAAGCTCAATTTTTAATGCGATCACTACAACACCTGATATACACAATATATATCTTTCATCCAAAACAAAATATATCAGAGAACTAAACACAAGATCATCAAAGGTGGAGGAATGCAAAGCATTCCATCAATAGGTAATATGGCACTCTTTTTGACACTTATAACTTTACCAAATCACTTATGGAGGGTATTACCAATTGAATCTTGTAACATGTCTTCCCTATACATCCAAAAACAACATATTGTAACTACAAACTAAAATGCTATAGTGTGGAGTAATGCAATCAAATTGATCACTGAAATTAATCATACTTAGCCAAAATCTGATGCAAGTAGATGGATATCACTTGATCATTTTGGAATAGAGATCGAAGATTAAGATACTACACCTCTAATTAGCTTTTACATGAACCAACCAAGTTTAACAACAATGATAGCATTACCAACAATCTCCTTAAAGATTTGACATCAATGACAACAATGTGCAATATATGCATATTGCCAACAATTTCCCCCTTTGTTATTGATGGCAAGACGTGTACCATCTCTTGATCACTTCCCTCTAAAAAACATAATTCAACACTTCATTTCTCAATATATCTCCCCTTGTCTATATTATCTCCCCCTTAGGGTACTATAAAACTTAGTACTCTAGAAACCAAAATTGCACTCCAACATTCTACTAATCTTATGCATATGTATAAGAAAAAAACTATCTTACCGACAAAATTGGGCAGCTCATTTAGATGGGGGTGGGATGCATAGGTGAATAACCTTTAGATGAGCCCAAGTGGACTTCCACTCTTCTCTAGTAGAGGCTAATATATTGTATTGACATTCAATCTTTAAAAGAAGATTCTCTTCCTCTTTTATTATATCCAGAGCCTCAATCTCTTGATCTAGTTTTTTTTATTCTTGTTGGTAAAAATATTTGTCATTGTAATTTTAACTACAAAACTAATCCTATTTGCCCAAAGATCATTGGCAATTGTGCCAATAGTTAGAGAGATTACAATCCGATAACACTCTGGTCACAATGTTCCTCTGTGTCTGAGAGGGGTAACTCCTTCATATTATGGGGTTGTTTAATATTTTGGTGTACTTTTAACCTTAAAGTACATAAAGGAGAGAATATAAAACTAAATGCAAACTGAATAACAAGAACCTCAACAATAGACATATGAATATCAACTCAGATTCTATAGATGATAACAATTACAAAGGGGGTTTTAACATATAATGCAATTATGATGAAAATAGTATAATAGACCTTGACATACAAAGAAATGAAGTATACTAGCACATACAAATCAAGATACTAGGAAATGATAAATTTCATCAAATTCATTGCATTGAATTGCCAATGATATGCATGGGTACATGAAGGGGTTACTAACTTAACATACAAAAAATTAGCAATAATAACTCAAAAATATATTAGAACATACGAACAAATGATTCTTTTAATATCTTTGTGAGATTATACATTCTCAGAAACCCTTCTATACATAATGCAAAATCAAATGTGATTACAAGTTTCTCTCTAAATTTCTCTAGAGTTTCCCCTTTATAAAAAATCCCACATTACATTGCACAACTTTTCAATTTAACCTTCATAACTAACTACTTTCGGGTTAGTAACCAATTAAGTTAGAGCATGGAAGTTATTCATACTTTTACAAAAAACTCTAACTTTACAAAATAAAACCCAAAATCCTAATTTTAACAAAAGGAAAGGAAAAATCTTAACTAAAATAAAAAAATTAACCAATGTCACTATTTACAAAAAGTATTTAGAAACTTGTAACTTTGACTTATGATTTACACTGAGGTACTTCTTCAACTTTATCGGCCTTGTTTGCATTTGCAACTATCTCACCACCTAGTCGTTGTAAACTTAGATCTTAATTTATGTAAAACTTCACACCATTAGAATCTTCAGTATCCTTGCATGAAATAGTATTCATTGTCACATGTAAAGTGATTCTCAGAAAACAAATTCCCTTCACCACACATAAGAGATAGTCTGAATGGCTATTTATGAAATGAAAATAATCAACAGCCTTGCACATACATATAAATATTCTTGACCCTATCTAGGTAAATCCCCGAGTTAGCTTTCTCCAAGGACTCATTCTTCAATTCCAATCCCTTCGATTACATCCATAGAATTCTCTCTTCCATGACAACTCAAAAGACCAACCACTTTCCCAATTGTTTTCCCCACCAACATGTGAGAGGGAATCAAATGATGTCAACAATTCTATCAATCATTTGACCTCTATTTGAATAATTTAATATTAAATATTGTCCAAATTATATTTTTGATTCATCCCATACTCAAACTGAATATACGAGATAGGATCAATTTGTGATATAAAGGACAAAATATTTAGCATGCTTGAGCTGGTGAACTTCTACAAAACAAGGAAACTAAAACCAACATTTTGATTGCACCTTCTTTATGATCACATTTCTCTAGGCTTTTGTTAAACTATGCACATGCTTTTATTGATACACTCATTATGGTTGTGAAGAAATGCCAGTAATATTTACTCAAATGTTTTTGAAGTATTTTAAATAAATAAATATTGTGTTGCTTCTACAATAATCATATCCCATGAGTTAATGTGTCATAGAGCATTCTGTCAAAAAAATTACTTGCCATGGGGTATATGCACAAAGATAGGGGACCAAAAAGGTGCCACTTTTCTTTTTGGTCCCCCATCGACCATAGTGCATATGCACTAAAGCGCGTGCACCCTATAGGGCACACACGGTTTATAAAAGCACAAAACATAGCGTGTGTGCCCTATAGGGAACACGTGCTTTATAAAAGCACAAAACATAGTGCATGCACCCCATAGGGCACACACGCTTTGTAAAAACACTATAAAGTGTTTTCTGTGTTTGGGAAAGCCCATTTTCTTTCCACAAATGTGTGTTTGCAACTAAGAAGGGCTTCCCAAGAGGGCACACATAATCCATTTTCTTGGGTTCATTTCTTTGCATTGATCCATCAATTTTCATAGAGAATGGCTCCACGACATTGTCAAGCTTGATCCAGAAGAAGAGGTAAGTGTTTTTACAGCCCATGCCTCTTATTTGTTTTAAAATTTCAGTTTTGAAGCAATTTGTTTTGCTAAAATTTGTGTGTAATTAAGATTTTAAAATCTAGTTTTTTTAATTACCAGGAAGAAATGATCTCCCTGAACAAAACCCTCAACCAAACCCTCTGTCTCCTCATGAAGAAATCAATGAAGAAACAAATGAAAAAAATAACCAAGAAAATGAACCTCAACTACCTCCACCAATCAAGAAACCTCCTCTTGGAAAATAAGAAAATTTGATCAACCAAATTGAAAAAGGGAAAAAAGAATTAGAATCTTTACGTAGGAGGTTAAAAGATTCTATTGGTACAAATCTTGGAAGGGAAAGACTTGCAAAATCATTGGAAGCAATCTTGACCCACGTAGGCTTGGTTAGTGGGAAAATTAATTTATGGCGAGATAAAAGAGAAGAACAAAAATTATATTATGCAAATAAATTATCTTATGCAGACATAAAAAAGAAAAAAATCACAAAAGATGAAATTTGTAAACTCTTTAAAAAACCAAGGGACACAGATACTCTTAGAACTACAACAAGGAGGTTCCCAATTCATTGGTTCTTAAATGAAGACATTAAAAATAACTTTTGGGAGAGATTGGGGATGGTCTTTGATACCCCTCCTTGTAACAATCATGAGGTTCCTATATATTTCTTGAGGAAACTCTATTGCGAGTTTGTACTCAAGGAGGTTCCAAATTATTTTGACTATCTAGAATCTCAAGGTAGAGGAGGGGCATCATCATTTGATAGAGCGGGGGCACTTTGGGACCCTAACGGACCTAGGGTTCTTATTGGCAAGCCACAGGTGGATCATGTTAGTATTCCTTCCATTGTGAAGGAACATGTAGAGGTGGACACACTAGGCACGATTAGTGCTTTGACAAAGACTCTCATTCAGTCTGTCACTCCTTTAGTTGAGGGTGACCATGGTCCATCTTTGAGGGGGCATATTTGTTGATCATGTGGATCCTTGTGCACATTTGGTACTACCGAGAGAGAGGAAGAGGATTCTGGACTGATGACTAATGATTTTCTAAATATGAAATTTGGCATTGACACATAGGTAAATATTTCCAAGTTCATTAAATTACTTTGATCATATTTCATTTATAAAAGAATAACTAATTAATTTAGTATCTATTGATTATGATCAAATTTCAAGGCAAGAGTGTCAGTGGCGGTGGTAGTGGAAATGATCCTCATGTTCCCTTCTACACATCATCTTCAATTCCACAAGTATGTATCGAATAAAAAAATTTATTTAATATATTTGATTATTATGTAATTATATGAATAATTGTATCATAACTTCTTATACTTGTGCATTAGACATTCACTGGTGGACCATCGACATTCACAACAGACAGCAAAGGGCATTGTGCCACTTTCCTTGAGGTATCTTTATTTGCATGTTAATTTGATTTACTTGATTATATTTAATTAATAAATGAATGAATCACTAAATTACTAGACAAATTATGATCAAAATCCAGAGGCATGATGATCACATTCTTTCACCTGGCTTTGTGACATCATCATTGAGTCCATGGGTATATATGTAATAATGCATTATAATTAACATGTCATTAGTATGTTCTTATATGAATGGTTATCTTATAATTTTCCATGTACATGTGCAATAGTTGAATGTTGGAGCTTTGACATTGACACCGCACACTGAAGGACATGGTGGAACCTTCACGAAGGCATCATTTACTCATTAGTAGGGTTGTAAAAAATATATGTAATCTTGATAACTGCATAATAATTTTTTTGTTTCATTTTCAATTATTGACATCAGAGAATCCTCCTTTTGTTCATGATACTTTGGATCGTGGAGTAGCTGCAGCAGTAGCTAGTTCTGAAGCACTGATTGAGGTATGAAAGAGATCACTTAATTTTAATTGTTATTCTAATAGTTTGTATTGAATTTTATAATGATATTCATGTATGTATTTTAATTATTATTTTAATCATTGTTGTAGGGACTTATTACTCCAGATCATCAGCATGTGCCTTTGGTGGATGTACATAGTGACTATTTGCTAGCGGTAAGTGAATATTCTATTTTATGTCATTGTATGATTCAATTTTGATGTATATTAGTTATTGATGCTTAAATTTTTTTTATCAGCTCGAGCTATAGAAGATTCTAGACAGGAGGATGAGTGAGCACACTCAGAAGACTACACCATCCACTACATCTCCATCGACATGACGATCAAAGACAGCTCAAGATTTGTTTTCTTCCCCTGGCGGGAAAGGACTAGATTAGGGATATAGATTGTATGCCTATATGGCATTAGTAGACATATTTTTTGTATATTGTATAAGTGACATGTTGTACATCCATTTGGCTTTGAGGAAGCTAGTTTAACTATATTGATTATATTCAATGTATGACATTATTGGACATATATATTTGGCTTCATGCCCTATGAATTTTTTTTTTTATGTTTTAGGTATGCAATTCATGTGTTTGGTGTATTGATGTATACTAATTTATGTTTATGTGGATGTCTTATGCTTTGTAAATTTCCCATGCCTTATAGTTATGCTTGTATGTTTATCGATGTATATTGTTACTGTCACCCTAAGGAGACTAACTCGACAACATTCACTATCACCCTAAGGAGACTAACTCAACTTGAGGATTCTACAAACAACTTGGAATCCACTCAAGGAATTAACCTCACTCAAGGATCTAGTTGAGTTCTCTGACTTTGTAAGTCACTCCCACAACCATACTACTCAAATTCAATTCCTTGTTCCCTTGTTCCAATGCCTTCTAGCATCAACTCTATCCTAGGCCACCTAGTGCACCTAGTGCCTCCACCATGCCAAAACTACAACTAGACCTCTCACCTTGTTCCCAACACCATAAATCATCTTATCATGGTCTATTTACCATGTTCCAACTTCCCATTCACTCCCATCAACTCAACTTCAACAATTTCTCTCTATAGCCTTTCTAGGCCTGTCTAGTAGCCCTTCACACCTTGAAATCAGAAATTTGCTCACAAAATCCCCAAACAACCTAGCAAGGTATTTAAATTTTCAAATACCCTTTTCAAATTTATTAAACTCCTAACAACCTCAGGTTTCTACCATTTGATTGGTGAAGACTTTCTCCACCCTCTAGTTCTCCATCTAAGCCTAATTAGCCCTTGCTCAAAGAAGCAACTCTTATCCCCGCTTATCTCTAGGACTCACAGGCTTGAAATAGTCTTCCTAGACCTTCCAAAACATAAGATTTTCAAACTCTTAAAGTCACACCATTCATAAAACTCCCAAATCAATAAACCCTTTTTCTAGGGTCAATAACCTAGGGTTTTAGGGAAACTACCCTTACCTGCAACTCACAACCATAGTAAAGGTTCTAACACCTTCCCCTACATCCACATAGACCATTTAAACCATCCCTTATCCAATCCCTTCATTGGGCATCTTCTAGGCATGACTGGTGCTTATCAAATACACCCTTCCTTGTATGTGTTCACCAAGCCTGCCACTGTTCCTTCTCACCACCTTTGCTCCTTCCCTGCACTTAAAGTCATATGAAATGCATGAAATATATACAAGGAATCTCCCACCAATCTACAATTAACATAGGGGTGGGAATGCCCTTACATTTTATGGAATTTCAACCCTTAATTGCTGACTGTACCCCTCTACCAGTCACTGTCAATACACCAATTAAATCCTTGGTGTTGTCAGTGATGAAGGTAATGAAAAGATATTATAGCCAATTTTAAAAAAATGAAAATAAACATTCCTACATCAAACTAAATAAGGATCACATTAAGATCAACTACAACAATTCACTGTTGTTGACTATACCCATAGGCCAGTGAAATACCAATGTGCAGAGAAATTTTGGTTTTATTGATTCAATCTAATACAAACTTGATCCATTTCAGATCAACAACATCATCGCCCTATCCACTCATGTGGATCCCTTCCAAATAGACTCTAATCTTCCAAAAGACTAACTAGAACGTACAAACTAACTTCTAACTGTCCCCTAACTGACTGATTGTTAATGAGAAACACTAGAATTAGTTGTCAAGTTGACAACAAAAGTTGTCAACTCGACAACCCAACACCCTTTTCCCACTCTAACTACTTATAAAAGGTTTAGAGACAACCTTTAAAAACCAAACTAACTTAGAATTCCTATTGACTCCTACTAACTCCAATTAAGCTTTATTTGGCTTATATTGCCAATATAGGCAATTTACAAGATTGTTCACATTTAGTGCTTTTAACACTATGTAAAGGCTCTAATGGCCTTAATACATATTTATAGACCCGTATAGGTTATTTCCATCAACCCCTAACCTAGGATCAATACATAACCATTCCTAGTGACCTCTAGGTACCTTTTAGGCTTATCAGTGCCATTAAGGCATCCATTTAAGATTGGGTTACAATATGATCAATACATGATCCAAATAACATTCCATGATACAAATACATGATCAAATTTCAAAATGGACCACAAGCCCTTTTGCATCTAAATACATATTTGCACTCATCCTCCTACTCGCCCTGGAGTGGTCGGTGGTGTTTGAATGACTATGTGTGCCAAATAAGTTTGTCAGTAGCATTTACTTGACCATTTAGAGTTGTTGGAATAGACGGTTCGATGCTACAATCGACGGTTTGAAAGATACGCAATGTTGGTCGTTTGAACTGAGGAACATTGTGAGTTTTTACATCGACCAAGAATGTGTTGCCAAATTTAAAAGAACTTGAATCTCTGAAAATCGAGACAACTTATTTTAGGCCCCGGCAACATGGTCTCGTAGCACCTGATAGCTCGATGCTACCTCATATGAGCTTCAAGATATCACCCTGTAAAGATCATTGATTTCATGTTGAAGGGACCTTGAGGGACACTTCGACCCGAAGTCATTGGTGGTGTTTGAATGACTGTGTGTGGAAAAGGAGGTTTCCCCTAGCATTTACCCAACCATTCAAAGCTATTGGAATAGACGGTTCGATGCTACAACAACGGTTGGAAAGATACGTAATGTTGGTCATTTGAACTGAGGAACACTTTTAGTTTTGATATCGACCGAGAATGTGTTGCCAAATTTAAACGAACTTGAATCTTTGAAAACCCAGATAGGTTATTGTAGGCCCCGGAAACACGGTCTCGTAGCACTTGATATCATGATGCTACCTTGCACGAGCTCCAAGCTATGACCCCATAAAGATTATCAATTTCATGTTGAAGGGACCTTGAGGGACACTTCGGCCTAGAGTCATCGGTGGAGTTCGAACGACTGTGTGGAGAATGAGGTTGCCCCTAGCATTTACCCAGCTATTCAAAGCTATTGAAATAGATGGTTTGATGCTACGACCGATGGTTGGAAAGATATGCAATGTTGGACATTTGAATTGAGGAACACTTTGAGTTTTGACATCGATCGATAATGTGTTGCCAAATTTAAACCAACTTGAATCTCTGAAAACTGAGATAGGTTATTGTAGGCCCCAGCAACACGATCCCATAGCACCTGACGAATTGATGCTACCTTGCATGAGATCTAAGATATGACCCTGTAAAGATCACTGATTTCATGCTGAAGGGACATTAAGGGACACTTCAGTCTAGAGTCGTCGGTGGCATTTGAATGACTGTGTGTGGAAAATGAAGTTGCCCCTAGCGTTTACCAAGCCATTCAGAGCTGTTGGAATAGATGGTTCAATGCTATGATCGACGGTTGGAAAGATATGCAATGTTGGCCGTTTGAACTAAGGAACACTTTGAGTTTTGACATTGACCGAGAATGTGTTTCCAAATAAAGAACTTGAATCTCTAAAAACTAAGACAAGTTATTGTAGGCCTCAACAAAATAGTCATGTAGCACTTGATAGATCAATGCTACCTCACATGAGCTCCAAGATATGACCCCATAAAGATCATTGATTTCATGCTAAAGGGACCTTGAGGCACACTTTGGCCCGAAGTCATCAGTTGTATTCGAATGACTGTGTGTGGAAAACAATGTTGCCCCTAGCATTTACCTAGCCATTTAGAGCTGTTGGAACAGACGCTTCGATGCTACAACTGATGGTTTGAAAGATACGCAATGTTGGTCATTTGAACTGAGGAACACTTTCAGTTTTGACATCAACCGAGAATGTGTTGCCAAATTTAAATGAACTTGAATCCCTAAAAATTGAGATAGGTTATTGTAGGCCCTGGCAACACGATCTAGTAGCACCTAACGGCTTGATGCTAACTAACACAAGCTCTAAGGTATGACCCTATAAATATCATTGATTTCATGCTAAAGGGACCTTGAGGGACACTTTGGCCCAGAGTCATCGGTGGCACTCGAACAGCTATGTGAGGTAAATGAGGTTGCCCCTAGTGTTCACTCGGCCATTCGGAGTTGTTGGAACAGACGGTTCGATGCTATGATCGACGGTTTGAAAGATACACAATGTTGGCCATTTGAACTGAGGAACACTTTTAGTTTTGACAATGATCGAGAATGTGTTGCCAAATTTAAATGAAGTTGAATCTCTGAAAACTGAGACAGGTTATTGTAGGCCCCGAAAACATGGTCCCGTAGCAGCTGATGTCTCGATGCTACCTCATACATGCTCTGATATATGACCGCGTAAAGATAAATGATGTCATGCTAAAGTGACCTTGAGGGACACTTTAGCCTAGAGTTTTTGACGGTGTTCGAACAACTATGTGTGGCAAATGAGGCTTCCCCTAGCATTTACATGTCCATTCAGAGTTGTTGGAATAGATGGTTTGATGCTACAATCGATGGTTGGAAAGATACACAATGTTCATTGTTTCAACTAAGGAACACTATGAGATTTTACATCGACTGAGAATGTGTTGCCAAATTTAAACAAATTTGAATCTCTGAAAATGGAGATAGGTTCTTGTAGACCCCGGTAACATAGTCTCATAGCACCTAATGGCTTGATGCTACCTCGCATGAGCTCCGAGATATGACCCCATAAAGATCTTTGATTTCATGTTGAATGGACCTTGAGGGACACTTAGACCTAGGGTCATCGACGGTGTTCAAATGACTATGTGTAGAAAACAAGGTTGCCCCTAGTGTTTACCCAGCCATTTGGAGCTATTGGAATAGACGGTTTGATGCTACGAATGAAGGTTGGAAAGATATGCAATCTTGGCAGTTTCAACTAAGGAACACTGTGAGATTTGACATTGACCGAGAATCTGTTGCAAAATTTAAATGAACTTGAATCTCTAAAAAATCAAGATAGGTTATTGTAGACCCCAGAAACATGGTCCCGTAGCACCTAACAGCTCGATACTACCTCACATGAGCTCTGAGATATGACACCGTAAAGATCGTTGATGTCATGCTTAAAGAACCTTGAGGGACACTTCAGCCTGGAGTCATCAACAGTGTTCAAATGACTATGCGTGGCAAATGAGGTTTCCCCTAGTGTTTACCTAGCCATTCAGAGCTTTTGGAATAGACAGTTTGATGCTAGGATCGACAGTTGGAAACATATACAATGTTGGCCATTTGAACTGAGGAACACTTTGAGTTTTGACATTGACCAAGAATATGTTGCCAAATTCAAATGAACTTGAATGTCTGAAAACTGAAATAGGTTATTGTAGGCCCTAGCAACATGGTCTCATAGCACCTGATGGCTTGATGCTACCTTGCACGAGCTCTGAGATATGACCCCATAAAGATCATTGATTTCATGTTAAAGGGACCTTGAGGGACACTTCAGCCTGTAGTTGTCGAGGATGTTCAAATGACTATGTGTGGAAAACAAGGTTTCCCCTAGCATTTACTCGACCATTCAGAGCTATTGGAATAGATGGTTCGATGCTACGATCGATGGTTTGAAAGATATGCAATGTTGGCCATTTGAACTGAGGAACACTTTTAGTTTTGACATCGATCGAGAATGTGTTGCCAAATTTAAATGAACATGAATCTCTAAAAATTGAGACAGGTTATTGTAGGCCCTAACAACACTATCTTGTAGCACCTAACGGCTTGATGCTACCTCACATGAGCTCTGAGATATGACTCCGTAAAGATCACCAATTTCATGTTGAAAGGACCTTGAGGGACACTTCAGCCTAGAGTCGGCGGCGATGTTCGAATGACTGTCTGTGGAAAATGAGGTTTCCCCTAGCATTTACTTGGCCATTTCAAGCTCTTTAAATAGATGGTTTGATACTACAACTAATGATTTGAAAGATACGCAATGTTGGTTGTTTGAACTGAGGAACACTTTTAGTTTTGACATCGACTGAGAATGTGTTGCCAAATTTAAAGGAACTTGAATCTCTGAAAACCAAGATAGGTTATTGTAGACCCCAATAACATAGTCTCATAGCACCTAATGGCTCGATGCTACCTCTCATGAGCTCTAAGATATGACCCCGTAAATATCATCAATTTCATGCTGAAGGGACCTTGAGGGACACTTGAGCCCGGAGTCATCAGCGGTGTTCGAATGACTGTGTGGTGAAAACAAGGTTTTGCCTAGTGTTTACCCAACCATTTGGAGTTGTTGGAACAAACGGTTTGATGCTACGACCCACAGTTTAAAAGATACGCAATGTTGGTTGTTTGAACTGAGGAACACTTTCAGTTTTGACATCGACCGAGAATGTGTTGCCAAATTTAAATGAACTTGAATCTCTGAAAACCAAGATAGGTTATTATAGGCCCCAATAACATGATCTCGTAGCATCTAACAGTTTGATGCTACCTCACACGAGCTCCGAGATATGACCCCATAAAGATTGATGATTTCATGCTAAAGGGACCTTTAGGGACACTTCTACTTGGAGTCGTCAATGGCGTTTGAACCACTGCTTGTGGAAAATGAGGTTGCCCCTAGTGTTTACTTAGCCATTCAAAGTTGTTGGAATAGATGGGTCGATGCTAGATTGACGGTTGGAAAGATATGCAATGTTGGCCATTTGAATTAAGGAACACTTTGAGTTTTGACATCGATCAAGAATGTGTTGCCAAATTTAAATGAATTTGAATCTATGAAAGCTGAGATAGGTTATTGTAGGCTCTGGCAACATGGTCTCGTAGAACTTGACAGCTCGATGCTACGTCACACGAGCTCTGATATATGACCCTATAAAGATCATTGATTTCATGCTGAAGGGACCTTGAGGGACACTTCAGCCTAGAGTCATCGGCAATATTCAAATGACTGTGTGTGGAAAACCAGGTTGCCCCTAGCGTTTACCCAGCCATTCAGAGCTTTTGGAACAGACGGTTTGATGCTACGAATGACGGTTTTAAAGATACGCAATGTTGGCCATATGAACTAAGGAACACTTTCAATTTTGACATCGACCGATAATGTGTTGCCAAATTTAAACAAACTTGAATCTCTAAAAACTAAGATAGGTTATTGTAGGCTTTGGCAACATGGTCTTGTAGCACCTGATGACTCGATACTACCTCACATGAGCTCCAAGATATGACCCCATAAAGATTGTTGATTTCATGCTAAAGGGACCTTGAGGGACACTTCAGCCCGGAGTTGTCGGTGGTGTTTGAATGACTATGTGTGGAAAATGAGGTTGCAACTAGTGTTTTCCCTACCATTTAGAGTTGACGGAATAGATGGTTCAATGCTACGATCGACGGTTTGAAAGATACACAATGTTGGTCATTTGAACTGAGGAACACTTTCAATTTTGACATCGACCGAGAATGTGTTTCCAAATTTAAATGAACTCTAATATCTAAAAACTGAGACAGGTTATTGTAGGCCCCAGTAACATGATCTTGTGGCACTTGATGATTCAATTCTACCTCACTTGAGATATGAGATATGACACCTTAAAGATCATTGATTTCATGCTGAAGGGACCCTGAGGGACACTTTGGCCCGGAGTTGTCAGCGGCATTTGAACAACTATGTGTGGCAAAAGAGGTTGCCCCTAGCGTTTACCCATCCATTCAGAGCTGTTGGAACAGACGATTCAATGCTACGACTAACGGTTGGAAAGATACGCAATGTTGGCCATTTCAACTGAGGAACACTGTGAGATTTGACATCGGCTGAGAATGTGTTGCCAAATTTAAATGAACTTGAATCTCTTAACACCGAGATAGGTTATTGTAGACCCCAACAACATGGTCTTGTAGCACCTAATAGCTCGATGCTACCTTGCACAAGCTTCAAGATATGACCCTGTAAAGATTATTGATTTCATTCTAAAGGGACCTTGAGGGACACTTCGACCCAAAGTCATATGCGCTGTTTGAAAGACTGTGTGTGGAAAATGAGGTTGCCCCTAGCATTTACCCAGCCATTCAGAGCTGTTGGAATAGATGGTTTGATGCTACAACTGATGGTTTAAAAAATACACAATGTTGGCTGTTTGAACTGAGGAACACTTTCAGTTTTGACTTCGACCAAGAATGTGTTGCCAAATTTAAATGAACTTGAATCTCTGAAAATTGAGATAGGTTATTGTAGACCCCAGTAACACAGTCCCATAGCACTTGATAGATCGATACTACCTCGCATGAGCTCTGAGTAAGGAATTTTCCTTGGTTTTTATTTATCTTTCCAGAGGAAATTACTGGTGTTCTTGACAGTGATTGGATTTGGGGTCACAATTAGTGATTGGGAGAGCCCTATTTTGGCACCAGTCATTTTCGTGAGTGTAAATCCTTAAGAGTGGATGTTTTTATGGTGGATTATGTATTTTTGGATCCATACTGATGTGTTTGATCAACTGGTGTGATCTGGAACAAGTTGTAAGGTTCCATTTTTGTAGGTGCTAGTTGTGTGACCCTAGAAACAAGGGTTTGGTGGCTAGAAGAATGGGTAGGTGTTGAGACCTTAAAAACTTGAATTTTTTTTGTTTTTAAACCTTATGAAAGACTTTTTCTTGGTTGGGATGTTGGGGAGTGAATATATCTATGAGTTGCTTTGTAATGGTGATGGAATTAGGCGTAGTTGGTGACTGCTAAGGTATTGGATCTACTAGATGGTCCAAAGGAGTCTATCTAGGGGTTTGGGTAGGATTTATAGAACCCAAAAGGGTATCTAAAACAATCAAGATTTCCTTTAGTTTCTTGGAAGGATCAAGAGAAAAAGGCTGATTTGACATATTGGAGGCTCTAGGTGAACAGTCAATGAAACAACAATTTTGTATGCTTGACTGGAACATGTTTTGGATAGTGTTGTAAAGTAAATACATTTTTTTATTATTATTTACATTTCCATGCATTTGAATCATTATTTTATTTGCTAAGAAGGTGAAGGAATAGACTGGTGTTGGGGATAGTGACTGGGCATGGGAGTGAATGCACTTAAGGGTGGAGGTTTTTGGTGAAGGAACATGAATGTTCATATCCAATATGGTGTGTTAGAACCATTGGATTGATTTGGAGAGGGTTTTGGAGGTCTTCTTGAATAGACCCTAGGTTTATGACCCAAGGAACCATGGTTTTTTGGTGATAGAGTTTGGTGAATGGTGGGGTGTCAAATTATGTAGTACAAGCACTAGAATTGAGTTTTTTGGCACGGGATGAGAATGACCTATATAATTCCTTGAAGATCTCCCTAAAGCTTCCTTGATTCATGGATGGAGATGCCTGCATTTTTGAGTGGGTAGATGATAGCAAAAACAAAATTAAACTTGATGTCCATATTTTCCCCATTGTCAAAGAATGTACTCCTTACAAGTATTTTAAAGGAGGAAAAGTGCATAATAGCCTTCCATCATGTATGAATAAGAAAATACAAGTCTTATGCAATGATTTTTTCACCAAATTGCCAGCAAAGGTATCTGGACCTGAAAAGGGAAAATGTGTAAAACAAGGAATAGAACAGTTGTAAGGGAAGAAGGTAAAACCTAGTAATGGAAGAAAATGTATTAATCTGGATAAACCAAAATGTAAACCTTGCATTTTAGAGAGGGATAAGTTGGAAAGGAAATGATATAGTGCATCCTTGAATTGAGTTGGTTCCTTAAGGCTCTTCAATGGCCTTCCAAGTATTATGTTCCTGCAAGTCATTAGCATAACATCATAAAGTTTTTTTAATTAACAATGAGAAATATTTTTACAACTCAGCTCATTAGGAGCACTGGAGGAAAGAGCTGAGCAGAGAAAACCTCTAGTATTGCCTCAAAAAATAGAAGAGAAAGGTTGTCATTAAATCTTACAAACTTCCTGTTATACATACGGGGCAACGCATAAGTAATTTACAGTCCACCCAATTTACAGTGCTATATAAATTTGACATTACAATATTTTGTATCTCCATTTAGTCCAATGAACCAATTGGATCTTCCCTACCCTTGATTTTCTCAAGTATTGCCTCGTGGTCTGACTCATGAACCTTCCAAAGAGTTTTATTATGCAGTCTTCCCCCATATCTGATCAAGTGGACATTTGATGCAACAACAAGGTTTGAATAATGAAGAATCTTTCTGTGTGTCTCCCAATCCTCGAATAGCCACAACCTAGGGTTCTTCATAGCATACTACCTAAGCCATGTACCAATTACAACCACTACTCCTATAGGGTATTCTAATTCTTCACCATTGATAACTGAGTGATCCAATTTATTTTTTCCTCAACACAATGATACAAATAATAATCTGTCCCTTCTTCATTGTCTTAAGGTGCAATAATAACAAAAACATGGTCTTTAATGATATAAACATAATAAGGACATTAGCTTACAAAATATTTACAATAAATTACTAAATTTGAGATTATTTGTATGTGGAAAATCTACCTAGTTGTACTAGATCAGATAAGCAATCAAATTCAATGGATGATTCCATTTCTATCAGTTGTAGTGATTCATGGGGATGATATGAGGCAAGTGGACTCAAAATACATGTATACCATTTGTCAACCCATTCCTTTGACTCACACCCATCCCAATCTTCATCTACACATGATGAACAAAAGCATGCCATATGTCGTGTGTGGATACTCCATGAACCTGCATTACAACTTCTAAAAGAGTGTAGCTCACTCGATCCTGTCAGTGTACAACAATCCTCATATGGTGCAATGTTAGTTTCATCCATCAACCAAAAAAATTTATGAACCGAAGACTCACCTTCATTACCTAGACCCATTGTAGCATTACACCACTAGACAATACATCCCGCATTTGACAATGTTGCTTTCTATTTGTACTTTAATTCTTCACGTGCTAAGGCTCTTTTAATACATGCACCTGCACCAACATGCTCTCCCTTTCCATGACTGGCCTCTATGAAATTCCACATATATTGAATTCCATTAATCTTATGCATCCTGCACAACCAATAAAACATCCGATAATTCTTGAATTGTGATGCACAATTATCTGACCATATGATATGTCGATGATATTTTATTCCTTTGTTTTCCAAATGACCATAAAATAGTTGAAAGCAACCGTTTACAAACTCTATAGAATGTGAGTGATCATCGCTAATATAAAAATGATACTCCCTCAATATCTTCTTGTTCTCCTTTGTACTGTCCAGTGAATGCATGAATGCTATATGAATAAATATAGCAACATGTTGAGAGCTGTAATACTTTGCTTGCACCTCATTCTGTGGTTGTAGTGTATAGTTCTCTGCAAAGTCCACAACTGAAACAATGGTATCAAGTGGGAATGTGTCCTTGCACAACTTGAATTGCATATCCAACCATTGTGCTCTATGTGTATGCCTTGCATACTCATAAATCATTTTTTTACAAAAAATGTCCATGAACTGATACACTGGAACTTTTTCAATTACTAAATCACATCTTTTAGATTGTATGTGACGGTCTTATATTTTCCAAATTCCACTATTTCATTACCGATTGCATGCATACTCTCCATATGTTGACAAATTGGCAAATGTTGCAAACCTCTGCAATCTATGCATGTACCATTCAACCATGAGAGCTTGTAAAATTGTTGACCATCCACTCTTTCACATAAAATGGTAGATATTAATTCCCTTGAAGATCTAGGCGGGACATTTATTTTACAATCCTGTAAAACATTGTTAGAGTGCAAATATACACATATATTCCTATAAACTTTAAAATGGTCAAAAAATTCAATATGTACCCTACAACAACAATTTGTGCGTGTGTGATTTATCTTCACATAAAAAGGTTTACACATTTCAAAATATCTCTAACTAATTTTAATTTGAGGATACATATGCATAAATTTTGCAAAGAATTGTGTTTGATTTGAATCCAAAAAATGTTTTGGATGTGGAACATGAATTCAACTACCAATCCTCCTTCTTACAACATCTCTTTGATTAGGAGATACCTGTGTGTTATTCTTCCAAAATTCTTCAATCAAGGATTTCAAAGCTTCAGCAATTGCTTTATCTTTTCACGGTAGTATACTGGAAACTGCCCATAACTCATTGCTATTTGGATCTTCCACTCTTTGACACCTTCCCAAGGCTCTCATTAGAGACTTTCTACTTATTTTCAATGTTTTTCTTATCTTTCTAATGAGTCAAGATTTTTTCATTTGAGTGCTTACTATTGTTAATGTAAGTACATGTCATGTGACATTACTATCTTTCGTACGTAATGTAGAACCCACACTCTCATATGCAGTCATTAGATTCTTTACAATAGATTTTTCACTTGACTCGTCCATCGTTCTTAGCCCAAGCATCTTCATGATGGGCCTAAATTTCAGATTTCTCATCATTTCAACAAATATTTGACATATTCTTGTCATGTTTAAATTCTCAAAAAATGATCTCTAAATATGATTAGCATTTCTTTGACAAGTACGCTTGAGAATCTTGTTAGGCATTGCTTGCAAAATGTCAGTATCAATATCAATCAAATATTTTGGCTTTCTATAAATAATTCTAGGAGCATCAAAAATATTATGTGTGAATTGCGTACCATCTTGAGTGCCTTCAACATGAGATGATGTTGTTCCTACACCTTGGGATGTAGACAATGGTGTGCCTTCAACATGATACAAGGGGGTACGTAGACCTTGGGATGTAGACAATGGTGTGCCTTCAACATGATACAAGGGTGTGCCCACACCTTCAGAAGTAGACAATGATGTGCCTTCAACATGATACAATGGTGTGCCTCCAACATTGGATGATGATGTCTCTTCAACTTGGGAACTCATAGATGATGTGCCTGCATCTTCATAATTCAATTGTCTTGTTGCACACAAGTTTCTCATTTGTTATCTTTTTGTTTCCAATTCCAATTCTCTCTTACTTTGTATTTATGTTTCATGTTCCTCATCCAAAGAAAAATCTTCTTCTATGGTATCCAATTTTTTTTGTTCACAAAGTTGTCCCATTCTTTCCCTTTTCTTCTCTTTGTCTCTTTCATGCTCTTTTGGTGTTAAAGTCTTTTCTCATTTCCTTGGCATGATGATGATTTCTACATATGAATTGATTACAATTTTAAAAATATAATATAAACATAAAATAATATGTCGAATTATAATATAAACCTCTTACAATATGACAAATTATAATATAAATTTATTACAATTATATCAAATTATGTATTGAACAAGTCTATATCATACCAATTATAAACCAAAACAATCTCTATTCACATTTGACATGTAAAAAAATAAAACAATTACCTCAATCGATAAATTTTGGTGATAATGATTGACTTTCACAATTTGATGTTGATTTTTAAACAAAAAGATGGTGGAAATTGATAGAATGTGTTTCTTTGTCACTATCAACACCATGAAAAGAAAATATTTGTCAGATAACACTTAGAACTCAAAAAGCATATATAAAAAGTGGGCCTCTTTCACGAGATCTTTAACAAAGAAGACCATTTATTTTAGTCTTCCATAGCGCGAGCGCATGCACCCTATGAAAAACTACAAAGTGTTATGCATACTCTTTCATAGCATGAGCGCGCTATAGTGCATGTGCCCTATGCAAAACAAGACAGAGAGAGAAAGAGAGAGAGGGGGGGAAGAGAGTGAGAGAGAGAACTCTTCCTCTCACTCTGACTATTTCTCCTCACAATTGAAATCTATGACTTAAATAGGGTGCACGTGCTATAGGGTGTACACCCTATTACACGCACGCCCTATGGAAGTCATAGATTTCCATAGTGCGCACGCCATATAGTGCACACACGCTTGGTAAGGCATTGGAATTTACCAATCCTAAGGCTTGGATTTTCCTTGGAGATCCAACCCAAAGGCTTGGAGGATTCAAATAGGCCTAAGACATATTTTCTAGCAGACATACAAAAAAATGACAACTTTTTTTGTGTGCTCTTCGTTAGGTTTACTCATGGTTCAATAACGTAAAAATCAGACGACGTGATATTGCAGATCTCTCTACTAGCTATCTAAGAATATAATTTATTTTGAATTATGATTATGTTAAGTTTTTCATCTCTAATTTCTTTTGTGTATGTCCTTTTTTTGTAAAAAAACCAATGTGTAGTATTTTGGGCATAGATTTTAGCGCGTTCATCGAATTTTGCAACAAGTTACATTTTTAGAAACTAGACTCCATTCTACACACTTTTTAAAAAAAGAAAATTTTATTTTTGATTAGTTTTAAATGATTTCTAGGGGGAGCACATAGAAAGTTCATGTTTTCAGGATGTGTGTACTTCGTAAATTCATCAAAAAATTAGCAAAAAAATTCAGGATAAACTACGTGGTGTTAGCTAACTTCTCACTAGAGCGATTAAAAAAATTCAAAAAAAGTTAACATTTTAGGGGGAGCACACCAGACGCTATGTTATGTTTTTTCACAAAAAATAGGACCACTTTTTGTGCTCCCCCTTTTTGAGGGACTTAATCTACACCATTTTCAAAATAAATTGGTAGTTTAGGAACTCTATTCAGAGTATTACAACTCTTATTCTTGTCGCATCTTAAAATTTTTTTGTCTAACTATCTTCAATTTCTTGTTGAAGTTCAGGGTTTTCTTATTTCAGGAAAAAAGTGGCATCTTATACCCCCTTTTTGGTCCCCCATCTTTGTGCACTTAACCCATGTGTCTACTTCCACATCTTGCATTCACACAACAGCTAGAGTATTTCTAATTACAATACATCCACAAGACAAAACTTTATAATGTTAAGATTCGTTGTAAAATGCTTCATGAATTAAAAAAATTGGAAGTTTCCTTGAGAAATCCATTTTGTGCCCATTCTATAATAATTTTCTTTAATTCCTTATGACAACATCCCTTTGAGGCATTATGTTGAATAATTTGTTGCATCACCCATGATTTAATATTTCATATGCATGTTTAACAAAGCATCTCCAACTATAGCATCCGATCAAAATTGCTCCACCAGTATGTTTTGATTTAAAGAATATTTTTGTACATTGTATACAAAGCTTCCATTTTGACATAGGTAGAGAGGAACTGGTAGAGGTTGTTGAATTTGGCATTTTTCTTTTTGTTTATGTTGAGTGTCTGAAGCCTAACAAATGCCTTTTATTTCATGTCTTGTAATGACCACTCATGTTCTCATTGTAATCTCTTTATGAGCTGAATGGTTATTACATTGATCAGTTTTTGAATCTTAACAAGTTGTTGTAATGTACATTGAAAATAGAGATTATAATAAAAAGGATTCCCCTACTTCAAGTGTGGATGTAGGCAATTGCCAAACCATGATATATTTATGTTCTCTTGATTATTTTTGTTCTATTTTTATTTGCACATTTTAGTTTTTTATTTTTTCCAATTATTTACAATTGGTATCAAAGAAAGCTTGGATTGGTAGTTGGGAATTTCGTGGTTGAATTCTTTAGAAAAAAATTGTGTTTTTGGAAGGTACAAATGGAGTCACTATTAAGCAAGCAAGATCTTTCATTTTTTATAGAGGAGAAATAAAAGAAGTTGACTTCAATGAAGGATGAAGATTGGGAAATCCTGGACAAAAAGGCAAGGGCAACTATATTTCTTTCACTATCAAATAATGTTCTTTTTAATGTCATAGTTGATATGATAACAAAGGAAGTATGGGACAAGATTACTGTCATGTATGTAATGGCCTTTGCTACAAATAAAGTATTGATCATGAAAAATCACCTCAATGAGTTTAATACTTTGATCAACAAAGAAAATTTGGTGGGAATGGCACAAGATGATAAGAACAAAGCCATTCTCTTGTTATGTTCTTTACCAAGCAGTTGGTATTGAGTTGTGACAGAGATCAACACTTCAGTATCGGGCAAAAATAAATTGGTTTTTGATGATTTTGCTTCTACTCTTCTCAGTAAAGATATAAGGAAAAATCAAGAGCCATCATCCAGTGACGCTTTAACCATGGTAAGCACTGATAGTAGGGGAAGAAGTCATGAAATAGGCCATAATTATAATAGGAAAATATCTAAATCTGCTAAAATATCAAAGTCCAGGGGTAGAAGTGGATATTATTGGTTTTGTGGAAAACCAGGTCACTTGAAAAAGGATTGATGAAGTTATAAAAAGGTAGAAGAAAGGGTACGAGATAGTGAAGACAATATAGCTTATGACGAAGATGATAGTTTTTTTTATACTATCAACTAGTGACTCTACTTTAGATTATTGGGTCTTGTATTATGGTGCTTCTTTCCACACCACTTCATGTACAGACTATTTCACAAACTACCAAAAAGTTCATTTTGGAAGAGTATTTCTAGGTGACAACAAAGCTTATGAAATTATTGGTAAAGGAGATATTTTATGGTCATTGGAAGGAGGGGTAAATGGTTGTTAAAAGATGTTTTCCATGTTCCAAATTAAAAATAAATATGATATCTATTATTCATCTCTACACAAAAGGATTCCATACTTTATTCTTTGTTAATGCTTGGAAAGTAACAAAAGGCTCCATGGTTATTTCCAAGGGAAATAAAATTGGTAGTTTATATCATTTAGAGAATATTGGTGAAGTGGGATCTTCTATGGCATTTGTGGTTAGAAAATTAGAGCTTTGGCATCAAAGGCTCAATCAAATGAGCAAGAAGGGTCTTGATGTTATACTAAAAAGGGAACAATCGTCGGGTCTAAAATCTATTGATTTAGATTTTTCTGAGTACTATTTTTATGGAAAATAGAAGCGGGTCAGGTTCTTGAAGACCAGTAATGAGAAGAAGGGTACACCTTTGGAGCTGGTTCATTCAGATGTCTTCAGATCTATTGAGGTCTAGCCTCTGTTGGAGGAGATAATTGCTTTGTTACTTTTCTAGATGATTATACAAGAAAAGTTTGGATTTACATGATCTTAAATAAATCACAAATTTTTTCCCAATTTATGTAATTCAAAGCTCTTGTTGAAAATTATATTGGGCATAAGATTAAGTGTTTAAAAATAGATAGTGGATGAGATTTTTTCTCCTTGGAATTTGATACCTTTTTTGTTAATAACAATATTTGTAGAATTAAAATCGTTCCTTTTACACCTCAATAAAATGGAGTTGTAGAGAGGTTAAATAGAGAGATTTTGGAGAAGGTGAGATTTATGCTTTTAAATGCAAGATTAGGAAAATAATTTTGGGTGGAAACCTACAATACAACAATGTATTTGATCAATCGAAGCCCCTTAACTCAGTTGAATTTTATTATTTTGAAGGAGAAATGGTTGGGAAAGAGAATTTAGTACTCACATTTACGGGTCTTCAGTTGTGAAGCCTTTGTTCATGTCCCTAAGGAAAAAAGGACCAAGTTGGATCCCAAGTCTTAGAAATATATCTTTGTGGGATATGGTGAAGATCAATTTGGCTTTCAACTTTGGCATCCAATTGCTAAAAAGATTATTCAAAGAAGAGATGTTTTCTTCCATGAGAAGACATTTCCAATGTTATAAACAGAGGAAAAACCAATAAAAGAGTATGTGCCACTTTCAATTTTTGAAAATAACTTATTACAGAGGCCCTTTGGTGGTAATTTGCAGATAGTGTCACCTAAAAATATTTTTTCACCCACCTCTTTTTTAGCTCCTACTCTTGCTTCATCTTCTTCTTCTATATTTTCTGGCAATGGTCTTTCTGATTATGTGTAGGATACTCCAATTGTATCAACTTCCCCATGCTCTATTTCATGGGAGGTTGAGTTTTAATCATTATGCAATGAGTAAATGTATGCTATAGACCAGCATATCATGCCACATAAATCCAAAGTTTTTCATTACACAGACCAATTATTTTCGCATGAGTCTCATGTTGACGTGGACCATGCAACCCATAACTTGGCATTGATTTAGGAGAGGAACACAATCCTAAATTCCCTATGGAAATAAATGTTGTCATCCCACATCACCTCTCATGAAATATGAACTCCCACAACATCAGATGCCAAATTTTCTTATGCTCGTGATGATTACACAATGTGTGGCAAGTCTACCACAAGTAGCACAGGCATCAATGTTGATTTTTTGGCCACAATAGACAATTGGGTGTGTGGTAGTGTTGACCGCACTTCAACTCTATCATATTGTGGTGGTCTCAATATAGGGCAATGATTTTTTCATATGCAAGAAAAGAATGTTAGCACTGGTGATAAGAAGCCTTTGATAAAAGCACAAGGACTACATAAAAATAGTTATTTCAGGTAATAATGCTACAAAGAATAATGAGAATATCTATGAACTAAGGAGGTCTTCTAGGTAGAGGAAAATCCCTTCAAATTTTTCTAATCACAAGTTATTATTTGTTGAAGAGGCAGAGCCCACATTGTTGATTTCTTAACATAAAGAGCCAATGAATTTTAAAGTTGCTATGAAGGATGTAAATTATTATCAATGGAAGGTTGCAATGTGTGAAGAGATGGACTCATTAATGAAAAACCAAACATAGGATTTGGTGTCACTTCCACCTAACAGAATGGCATTAAGAAATAAGTGGGTTTACAAATTGAAAGAAGAAGATGGAGGCAGAAAATTATTTTGTGCCAGACTATTTGTCAAGGGGTATGCTCAATAGCAAGGCATGAATTTTGATAAAATATTGTTGCAAGTAGTGAAAATGGCTACTATCCAAGTTGTTTTGGGCTTAGTTGTAGCATGGGATCTTGAGCTTGAATAGTTGGATGTTAAGATCACATTTCTACATGGATATTTTGATAAGGAATTGTATATGGAGCAGTCTGAAAGGTTTTTTGAAAAGGGTCAAGAACATCTTCATTGTAGATTGAAGTGGAGCTCTTATGATATTAAGAAAGCCCCAAGGCAATGGTATCTTAAATTTGATCAATTTATGATTGAGCATAAGTTTTTATGCTCATAAGTTGATCTGGATGTGTTTTTGTTATACTTCTACTTTATGTGGATGACATGTTAGTGTCTGGTACTAGCATGAGGATTGTTCATGAGCTTAATAAATAGTTAGCTAACGTATTTTCCATGAAATATTTGGGGGCAACCAAAAGAATACTAGGAATGACTATTTCTCATGATAGGAATAAAAGAGAAATTTGGTAATCATAAAAATAATACTTTGAAAAGGAACTAGATATATTTGGTTTGTTTGGAGCTAAGTTAGTGAGGATTCCTTTAGCTTCTCATTCTCATTTGTCTTCTGAAATGTGTCTTAAAATACAAGAGGATCGGGAATTTATGAAAGGTATTCCTTATACATCTACATGTGGGAGTATTATGTATGTCATGATTTCTACTCATTTGGAGATCTCTCATGTAGTGGGAGTGGTAAGAAAATTTATGAGTAATCCTAGTAAACCTCATTGGGAGGTTGGAAAATGGATCCTAAGGTGATTAAAAGATACTTCTAATTTTGGTTTGTGTTTTGGAAAGGATAAGGCACAATTGCAAGGATTTGTAGATTCTGATCTCGATGGGGATTTAGATAAACAAAGGTCTACTTCTAGTTATGTTTTGACCTTTGTCAGGGAATCTATTAGTTGGGGTTCTAAATTGTAACATACTGGTACTCAATCTTCCATAGAGACTAACTACATGGCTCTCTCTGAGGGACAAAAGGACATGGTATGGTTGCAGCATTTGTTTAGAGAATTGGGCTTGAAGCAATCTAGTTTTTCTATGTTTTATAATAGTAGTAGCATCATTTTTATGACTAAGCATCATATGTCTCAGTGTCATTCTAAGCATATTGACTTACATTATCACTACATTTGGCATGTATTTGATGAAGGAAAGCTTCAAGTGGAGAATATTTACATAAAGGAAAATCTAGTTGATTCTCTAACAAATATTGTTATATGGGAGAAGTTCAAGTTCTACCAAGATTCTCTCAACATTCCCAGAATGTGATAACAAGATCGGAGTGGGGGGATGTCTTTGTTGTAGCATTCGCTGGCTTTAAGCAAGAGTTTTTTGGGTGTGTGAAGCCCAAAAGACACCTTTTATTTCCTTCCTTTTAATGACCATTCGTGTTCTTATTGTAAGATATTTTATGATTTGAATGGTTATTTCATTGATCAAGCTTCCAATCATTTACATTTTATGGGTCTTGCATATGATTCCATGTTTTGGATGTACATTTTCTATGACAATAATTGGGTTTAAAACACTTGGCTCATATCCATATATAATATACAAACACAAAGAGAGCATGTTCCTTCATAATTACCACATATTTGATTTCTATTTAAAGAGTTCCCTTGTATAAATCATTTGTGCATATTCTAGAATCATTTAATTCGATGGGGTGGTGTATCTAATTAGAAATCATGTCAAATATTTCATGTGCAGCCTTTCATGATGCACTTACTTTCACAATACCTTTCATGACATTGGTATCTTTCTTGAATAGTTTCAAAGGGAACAATACATGTATTTTTTCAACTTTCATCTGAACATTTCACCTTACACATATGGCGTAGAGAGTTGCAATTGTGCAACACCTCATGTTTAGTCTCTTGAGAGAAAAAATGATGGTGTTGGTGGTTTGTCAAATCCTTACATAGGTTGTAGGTTTTTCCTCCTTTAACACAATGAATGACTCTCCTCGCAAGAATGATCCTAATTATGGCCCTTCTCAAACACACATCTCCAATAACACTTGGAATATTTGCAACCAAAAATAGAGAGATATTGTTTTACTTCTCCAAGAGATAAACTAGCCTCTAACTACAACTATTGCACTTCCTCATTATTACAAAAATTAATGGTGTCTATAGTTATCCACTATTGCACTCTTACTTGCCTTCTCTCAGTGATTGCATCTAGGAACTTCTCAAACATCCAATACCACTAGTCAACCTCATTTCCTTTTCTAGGAAATATAATTTCAACTCTTAACCAAATTTGACACAAAACTTGTCTGATACCATTCTTGGAAGGTTCCAGAAATAGTTATGAATCTGATATTTTGAATTAAAAACCCTCCACCACAAGAGGTAAGTGGAGAAACTCTTCTTGTGTATCAAAATTGATAAGCTCTTGTAATTCATTTGTATTTTCAATAGAGAATAACCCAATGTATGAGAAAAACTTTAGCTTTGTCCTTATAATCTCAATAATAATAACTACATGCTTACTATATAGAGAAGACCAATTTTTAGCTGCAATTTGAGATATCATAAACTTCAAATATTTGGTGAAGGTGAAATCATTATCATAATAATAATCAATTTTGTGAACATTTTGTGTGAGATTACTTAAGGTTTGATAATAGTACTCAGATCTATTTTAAGGAATGATGACTTTGATTTTCACCTTCCCAATATACATTTTTAAAATGAGATTTTCTAGAGATTTGGTGTTGTACTATCCTAAAAAGTTGGCACCCATAATTTGATGCTCTATTAGGCCTCATTTTGGTGATTTTGAGATTAGATGTTCATTATGCTTGATCCTAGAAACCTGATTCCTCTTTTCTTACTTCTCTCTACCATCCTAGCACCTAGTTCAATTTTGGACCAAAATCTCAAATATAGGTCGACACAACTGACCTATACCCTTGGATTTGGGCCCAAATTTGGCCTGAAGCCCTATGTCGGGCTTTAATGGCATAAAAGATCCAATGGTTAGTCTGGATGAATTTTGAATCCTAAAATGGTGGATAAGGTATAAAAAAAACCCTATCTCTCCTAATTTTGAAATCTATTATTATACTTTTATGATCTACAAATTTTCAATCAAGAGCAATCAAGAAATCAATAGCAATTGAGCAATTGTGCAATTGGATTCAAGATTTCAAGGAAAACATCCAAGATCTAGTTTCTCTGAGTCATTCAAGTTCATTCCAAGGTAGTCTTCTCCATTTAAGTGATGCAAAGCATCATGGAACAAAACCAACTCCCAAGGATCATACTAATCCAAACATCTATTCATCAACATATTCACATATTTAGAGGAATAATCCAAACAATCAATCTCCTTCACCAACTCATATAACTATTATCATATCTTCACTAGGATCCAATCAACATCTTTCATTAGGGAATTCAACTGTACCCAATCATAAAATTAACATGTCTACAAATAACATCTTTGATCAATGCATCAAAATCATCTAATCACATACCTTAACAATTCTTTCAAAGAATCAATCAAGACAATATCTATACCAAATCAACATCAGGATTCTCATTAACCCTGCGGATTTCTAGATTAGAACTATATCATTCCTAAATTTCACACCAAACAATGTTAGGAAAATATCTCTTGTGAGTTTCTATAAAACTTGATTAAAAACAACATATCCAAGATTCATAAAGATCCAATGGTGCAGTTAAAAGTTATGCCTCCTATACCGGACTATTTTTTTGATTGTCATAAAAAGAAGAAGAAATGTATGTACAGTCCGCCTAAGGCATCCAATATCTTAATGAAGACAAAATGAATCAATATGAAAACAATTTCATATTAAACCCAAGTCAGTGCCCTAATAAATACTAAAAGGATCTCAATTTTTGGCTAGTTAAAACATAAGATATTTATAAACCATTTCTTGTGTCTTTGTTATTGAGGGTTTTAAACTAGTTTTAAGAAAACTCATTCAATCTTCCATGATAGTCCACATCCAAAGCCAAAATTAGATTCAAAAGAGAGATAATTCATCAAAATACATAATCAAATAGGATTTAGGAATGTTTCAATCTAAATTCCATTCTAAACATGCACTGTAACAACAAAAATGTGCCTAAAATCAAAGATACTCAAGGAAAATGAAACTTAACTATCCCTTTATTCACACAATCCTTCACAAAATACATTCCATATTTTTGCTTCATACGTTCCTTCCTTTTACACTCAATCTATAATCATCCTTATGCAATCAAATGGATGAATGTATACTTGACTATCCACCAACCCTGCAGGAACCTTGGTGACAGTCAAAGGTATATTAGATCTTCCTTCCCAATCATCCTCCAACTTGACACCACTAACTCAAGCCCAAAAATTACATGGTTTATAACTCTATGAGATTTTTTTTGACAATTAAAACTCACCCATGACCAAATTCTTACCTTTGGACAAATTTTTAATACATTTTGTTTTGACAATATTTATATTAACTTGTCAACTTTTGGATTTTGAACTCCCACTTACTAGAACATTACATAGACACTTTTAACAACTCAAAATGGACTAGATAGAACATACTATATCACCTTTACCCTTCCATGGGCATACTTTCATATTTTACCATCTTGACCAATACTGACCCTATTAGGACTTTGATGCACAAATTGAACAAAATCAATTACATTGTCTTTTACGAGGACTTATCATGCCTTGAATTACATCACAGTGACTTTAAGAACAAACATAGACTCGTCATTAGTGGATTTGAACATGTAAAAATCATTTCTGCTCCTAGTTTACCCTTGGAACTAGGTTCTCCTACACCATGAAAAAATGTTCTCTCTCGTGATAGCCAAGTGGAGGAATTCTCAATTAAGCAAGAAGACCCTTCCATCCATCCACATTCATCTCTCCTTCATTGCAAGCAATTATCAAGCATATCAACATTGAATATCTAGGAGTGGTGTTCATGTATCCATGAATTTTTGAGGTCATCCTTGAGTCCTATTCTACAAATGAATGTCAACACCTTGAGTCCAAGAACATTCAAGCATCTTCATCAGTATGAGTGATTGTACATCCATCCTTGAGGGTTTAAGCAAGGTGAATCTAACATTTAGATTTTTACATACTTTCCTTTATAAAATTTTAATTAAATTTCAATGTTGATTCCTAAATAGGGGTTTGACCAAGGTAAATCCATTTTACTCAACCTTTTCCCCATTTTTCTATGCACAGAAATAGGCTACAAATTTTCAAATCTTTTTTGGGCAGATTGCAAGTAGTTGGATTAATCCTAAAAATTTTAGGCAAAAACACAAGGTAAAGGTAAACGCAATCAACATATACCCTCAAAGACAAGTTCAAATTTGGAAGGCATGTGTGTACCAAAAAGTGAGGTCACTTCTATAAACCATTACACTTGAGGGAATCCATGAAAAAATAAATCTCAAAAAGAGGCTTATAGCTTCCTATCCATGACGTGCAAGAACCATGTAGATATTATGAATGGTGGCTCTCAAATGAACCTTAAAGAAAGACCCTTTCAAGGTGCACCATAGAATGGAAGATTAAAATGATAATTCAAAGTAGATCTAAGATGAAATGCAAGATCTAAGCTAAAATGATATGCAAGAATGCAAGAAAAGTAGATCTAAGATGAGATTCAAGATCTAAGCTAAAATGATATGCAAGAATAGAAGAAAAGTATATCTAAGCTAGATGGATTAAGCTATATGCAAGAAGGAAAATGATAATGATGATGAAATGCTTCAATATGAAAGATCTAAGAATATCATAGCTCCAAGATGCCAAGATTGCAAGACTTCAAGATTGCAAGACTCCAAGATTCCAAGATGCTAAGATGCCAAGACTCCAAGAATCTGCAGTAAAATTTCAAGATCTCAAGAAGCTAAGAATGCTATGAGGATGGGATAATGAAAGAGATGGGATAATGCAAGAGATGGGATATCAAGAATGAGGAGAGAATCTCCTTTTAAATGAATTTAGAAATGAATGGACGGTCAAGATTAAGAGGCCAAAATAAATGAGCAATGGTGGAGATTAAATCTTGGTTGATCCATATGCTCAAGATTCTCGAGAGGCAAAATCAATGGACATGATTAAGAGGCAAAATAATTAGTGGTTGAGATAAAGAGGGAAAAACCTTTTTCAAAACTCAAAAGATTCCATCTTATTGGAAAGTGCACTATTCTTTTTATTTTTTATTTATTATTTATTATTTTTAGCAAAGTAGTTTCCATTATTTAATTAAAAGGGACCTTTATTTAATTAAAAGGGGACATGTTCTTTTAATTAAATGTGGTTTAGGATAAAGTGATTTATTATTTAATTAAAAGGTTTTTTATTTAATTAAAAGGGAGCATGTTCTCTTAATTAAATAAAGCTTAGGATAATGTGGTCAAACTTTAGGATACAATCAAATAAATGATAAAATGATGATTTGATCAAGAAATAAGAGATTAAATAAATATGCAAAATTGATTAAGCAGAAGATTTAGTCTAGTATTTAAATTTTAATTTTTAATGTTAGAGTGACGTTCAAAGTTTACTAGACCATTTTTGGTTGATTACATTTGCCCCTCTTTGACTAATGTGTGAGCAATCTGGGAACACATTTAGTCAAACAATGATGATGTCAAGGTAACTGATAGAGATTTGACTCTAAAATTGATCGAATGAAGCACAAAGACACAACTAATCTCAAACTTGATCAAATGAGAACTAGCAGGGATAAAAAGATACCTGATAAAGAACTAAATTTGACCTTGATCAAACAAAGAATGGAGAGACAACTAATCCCGAACTTGATATAACAAGAACTAGAAACTATAGCAAGATACCTGATAAAGCTCTGACTCTGAGCTTGATCGAATAGAGTACAGAGAGACAACTAATCCCGAACTTGATCGAACAAGAACTAGCAAAGATAGAAAAATTCCAATATACAATTAAAGAAAAACTCAACACTGAAACAAAGATTGAAAGTCAAGACAATAAGATAGTAGAATCAATTTGCATCTTTGAAAGATAGGTTATTCTTGCCCCCTCGAGATCGAAAGCAAAATGAGGTAGAGGAGATGTAGAAATGAGATAGATTTGATCAAATCGGGATAAGATAAGGTTCAAGATGATTGATAAGCGCATAAGACCAAGTTTGACCACCAAGTGATGAAAATTTTTCCCCAGTTTAAATAAGGTTGACCAGAAAGGTATAGCATTAGCATTAGGTCAAAGAAATTGATTATGAAGAAAATTTGATCAATGTTTGCCTCAAAGGATTTCAGTTTTGATCCCGAAAATGAATCAAGAATGCTGAAAAAGGATGACCAAAGTTGTCTGATAATGATGAAGGAGACCCTCTCCTAGCTCATATGCAAACTAGAATGAACCCTAAAAATGAAAACTACTATGAAAATGCAAAGTGTAACTTGCAAGAGTCAATAAATAGGTCCTTGTTTTTATCATCGAGCCTTATTAAGGGACATCACAAGATCATACAACCATCACTAGTGCAAGCACAACTATGAAGATATTAATATGATCTATATCGGATATAATGTAGGAGACATATGTAAGCACCAAGGCATAAGGGCCAAGATACCTGAACATGATTTCTAAATTAATGTTGCAAGTAACCATAAGCATCAAGGCATAAGAGTCCAGGATGACCTGAATGACTTTTGCATAAGAAAATGCAATGCAATAGTCAAGGAGATAATTCCAACATCACCTAAGTGTCTGAATAAAGAAGTTCAAGGTATGTGTGGTGTTCCAATCCTGATAGAGGCTCTTATCATAGACACCCATTTTATTAGACAACTTAAGATCATTGGAATCGCACCACAAGTAGAAATCAAAGAAAATATGCCACATACCCCTAGTCCTCTAGTCGTAACATCATGGAGAAACCAAGGAGGGAACATTAGTGAATATCTTTAATAATAGACAACATACAAAGAAAATATCAGTAAGCATAGCTCAGTCATTTTAATTTAAGCGCAGTGTAAAAAAGATAAAGATAATCACTGACTCACTAGGACTCATGCATGTAAGTGAGAAATATCACACAATCCTAGACTACACACAAAGCATCAACTCAAGGTAACAGATCTGATAAATGTTAAGAAACACTTAATGTCAAAGGAAGTGTTGAGAAACATTGTTTGGGGTAGCGTTGAGAAAAACTGATGCGAGTTACTAAGAAAATACCATCGCACACCAAAGGAGAATACAGTTCATGCCCCCTAGCCCTAGACAAAGATCAATTCTAGACCAAGGAGATTGGAGATGGAATTCAAAAGGGTTCATAGTGCAAAGTGACAAGATGATAGATATAAGCACATGGGTTTCAAGTAGCGCATGTTTCCAGGTTTTACCAAGATAATGATTTTTTAGGACATTTTATTATTTTTATGATTTTTTAGAGATTTATATAATTTTTAGAATTTTTAGAGATTTTATATGATTTTTAGAATATATTTTTTTCAGGAACATTTTTCAATTTTTAATTTTTAGAGATTACCAGTTCTCAAGCAAGATCACATTGGTTTTCCCCCAATGTCTAGAAATGTATAAGACATGATGGATGAATTAGCAAGCTGATGGAGGAAGCAGAAAGATACTAATGGATGAGGCGAGTGAACGCAACCCTCAAGGACAGTCTCCTCAAGGGTATCCAATCTAGGGAAAGAGAAAATATAGAAATGTAAGCTCATGAAGCAGTGTTGGGTAGCATATAGGATAATGACCTGGTGTCATGAAAGCATGTGGTTCAAAGAGTGGACATGTCAAGAGACTCTTATTAACATATTTTTCACTTTATTCATTTTTTTTTTTTCTTCATTTTGATCAAGACCAAGAGGTCAATTGGATATGATAGTGAAAGGATAGCACAATAAAGATAAACGATGATGGAGATTATGAGTTAATGATTCAAGGGATTAGGGAAAGAATGCTCAAGAACAATGATGACAAATTCTGGATAAGAAAGATCATGATGAGGGTAGCATGGATGTAAGCAAGTGAATAAGTTAATGGAAAAGATATATGATGCTCATGGATAATTCAACTTTGTCAAGATCAAAGGAAAAAGAGGAAGTATGGGTGCACATGAAATAGCTAGTGTGGATGCATCTTTCCCCAAGTGTAGAGTGCAAGATAGAGGAACTACGCATGACGCCTATTTGCCAGGTTTTCATCATGGTACTTGTCCAAGGTGCCACAAGTAGTGGTTTTCACCATAGGATGAATTTATGTCTCTTTACTTTTTCTACCAAGGAGCATGTTTCTAGGTTTTCACCAAGGCACTTTTTCTATTTTTTCTATTTTTTTGTATTTTTCATTTTTTTAATGTTTTCTTCTATTTTCTTTTTTATTTATTTATTTTTATTTTTAGATTTTTGGAGGAAGGTTAAGCCTGGTGCTCTTTAGATAATGCTCTTTTGGAAAGATATGCTATGATAGGTCAAGGCTATTGAGAGATATGGTCAAAGATGCTGATAAGGTAATGATAGGAAAAGATATGGAGGATAAGGTAGATGATGGCTAAGGATTTATGCATAAGATAGGATAAGGGGAACAAAAGGATAATGAATGAGAGGATAAGAAGTAGGTGTAGGATAGTAGATAAGGATTACATAGGAGTATGTGGAGATGAATGAAAGATCAATATTGATACACACCTTGACAGGTAGTGAACAAATGGAGGGAGAATAAGTTGACTAGTTTGAGATTTTTATATAAGAAGTGATGTGGATCTTGGGACACATGGACCTAAGATGGATGAATGTGAGGATGTACGATGTTTGGAAGAATGTGGAGCGGAATTCTTTGAAAGCTTGAATGTCAACTTTAAATTTTCTTTTATATTCAAGTCCTTTAAGAGAGACTTGGGAATCCACATAGCTTTTGATTTTTCTTTACTTTTAGATGCTTTTGATCACAATTCTTCTATGATGGATTTAGAAACCCATATTTTTTTAATTTTCTTCTTTTCTTTGGGGACCCTTGTGGTCTTTTAGATATTTCATTTTCTTTATAATCACATGTTGATTAGATAGGACATGGTGATCTTCATATGTAAGTAGATTCTTGTATTTCTGAGTTCTATGTTGCACATCCAAATTGCTTCCAAAAGACTTGGGAATTATGAATGAAAGAGGTTGGTATGACAAGTTTGCATGGATAGATGAATGGTTTCTCAAGGATGCATGTCTTTTTTTATCTTGAGGTAATCTAGGAGTAAGATGTGTAGTAGATGGTGGAACATAAGGTCCTAATATGGATGGAAGGTGTGAAGGTTTCATCTTTGGTTTATAAGGACCAAGGATAGATTTGGAAGATGCAAACGGATAATGGGTAGGGATATCAGAATCCATAGAGTGAGCAGTATGGCCAAGGCTCTGATCCAGTGTAATTTTTAGTGGCAAATATTCACCTTTTGGTGAATTCTGGGGAATACGTTTCATGAAATTGGTGAATCACGCAGGTATAGGCTGGCCCATATTCGCCCAATCTTGACATGGTAACTGCTAAATATTCATTGGAATTGCCAATTAGATTTGTCATTTGATGATGTTGACCATCATATTTGCCTATAACTAAACTGATGTGGTTCTTTTAACGATTTCTTATTCGCCAACAATATTAATTATGAATTTTATATAAAATTTAAAATAGCCAAATGGTTTATATTTTTATCTTAACCATGACCTATTTCACCACCCGTTAATTAATTGTTTTATTGACCACGACATATTTCACCAACCCGTTAATTAATTATTTTATTGACCACCACGTATTTTTAATTTTTTTCCAAAAATAACATTGATCAGGTCGACACTCGGCACATTTTTGCCAAAAGCCCAAGAATTTTTTTTAAAATGGAAATTTAGAATTCGGAATCATGGATTGATATAAATTCAAATTAAATTTATAAATCTTAAAAGTAGTCTTATCATGTGTCGTTACAAATTTTGGGAGCAGGAGGGCCAGATTTACAAATAACAATCTTGCAATAGTAAACAGAGGATTCAGCATTTCAGAGAGTCAGAATTCAGAGGAAGCAGGATAAAGGTAAGTAATTATTTGTTCACATTTCATAGTATTGCTATTCATTTTAATTCCTAGAGGCTAGAATCCTAGTGACTAGTGAGAGGTCATTGGGTGAAGATGTCGAACAAGGGTGACTATCCTAAGATTGAGTATCCTCAAGCTACTACTACTGAAGGGATTTAGATATCAGGGGAGGTTGAGACTTAGACTTCTCATTGTGCTCAGGGCATTGAAGAGATTGGAAAGCTAGACAAGGGTAAGACTCCTCAGGGTAGTGAAGGGTAGGGTAAGACTCCTCAGGGCAATGAAGGGCCTGGGAGGCCATCAAAATGCCCAAAACTTAAAGATACTACCATAAAGGCTTTCTTTGGAGTTGGCAATGTTTTTGCTCCATCAACATCTACAATTGCAAGTACAAAAGCCATTCACAGTAGCTCACCAGTACCAGTACCACAAGCTGGGGTTGTCATTGAGTTAAATGAAAATCAAAATGCATCAAATGAGGATAACAATGGTGGCACAAGAGAAGATGTTATAAGGGATACGTAGAACCAGTTGCAAGAAAATGCTAGCAATGAAGATAATAATGATGTTGGTAGGAAGAAAAGAAAAAGGGAAGTAAAAATGGGGCGGGAGTGGGAAATGACAAGAAATTTTAAGGTTGATTCGGTAGAAAAGTATTGGTTCATTGAACCAGTCCTAAGCAATGATGAACAACCAATAGAATGCAGGTGTAATATTTGTACATGGAAAAATAAAAGAGAGAAGTTGCAGCTAAAGCTTGACACTAAAGAAAAGCATATTGGTAAGGTTTATGAAAAACAAACCATAGACAGACAAGAAATATCAGTAGTGAGATGGAAATCAAAGGAAGTATGTCTTCATGTTAAGTATGCCATAGACTATGAAGAGCATAACAAGAGAATGGCAGTAATTTCTAGTAGTGAAAATCCAATCAAGGTTGGGTTTAAACATGCAGCCAATGAAGCAAACCTGGCAAAGATTGTTCAGATGAGTGTTGTTTTTCATATTATGTCTAGAGGGCATCCTATGAGAGACTTCTCAGAATATGATAATTTATTATATTTTTTGAAAGTTCCTCACTATCCTATGTCACATTGGTCAACAAACGTTGGATGGGAAATGGAAAACTGTCTTTCTGAGGTGGAAAAGAAAAATTTACAGGAGAAAGTAAAATAGTCCAAATTCATTTCATTATCCATAGATGAAGTTACTACAATAGATAACACTGTTTGGGTCTATATGCATGTGTATACAGTAAAAGAACATGTCCACCAAGCTCATCTACTCTATGTTTGTAAAATGAGGGGCAATTCAACAGCAGAAAACTTATATTTTGAAGTGAAGAATGCTTTGAATGAAGTTGCTGGTATGGATGATTTGACAATTGGAAAGAAGTTAGTGTGTGTTGGAGCTGATGGAGCTGTAGTAATGCAAGACCAAAGGAATGGTCTCTGTGCAAGATTACAAACTAGTATTGCACCTTACATGCTTGGCATACATTGCATGTCCCATCGAATGAATTTAGCATATAAAATTGTAAACAATTTTCCTACAGTGTCAAAAGTTGAAGATCTAGTTCACGACATATACTCTTACTTCTACAGAAGTCCTAAACATTTTGCAGAATTTAAGATTTTCTCAGAGGAAGTAACACCAGGAAACAAGCTTCTCAAGGATGTTGAGATCAAATGGATCTCTTTGCATGGACCAATAGAAAGAGTTCTAACAGAATATCAATCCTTGATTGGAGTAACATATGAACAACACCTCATATTAGACAAAGCTCCTGATTTGTTACATAAGTTAAGTGATATAGAGACTCCGTTAACTTTAGCTAGTCTTCTCCCCATGTTGGATTTAATGAACAAACTTGTTAAGAAAGCCCAAGATAGGACTATGTATATCCATGAGTACTTAGATTTACATAGAATGACATGCCTTGCCCTGGATAATTTATACTCAGATATGATAACACTTGAAAGCCCAAAAAATTTTAGGTGGAAAATAATTATAGATTTGAATCATGCTGAGAATTTTTTAGAATTCAATGCAAAAAAAGATTTATGTGTGTTTGTGAAAGGATATGAAATACCAATGCACCAATCTAAGATGGGAAACTGAGGCAGAGTACTTCCAGTTAAAAGGTTTGATTTTGACAAGTTTGTTAAATCTATTAGTGAGAATTTGAAGTCAATTTCCTACCAACTTTCAAGTGCGATTCGTGAAAGATTCCCTTGAGAAGCAATTCTTGAAGCCATGGGTTTTGTATTTCCTCATTTTTGGAAAAACGTCAGAGATAGACAAATTGATGCTTATATATTTCATAAAAAAATTGATGAATTGATCAAAGAGTTTTCAAAACATGAAGATTGTAATGGACAACCAATTGAAGGAATTATAGATTTAACTAATCTTAAAAAACAATGTAGACAATTTGCATCATGTATGAATTTGTAGTTCAAAAACTTGGAGAATCCATTTGAACTTGGTGCAATAACTAGGCTTTGGAAAAGGATAGAGCAGAGTGAAGTATTGTATGATTCAATATCAAAATATTTCAAACTTGCTAATTTATGTCAAACAATGATATTGGGGTCGGTGGAAGATGAAAGATTTTTCAGTGCATTGGGGTTTTTGAAATCAAAGATCAGGAACAAACTAGACAGAAATTTGGAAACTTGCTTGAGGCTATTTGTAACTTAGTACAATGTTAGAGACTTTCCTTATGATAGGGCATTGGCAATTTGGAATTCGCTACGTGAAAGATGAGGGCTTTTGAACACTTCAAAACATGGTGGTTCTGAGACAAATGATGGATCTTGGTCCAAGACTCAGATTGAAGATGAAGAATTTTTTGATTTTGAATACCCAACTCAAAATGAAGAAGAACCTCTTGCTAGTAGTAGTAGTCAATTTCAGGAGCTGGATTCCATGTGGGATATAGAAGCGGTAGACTGCTCATTGACACTAGGTGAAACTGAAGAGTGAAGTGATTTAGAATTAGCAATGCATTCAATTAATAGGTATTTATAATTTTATACACTGTATACTTATTACTGTACTTATTGGATAAATTGATAATGGACTTGATTCTGAATATTTATTATTTACAATTTGACTCATATTACAAGTAATAAGTATTGTTCATGATTTTTGTAATTTGAATTTTGATTTTTGTAATTTGTAATTTGAATTCATGATTTTTGTAATGTAGAATGTTCATGAAATTTTTAATTTGAATTGTTGATGGTGAACACATGCAAATTAAGCTAATACCAGTGCCATATCCTAGGGCATTAGAGTCAAGATTCTACATCAATGGAAAACTTATCAAAACAAATAGCCCAAAACTCAAATAAAGTGCCTTACACTCCATTTTCCCAATTGCTAACCCTACTATCAAATTCATACATGGACAATAAATTCCCAGAGACCTCCCTTAAGATTTATTCTTCCCTTGAAAGAAACTTAAGTTTAACCCCTATATCTACCTTGTAAACAATGCATTAAAGTGCCTAACAATTTAATACATAAAAGAATTCAACATCCATATGTGAAGACAACAAAATAAGAAAAGGAGTTCTAGTATATTGTATTGATGTATAACGGTATCAATACATTCCTGACAGAGAATTATAGGAAAAAATGCTATTATCATAACTTCCTTTACAAAGTAATATCCACCACCCTAAACAAAAGAAGAAAACTTGCTATATATACCACTGGCTATCTTGGAATCCTCAAAGAAAGGATGCAACAAGCTACTGATAGCTAGGATAGTGACTTGCACTATAGACAAAAAGTACAAACATAATGACAAAAAGACTGGAGAAATAGGAAGCAGTTTCCCAACAATGGAATCTTCACAACTGGCACCTTTGTCCGAAAAATATTTCAGAGCAGTTTCTTAGAGCCTGATCTGTAAGTTTCATATTTATACCAATAGGCTCATGAGTAGCTTTGATAGGAGCAACAAAATCTTTCTTATACAAAGGAGTAAGAAAGATGAGAGATTTTTTAGATGGATGTGGAGGATTATGACAAGGATTTGTAGGGATACTCAGATCTTGACAAGGATCTTTAGATAATGTAAGAAGAGAACTTTCCTCTTTATTTTCAATAAGCTCATTAGAGATGATGGAAAGACTATCTTGATCTTTCTTGGGAGATGGATAAGATATAGAAGGTGAAGGGATATCTTCTTGAAATGAATCATCATGAGATTCTAGGGATACGATACTTTGGTCAACCATTGGATAAGGATGAATGGTAATTTGATCTTGATCTTTATTCATATTCATTTCTTCATACTTTAGATTGTCCTCTTGACATGGAACCACTTCTAGGGACAAGGTAGGGGTTGGGATATGTGTGAGGGGTTCATGAAGGGTTGATGAAGGTACATTTAGGATGGGTATGATAGGTGTTGAAGCACAAGTAAGCCTGGGATCTATGACCTTTGAAGCATGGAAGGGACTTGTATAAAGATGTATATTATCTTGGATCTCTTTTAGAGGTATCCCTTGAAGATACACATAGGTAGCATGAAAAACATTAAGTTCTTTGTTCAATGGAGGAATTTTGGAGGGATTTGCTCCTTTAGGAGATGAATGTATGATGGGTAAGGTAGAGGCAACATGAAAACCATTACTAGACATAGGCTCACAATTTTGATCAAGCTTGAGAGTAGTATTTTAATTAGGTAATTCATTAGGATCATCAACATGCATTATACCATCATCAATGAAATCTTGGATTTTTTGTTTCAACTCCATGTAATCTGAAGTTTTATGTTCATTATTTTGATGATACACATAGTAAGTAGTCAAGAATGAAAGCCTGCTAGAAGTAGTTGAAGGTAATGTGATAAGAATGTTTTCAATGAGTTTTTCCAATGCTGATTCATAAGATTATCCAAAAGGAATAAAGATTCGCCCTATTTCTTCATTTTATTTACCAAAGATAGTTTCTAGATCAAAGATAGGTTGGTCATAAAGAGATTCTTGATCCAAGATTGGTTTGTTAGGAATTTGACATTTCTCAAAGATAGATTTTTTGTGAGAGTGTGATGTGGCCTTGCTTGAAGAATATTCAAATAAAGGATAGACTATTTTTCGAGAATGTTGGCTAGAGGATATATCATTTTCTTTCTCCAAGTGTTGGATTCTAGATTGCAAAGATTGGAGTTTTTTAAATAAGGATTTAATTTCTCTCTTCTTCCTTAGTGTACCTTTTGAACCATGAATATTTATTAGAGGATATATCATGTTTTTTCTACAATCTATAGAAGTTAGCTTTCAAAGACTGGAATTGTTTAGATATGGCTCTCTCTTCTTCTTAATTGTACATTTTTAGAGTCATGATTCCTAACCAGCATGAAAGAATATTTCCAAGACCTAATAAGGATTACATAGAATGACTTGATTTTAAAACTAGGTAAGCAAAGTGTCCATTTTTCCAAAGTGAAAAAGTGTACAAGAGATATTAAAGATAACTTACCACAAGATGCCCAAGCCACGGGTACATTTCCCTATGTACGACACTTGTGAACAAGCAAAGATAAGATGCAAGCATCCAAAAGGAATGATATGAAAATAGTAGACAAGTGAACCATTCACTAACCAAGAGTGTAGTCAGGAGATACAAGTGATCTGCATTAGCTAAAGGCAATTCCTAATGTGCTAGTTTCAGACCAAGAAACCAAAAAAAGTCAAGTATAAGCTTCCTAAGACAACTAAGAGAAAATTTAGAGCAAGCCAACTCAGATTAGATGATATTTCTCTTAAGGATAGATAATATTTTGGAATTTCATACAATCTTTCTCACTACTGCAGGCAATATCAAGACAACGATTTCCAGTTTTGAAAGCAAATTTGAATTTTGACAACAAGTTTGAAATTCAAGGTCAAGTTTTTAAAGAAAATGTGATGCATAGAGTAGTCTTCAAACAATCAATCAAGGGACAAAGAAACCTTGCATGATACAAGAAATTTTTAAGTCTAAGCATAGGTTGCAATATTCCAATAATGTCAAGTGTATGTTCAAAAAGATTTCCATGGGTCTAGAGCACAAATTGAAAACACATCAAGCAAGAACTACCTAAGGTCAAGGCTAGTATCATAACCATTTCCCACAACTTGGTATCCCAAAGGAATATAGATGGTGAGAAATCTTGAGGTGATCTAGGAAACCACTTGGATCCATCCTTGCACAAAGATTATGATACTTTCAGTCAAAAGGGTAGCCTCTAATTTAAGGTTTTTAGTAAACTTTGTTCATGACTATCCCATGTAGTTTCGCAAGCAAAATTAAGGCCTATAGTCCTACAAGCATCCAAAAAGTATAGTCTCGCAAGCAATATTTAAACCTCTCAGCTCTATACTAGATGAATGTATTCCCTTGTAGTAAACAAGATTGAGACCATTCATGGCCTTACAAGTGCCTAATCAAGTGTAATCTTTCTTAGCAAGACTTAGGCAACTAGGCCCTACACATGAACATAAATTAGGAATAGAAAATAGCCAAGTCTCCCCTCTCTTTGGATTGAAGGAAGCTTTTGATTATAGTGGGATGGAGTAGCTGGGTTCTCTTGTTCCCAACTTGGGTCATTCCCAAAAGATTTCTCTCTTAGTAGGCCCTCTAAAGGAAAATGCAAGAAAGTAAAATGGATAGCTAATGGAGGTCTAGATTTCTTATTTTCTAAAAGGGAAAGAGGGAAAGAGCATATTATCCTACTCCATAGTGTCTCCCAAGAATATCAAGCACATGTTCATTTACCAAAAGAAAACTAATTAATCTATGTGCCTGTGAAAAATGATCTAATGATAGCAAAGACATGCAAGATCTAATAAAAGTGCCAAGATCTAGTTACATACCTTCAACACAATTTTCCAAAATCTCAATTGTTATTATTCTTAGCAATACAATTATTTTGGCAAGAAAATTGGAAAAATAATCAGAAAAATCTGATTTTTGGACTGAGACACCTTTTATCCATCCCCAACCTACAAAAAAAATTTAGACCAAACCTAGAAGCCATTTGTGAGATATGATCAAATCTTTCAAAATCCTAGGGTTTTTGCCTCCAACTCTACATCCACAAGGGTTAGCATTAAAAACCAAAGTGAGTATCCAAAATTCATGGGTTTGCCCCATGGTGGGCACCAAAAAATGTGTACCAAAAAGTGAGGTCACTTCTATAAACCATTACACTTGAGGGAATCCATAAAGAAGGAAATCTCAAGAAGCGGCTTATAGCTTCCTATCCATGATGTGCAAGAACCATGTAGATATTATGAATGGTGGCTCTCAAATGAACCTTAAAGAAAGACCCTTTCAAGGTGCACCATAGAATGGAAGATTCAAATGATAATTCAAAGTAGATCTAAGATGAAATGCAAGATCTAAGCTAAAATGATATGCAAGAATGCAAGAAAATTAGATCTAAGATGAGATGCAAGATCTAAGCTAAACTGATATGCAAGAATGCAAGAAAAGTAGATCTAAGCTAGACGGATTAAGCTAGATGCAAGAAATAAAATGACAATGATGATGAAATGCTTCAATATGAAAGATCTAAGAATTTCATAGCTCCAAGATGCCAAGATTGCAAGACTTCAAGATTCCAAGATTGCAAGACTCCAAGATTCCAAGATGATAAAATGCCAAGACTCCAAGAATCTGCAATAAAATTTCAAGATCTCAAGAAGCTAAGAATGCTATGAGGATGGGATAATGCAAGAGATGGGATATCAAGAATGAGGAGAGAGTCTCCTTTTAAATGAATTTATAAATGAATGGATGGTCAAGATTAAGATGCCAAAATAAATGAGCAATGGTGGAGATTAAATCTTGGTTGATCCATGTGCTCAAGATTCTCAAGAGGCAAAATCAATGGACATGATTAAGAGGCAAAATAATGAGTGGTTGAGATAAAGAGGAGAAAACATTTTTCAAAAGTCAAAAGATTCCATCTCATTGGAAAGTGCACTTTCTTCTTTTTATTTTTAATTTTTAATTTATTATTTTTAGCAAAGTGGTTTATATTATTTAATTAAAAGGGACCTTTATTTAATTAAAAGGGGACATGTTATTTTAATTAAATGTGGCTTAGGATAAAGTGATTTTAGTATTTGATTAAAAGATTTTTTATTTAATTAAAAGGGAGCATGTTCTCTTAATTAAATAAAGCTTAGGATAAAGTGGTCGAACTTTAGGATATAATCAAATAAATGATGATTTGATCAAGAAATAAGAGATTAAATAAATATGCAAAATTGATTAAGCAGAAGATTTAGTCTAGTATTTAAATTTTAACTTTTAATGTTAGAGTGATGCTCAAAGTTTACTAGACCATTTTTGGGTGATTACAGCATGCAAGTTTAGTGTTGGGATCTCAAAAAATTCATTACAAGTTCTTCTGGCATCCTTTTTGTCAATTATTTAGATATGAAGTTGCTAATTTCTTATTTCATTTTTAGATGCACTTAAATCTTTCCTAATTTTCATATTCATGTTTTTTATTATTTTTCATTTCAGAATTACATATTTAGTGAAGGAAACCATTGTCCCCATTTGGCACTTTAGACATCCCTTGAGCCTATTGGGGGCATCTTCCTTCTGAATGTGAAATCTTGAAAATGGATTTTTTTACCCTACTTTTGCATTGCTTCTCTCACTATACATTTTGTTGAACCCGACTCTTCTTACATGGTTTTTATTTGGTGTCTAGATCTAATTTGTATGCATTTCATTAATCAATATTTACATTACATCTTCGCTACATTGTATGCTTTAAATATTCATATTTGACTTGATAGTTAGATGTGCTTCTCATTAATTATACTTAGTTGATGTTTGCATATCTCTTTAAAGGTTCTATTTAGATTAGATCTATCTCTTTTTCATCTTTTAGTGCATGATTTTTATTACATCAATTCCTACCTATAGAATTATAGTTAAGATATTTCATATACTTATGGGTTCCTTTAATCCCAAGTCCTCCTTGTTTCCTAGGAATCTTGATGAGACCAACATACCTATTGATAATATTCCTCCTATTGAGAACTAATCTTCCCACTCTTCTCATGATGAAGATGAGACCATAAGAGTTCCTCCAATGAAAGTCCAAAATCATTCTCATGATTTTGAAAATTTTGAGATAAGGTTAGGACAAGAAACTCCAATCCTGAGGTCATCTCTGTGGTAGAGGGTTTGAGGAAGATAGTTCATAATGATGAACATGGTGTTAACATATTGCATATTATTTCTCATCTCATTGATAATAATGTCAATCCTAATAGATATTATGCCCAAGAGATAGATTTCATTCCACCCAAAACAAGTGTTGAGACCTCTATTCATATTCCTACCTCCATACCTAGTGTGTCTATTGATGGTCCACCTATCATAACCACTTCAATTCAAAACACCAATCCTACACATTTTAGCATTCTTAATCCTATTGTTCCTCCTTCTTCAAGTGTTCCATGTGTGTCCTTACCTTCAACCATGCCTACTTACAATAGTTTCTTTTTGTATTCTACCATTTCTTCTATTTCCCATATTGTCCAAATATCTCACACATATCTCCTACAACTCTTTCTACAGAATCTACTATCAATAGCTTAACTCAAACATTTTCATCCTTGCAACAAAATTGTCTCTATGACTCAATATAAGTTTAACACTCCTAGGTGTGATATATCTAGTCCTTTGTCCTTAGATATCAAAAACTTGCTAATGATTTTATTCAACAATTTCAAAATAATATTGGTCCTAACATTTCTTTGATTTATTTGATGCATTGTAAATAAGGTGTTAAAGAAAATGTGTCTAATTTCATTGGTAGATTTACGCATTTGCATGCCCAAATCTCTTATTGTTGATACTATGTCAGTGAATAAATAAGAGGGGGGGTGAATTAGTTAATCCTAAAACCTCAATCTTCAAACCCTTAGTTCTTAAAAACTCTTAAACTTGAATACCCTAATTCTAATCTAATTAAATGAAATATAAAATATGCATGCATCCACAAATCATAATCACATCCACACAATCTGACACAAGAATTTTATCATGGAAACCTTGTTAGGGGAAAAACCATGGTGGGGTTGATTAACCATAATAAGTAAATACCTTGTTAGAAGTATAAACTTATTACAATGTATGGGGAATGCAAATGCATTTAGCTGAGCTAACTGCCTAGAGCTCACTTCTAAAATGAAAATCCTCAAGCTAAAACTCTGAGGAAGGCTCACTTCCTTACAATTTGATCACTACAATGGTCTAAGGTGTTTGTGAACTGGATAACAACATCTACCTTATCCCAAAGTCAGTTCCATTGAAGTAAAATTGTATCATCTTAAAAAGTAAGTGCCCTTGTTAGGTGCTCATTTTTAGCCCCATTTTAGCATTTATGGGTTCTCACATTGATTTCACATTCTTCTAGCACTTATTGGACTTTTTATTAATTTAAATTATTATTTGAATTAATTTAGATTAATATCTAAATTAATATTATGCATCCTCCTTTATTAATTCAAAATAATATTTAAATTAATAATATGGACCCTCCTTTACTAATTTAAATTAATATTAAATATTGACTCAATTGACTCAAAACTCGAGGTTAGCCCTTATTTCTAAGAGTGCTCTTCTATTTTCTCCTCCAATTAAATAATTCATTTCATCTCATTGGACATTTTATTAATTTAAATTAATTTAAAGTAGGTTGGACTTTTTATTACTTTAAATTTAAATAAATATTATGTGTCACCTTTGTTAATTAATTTAAATTAATTAATTGGGTCCTCTCTTAATTTATTTATAATATAAAGTGGGTTTGACCGTTAATAATTTAATTTAATATTTAAATTAATATTGTGTCTCCTCTTATTTTCTAAATTGGGATAGACCTTTATTAATTTAAATTAATATTATTGATCCTCCTTTATTAATTTAAATTAATATTTTAATTTATTTTCACAAGAAATCTTATTGTGGCCAATTATTTTATTTTCCCACTTTAAGATGGGTCTCACCTCATTTTAAAGTTCAAGGCATCTATCATGTTGGCCTAAATTTTATTTTACTTTGAGATCTCTATATAAAAGAGACTTCTTCCCCTCATTTTCATATCTCAATCCATCAATTGCAAGACATCTCATTATAAGCAATCATCCACAAGCAAGCTATTGTGCATTCAAGGAGTTCACACAAGCAAGAAAGTATTAATTGAAGGCATTCATCCATCCTCCATCAATAATTCAAGTATTTCATTCTATAGATCTAGCTTCTTTCTCCATAGAGAGGCAAAGGAGTTTTCTATCAAGGAAGGAGATCTACATTTATTCATCAAGTCTTCTCCCTCTCTTTCCTCCTCAATCCATCATTGTGGAAAACTACAACATTCATCATTCAAAGGTTTGGTTTCATGATTTCCTATTGGATTTTTTTGGAGTCCAAGCTATTGCATCAACACTTGTGATCATCTCCAAAGAGGCATTGCATCGTTGAGGTATAAGGTAATTTATATTTTAGGTCTAAATTAAATTCCCTCTGTTATTTCTATTTGAGCATTATTGATTGTCATTAGTATCAAATGATTTTAGTTGGTAATCATAAGTTACTTAGTCGGTAAAGGTTGGAATAAGGAGAAAAAAATTCAGTCAGTTAAGCATAAAAAGCATTCATGTCGACTAGATACAAGGCAAAACTTAAAGATATCAAAATAAAGTTTTAACCGAGCATGTTTACCGAGAGTCAAGAATTACTGCGTACCAAGTCAATGATCACTGAGCATTCTACACATCAAGCATCATCTATTCACTGAACAACAAATGCAATGATTACTGAGTTATTCAGGAAATGACATAGTAATTAGCAATGGCACATATCTCTATGCAAATGGTTTTCATGGATCTATAAATGGTTTACCAGGATCGAGACATATATGGATGTAATCATTTAATTTTGTGATGATTCCTATGTAATAGTTAGATCTAGGTTATTTTTGTACACCATTGATCTTAGGTTTTCTAAGATTTTGTAACCCTAATTAGGTCAAATCAGTTTGATATATAATTGTAAAAGATGTCATTTTAATCATGCATGATAAATGAGATCATGAAGTAGTATCCATACACAAGACATCAAAAATCAGACAAGGGTTATATAACAGAGAAGTTAATCAGAGACAGTATCAATTTTATCAAAAATATACAAGGCTACCGAGTAGGAAAAAAGGTTGTATTCATCACATTGAGGTGATATCTATTTGACATTTCATAGATTTGATTCAGACAAGAATAAGTTGTCATTTTACAAATATTCTACTATTATCAATTTAACCATTGCATCATATTTTAAGTCTCTTAATAGAGTAGACTTAACCATCTTCTGTAAATCTCTTAACCAAGTGCACATATAATTTGTGTTGCTAAAATCCTTAACAAGGTAGATCTAGTCAATCTTACGTTACTCCTAACATGGTAAGATCATTAGAAGTGATTAATAATTGCAGCCTTAATCGGCATACTTTATTTACTGTAGTAGTGGAGAATTTTTAGGTGTCATCCCCACCATATTTTTTATTAGAATAACTGAGAGGGGGGTGAATCAGTTATCCAGTGTCCCAATACAAAATGTATAATCCAAAATCAAGTACTTAAAACTTTTGATACTCGGTAACTTAAAATACTGTAGTATCTATGCTTTTACTGATTACCAATATAAAACATATAGTAGTTACCTATCAAATCAAATATGCAACATGCAAATATGACATCAAACAAACATCACAATCAACACATAACACAAGAGATTTAACGTGGAAACCCTGTGAAGGGAAAAACCACCTAGGACTGGCAACCCAAAAATATTCACTCTTCTAAAGTGAGGTTGGTGAAGACCCAACCCTGTTAAAGGTTACAAACACACTGTTAGGTGTGACTTTGTTAGAGGATTTTAGACCAACCATTATCGTCCAACCAGTAGTCACTCTAGGTTTGATAGGATAACAAAGTTCATTCTATGAATGATACATAAAAGACTTTCTTAGTCCACTCGGTTAAGAGATTTGACTGTGTACAATGGTTAAAATGTAACAGTAGGTGATCTACCTTAATACAACTTCAATTGCAGATATACAGATCAATGTTAAGCTCATTCAATCCTTTGATCATTAAATCAATTCTGTTCCAAACAATGTTCAGTAACTTACTATCACTCGGTAATAGCTTCCTATCGCTCGATAAAAACTCTACAGTTCGGTTCTCACTAACTAGTTGATCAGGTATGCTTGAAAACTTGTTCACGTGATATTCTGCAGTCTCCTCCTTATGGCATTACATTAACTATGAAATCTCCAGTCTCTTATATAGACAAGTAAACTATTTTCTTTTGCTCCATCATATTTTGCTGCTTAATCATCTTCATTGATTTTGCCACTTAATCATACCTCGGCTGATGTGTCAATAACACATTTGATTCTCATCCTTTAGATCTTTCATGAATTTTGTTAGCTGTCGATCTGTGTAACAAACATTATATGTTACCTTGAAATCATACACTTTCCAGCTCATCAATCTTATCAGCTAAACTAATCATTTAGTTCTCTTCTCCTACTCAGTTAACAAAGAAATGTGTTAGTGAACACAAGCTCAGTTTATACTATGCTCTATATACACTACATCTTGTCGGTGTATACTGAAATGCTTCATCAACCGACAACACTACCTTATGCCTTTCAGCTCTTTTCCTCATCATAGATGAATGAAACATAATCAAGTCAATAAAATAAGGTCATAGACTCATCAAAAAGTTACTTAATGTATTCTTTATCCTCGCCTATCATATCCATCTTCCTCGTAGATATTTCTGTATTTCATCTCTTTTACTCCTTTTCTACAGATGTTTCGGTCTAGTAACTTAGAAGATAAGTGTTGTCAAACTAGTTGACATCAATGACAACATAATACTGATTTAATCATATTACATATCTAATCAATCAGCTCCGTGATCTTAAATCATGGATTCTTCAATCAAGTTCTGAATCAGTTGTAGTTCATCAATCTCTCCCTTTGGCATTGATGGCAACTCAAGTAATATAAAATATACCATACACATACCAAACATGTATTCTAAAACTCTGTGAACAAATTTTGTACAAGCTCTCCCTAGCTTAATATGTTTAATCACTATGTTACTCAACAACATTACAAATGGAACTTTGACATTCTATAGATAAGATCTTTTCATCTCTCGGATTCCTTCTTCTGTTCTCAGTAACTGATCTTCAGTGCTCTCCCTTTCTTCAATTTGTCTCTCCCTTAGATTTTTCTCATCGGTGCATATTGTTTCATATTATTTATCTCTCCCTTTGACAACAATGCCAAAGAAACTAATAAACATACAGCTCTATAGTAGCCAAGTAACTCTTTGTTGTCTGGTGCATACTCTGTATCTCTATATACTGATATGCCAATCTATTCTAGCTCTCCAACTTTTCACAACCTTAGACATGATCCAAAGTGTGAACTATGCTGCATCAACATGAATGATCTTCTGATAAGATTAGGTTGATGCAACATCCAGATCACATTAGTGACCGGTAGATAGGGGACAGACCCAAGTCTAGTCCTTAAGTACTCAAATGTATCCTTCGGTAGAGGCTTTGTAAATATGTATGCAAGTTGTTCTTTTGATGTAACAAACTCTAGCTTAACTTGCTTCTCCTATACTTTTTCTCTCAAGTAGTGATACTTAATTGATATATGCTTTGTTTTAGAGTGCATCACTAGATTCTTTGAAATTTTTATTTCACTGGTGTTATCATAGTATATAATCACCGGCTCAATGATTATCTCATTCATACCTTCCAAAACTTGCTTAATAAATGCAATGTTTGAATAGCTTATAGAAGCAGCAATATACTCTGCTTTAGTTGTAGACTAAGAAATGTAAGCATGCTTCTTACTTGTCCATGTAACAAGTCTTTCACCAAAGAAAAATGCTCCTCCGGTGGTACTTTTTCTGTCATCCACATTTCCAGCCCAATCAGCGTCGGTATAGACTCTAAGTTCAAACTTGCCTTCCTTAGGATACCATAATCCATAATCTTCTATTTTCTTCAGGTATCTTAAGATTCTCTTTGTAGCAATCATGTGTGACTCTCTAGGGTCTACAGAAAATCTTGCAACAATTCCCACAACATGTGCTATGTCTGGTCTACTATGTACTACATACATTAACTTACCAATAATTGATCGGTATAGTGTCTAGTTCACTACTATAGTTTCATCTTCCTTAGTCAGTTTATATCCAGTATCCATCAGTGTTCCCATAGGTTTAGCATCTTCCATGCCAAATGTCTTCAATACTTCCTTGATATATTTGGATTGTGTGATGAATATACCATAGACATCTCAAATTCACTTCTCATTTCATCAAAAAATGACTTACATATTTGATCTTGACCTCCAAATATATTGTCATCCACAAATATTTCAGCAATAAGAATAGTATCATCAATATCTCCTTTCATATATAAATTGTTGTTCTCACTTGTTCTTACAAATCCTATACTTAACAAATAAGTATGCAGCCTCTCATACCAGGCTCTCGGTGCTTGCTTCAAACCATATAAAGATTTATGTAATCTACATACCATATCTTTCTTTTCTGGATCAACGAACCCTTTAGGTTGTTCTATGTAGACTTTTTCTTCAAGTATTCCATTAAGAAATGTTGACTTGACATCCATTTGGTAAACTTTGAATTTCTTGGTTGTAGCATATGTAAGTAGCATTCTAACTCCTTCCAATCTAGCAATAGGTGCAAATGTTTCACCATAATCTATTCCTTCCTCCTGTGCATATCCTTTGCATACCAATCTAGCTTTAGTTCTTGTTACTTCTCCATTCTCGTTCTGCTTGTTCTTGAATATCCACTTAGTACCGATAACATTCTTATATTTAGGTTGGGGTACTAAGGTCTAGGTTTTTTTCTTCTCTATCTATTCTATTTCCTCTTTCATTGCATTAATCAATTCATCATTTTCTAATGCAACTTTTACATTCTTCAGTTCATAATCACAAACTAGACATGTACCTTGTCTTGCTTTACTCCTTGTTTGAATGCCAGCTTGTTTGTCTCCAATGATTTGTGTTTCAAGATGGTGTCTTCTGAAAAAACTCACCAGTATCCTATTTCTTCTTTCTTGTTCATCCTGTGTAGATTAATTTTCTTGCTCGGTAGGTCCATCCTGCTAGTCAGTTTCTCTTTCCTATTCTTCTATGTTGTTTTCCTGCTGACCGGTTATCAAATGCTGTGGCTTCGGTAGATAGCTGGGTGTTCAATGTAAGTGAATCTACCATAGTCTTCTAGTTCTTTTGTACTTTCCTCTGCATTCTTATCATCCAACTCATCAACTCGGACATTAGTACTTTCAATCATTTTATTAGTAGTTTTATTTAGACACTTATATGCTTTGCTTTTACTGGAATATCCTAGAAATATCCCTTCATCACCTTTTGAGTCAAACTTTCCATTTCTCTCATCTTTTAGAATAAAACATTTTCTTCCAAAAATTCTGAAATAACTTACAGTAGGTTTGTGTCCAAACCACAACCCATAGGGTGTCTTGTTAGTGTCCTTCTTTGATTGTACTCGGTTCAAAACATAAATAGATGTACTGATAGCTTCCCTCCGGTATGTTTGAGCAACATTCTTTTGTAGCATCAATGTTCTTGCATAATCAACTATTGACCTATTCCTTCTTTCAGCAATCCCATTCTATTGAGGTGTTCTCACTGCAGAGACATGTCTTTTAATACCATGCTCATTATAGAAATTAGTAAATTCATCAGAGATAAATTCACCTCCTCTATCAGATCTTAGGCATTTCAATTCTTTACCAGTCTCTTTTTCTACCTTAGCTTTATACCACTTGAACATCTTAAATGCTTCAAATTTTTCTTTCAAGAACCTAACAGTCATCAATCTAGTATAGTCATCAACAAAAATAATAAAGTCTCTATCACCATAATAACTCTGAGTTCTCATAGGACCATACAGGTTGGTATGAACCAACTCAAGTATCTTCTTTGTTGAATAATCCTTACTTTTGAAACTAGATTTAGTCATCTTACCTTTCTAACATTCATGACACATAGCATGATCAGGTTTTGACAAGTTAGGCAGACCTCTAACTCTTTTCCTTTTACTGATCTTAATCATGTTATCAAAATTCACATGGCATAACCTTTTATGCCACAACCAAGCATCTTCATTTTTCATCATCAAGCAAGAAGATTCATCAGTATCAAGATAAAATAGATTACCTCCTGATTGTGCACCACTTCCAACTAATATTCCACCATCATCAAATATTTTCACTTTCTTTCTCTCAAAAGCAACTCGGTGACCTAAATTTTTCAGTTGTGCCACACTTAACAAGTTATAGTTTAGTCCATCTACCCAATAAGAATTTTCACATTTTATCCTATCATTTATCATCAGGGATCCTTTACCTCTTACCATACAAGGTGTGTCATTACCCATCTTAACAGATCCTCCATTGTATTCTTCAAGTTGATCAAATTTATCTTCATCACCAGTCATGTGATGTGTACATCCACTGTCTATGATCCATGTATTATTTTTGTTAACTTTAGAGATCAACACTATTTCTACATGTTTTTCTTCTTCCTCAGAGTCATCTTTCATAGCAAAAAATACAACTTCTACATCATCATCAAAATCAAATTCAGATTCATTATCTTCGGCTATTTAACATACCTTTTTGCCTTTATCATTACTCTCTCAGTTATCTTTGTTGTGTCGGTAGCCTCTATTGAATCTTCTCCCATAGCTTCCTTCAGATCGGTCTTTGGTTATTTCATCATCTTTCTTATGTGGACATCTAGCAGTGATGTGGCCAACCTCTTTATAGTTAAAGCATGCCAAAGGTAGCTTACCTCTATACCTTCCTTTACCTTTCGGTAATCTTCTGGCCATAAGAGCTTCAAGTTCATCAAGCTCATCATCGGTATTGCTATCACTATCATCATTCTTATTATTCCTGCTAGACTTTCCAATCTACAGAGAAGATATGAAAGAGGATTCCACAAACGGAACAACACTGTTGTCAAAGTTATTCAATTCAAAGGTTGTAATTTTACCAATCAGATTGTCAAGTGTAAGGACATTACCAGCTACAGACCTTGTTTCATGAATAACAGATATTCTGATTGCGTAAACTGGCAATAAGGTTCTGAGGACTTTGCTTACAACTATTTTTTCACTAATAACTCCATCAGATGCTCTAATAGCATGTACTACCTCTTTCAGTCTATTTGTGTATTGCACAATATTCTCACCTTCCTTCATCTTCATATCATCGAATCTGCCCCTTAAGCTTTCTGCTCTAGCTCTTTTGACATTCACATCTCCACTGTAAACTTGAGAAATTTTATCCCACATGTCTTTTGCAGTAGTGCAGCTTTTAATATCTTCAAATTCAGCATCGGTATAGGCAGCAAAAATCTCCATCATAGTAATATTGTGTTCATGCCTATCTCTCAGTTGATCAAATGTCAGGGGACCAGGGGTCGGTTCTATATAGCCATTCTCCATCAATTCTAGTGCAGAATTCCCAATTCCAAATATGTGCAACTTCATCCGGCTTTGCCATACTGCAAAGTTCTCTTTGTTCAGCTTTGGCACTTCCCTCTTATACATTTTGAGATCTTTGTACTAAATTCCTTAAAACTTTTTTCTAAGAAACCAATGCTCTAATACCAATTGTTAGAATAACTAAGAGGGGGGTGAATCAGTTATCCAGTGTCCCAATACAAAATGTATAATCCAAAATCAAGTACTTAAAACTTCTGAAACTTGGTAACTTAAAATACTATACTATCTATGCTTTTACCAATTACCAGTCTAAAACATATAGTAGTTACCTATCAAATCAAATATGCAACATGCAAATATGACATCAAATAAACATCACAATCAACACATAAAATAAGAGATTTAACATGGAAACCTTGTGAAGGGAAAAACCACCTGGGACCGGCAACCCAAAAATATTCACTCTTCTAAAGTGAGGTTGGTGAAGACCCAACCATGTTAAAGGTTACAAACACACTGTTAGGTGTGACCTTGTTAGAGGATTTTAGACCAACCGTTATTGTCCAACTAGCAGTCACTCTGGGGTTGACAAGATAACAATGTTCATTCTATAAATGATACATAAAAGACTTTCTTAGTCCACTCAGTTAAGAGATTTGAATGTGTACAATGGTTAAAATGTAATAGTCGGTGATCTACCTTAATATAACTTCAATTGCAAATATATAGATCAATGTTATGCTCATTCAATCCTCTAATCATTAAATCAATTTTGTTCCAAACAATGTTTAGTAACTTACTGTCCCTCAGTAATAGCTTCCTGTCGCTTGATAAAAACTCTACAGTTCGGTTCTCACTAACCAGTTGATTAGGTATGCATGAAAACTTGTTCACGTGATATTCTGCAGTCTCCTCCTTTGGGCATCACATTAACTATGAAATCTCCAGTCTCCTATATAGACAAGTAAACCATTTTCTTCTACTCCATCATATTTTGCCGCTTAATCATCTTCATTGATTTTGCTGCTTAATCATACCTCAGCTGATGTGTCAATAACACATTTGATTCTCATCCTTTATATCTTTCATGAATTTTGTTAGCTGTCGATCTGTGTAACAAACATTATATGTTACCTTGAAATCATACACTTTCCAGCTCATCAATCTTATTGGCTAAACTAATCATTTAATTCTTCTCCTGCTCGGTTAACAAAGAAATGTGTCAGTGAACACAAGCTCAGTTTATACTGTGCTCTATATACACTACATTATGTCAGTGTGTATTGAAATGCTTCATCAACCGACAACACTGCCTTATGCCTTTAAGCTCTTTTCCTCATCATAGATGAATGAAGCATAATCAAGTAAATAAAATAAGGTCATAGACTCATCAACAAGTTACTTAATGTATTCTTTATCCTCATCTACCATATCCATCTTCCTCATGTAGATATTTTTGTACTTCATCTATTTTACTCCTTTTCTACAAATGTTTCGGTATAGTAACTTACAAGATAAGTGTTGTCAAACTAGTTGACATCAATGACAACATAATACTGATTTAATCATATTACATATCTAATCAATCAGCTCAGTGATCTTAAATCACGGATTCTTTAATCAAGTTCTAAATCAGTTGTAGTTCATCAGTTTTTACCTTCTAAAAAGGGTTTCTGCGTAACCAAAATATCTAAGTCATGAGTACTTATTTTCATGTATGATTTTTTTTTTTTTTTACATGCACTTTACATTTCAAGTTATATGAATGTATGTTACAAAAAATGGACTCATTCAATTAGTTAAGAACTATTATTGCATATTGTTTAGTGTTAAAAGTTTTTGATGGTATTGATTCATCCCTCCCCTCTCAGTACTTTATCTTTCCAATCCCAACAATTGGTATCAGAGCTAGATCTCTTATTGAGGAATTTTAACGATTGAAGAGGTAAAGATCTAAGGATGGAAAGATATAGATTGGACAAGACTATTGAGAATCAAAAGATTTAGATGCAAATCTTCATTGAACAATACAAGAAAGAAAGAGATGAATTGAAGAAGTTACTGATTCAAAGGAAGGATATGGCTATTTGGTACAGTGAGACTGATTATCATGAAGAAGATATAGATGACCCATTTGAGAACATTGGATTTGGATCTGGCAGTATATCTGACATATCTAAAGGAGAAATATCTGATTTATTTGAAAATAATCTACATCTTACTAAACAAGTCAAAGCCTTGTAGATCGGTCAAGAGACACAAATGGTTAGAATGATTGATGTCATGAACAATGCTAGGCAAGTTGAACAAGAAAGAAACTTATCTATTGAAGACAAAAGACATGGGACTGAGAAGCTACAAGAGAAGGAATCTGAGATACTGAGACTTACCAAGCATCACTTTGAAATTTCTAATCAAATGGTTATTATAATTCAGTAAGTTAACCAAGTGAACATTGAGCTTACAACATCGGTGAACTCAGAGAAGAAAATAAGATTAAAAAATAAATTCAAGATGCAACAACAACATAATGAAATGATTAAGAAAGTTGAAGATAGTTGTAAGAAAATTGATGAATTTCTGATCATTCAAAGAGGACTTGGAAGTACTACTAGATTAGGGTACACCAAGAAAGGAGAGTCATCAAGATAGACTAAAAAAATGAATTCCTACACAAATTAAAGACCAAAGAAGTTGTTATGTTATCATTGTGGAAAATCGGGCCACACATCTAATGTTTGCAGGAGCAAAGCTAAAGGTATTCCTAAATCCACTCCTAAGTTTAATGGTTATTGTTATAGTTGTAACAAGTATGGACATCAGGCACATGAGTGTAGATCTAAGTTGAATAGGAATCCTAATAAACCCTAAATAGAGAAACACTATCGTACTTGCAACATGCATGGACACATATCACAAGAATGTAGGACTAAGATGAAGCAAGTTTGGACTTTGTAAGAACATAACAAAGCCTATCAACCGAGAAGACAAGGGAATGCATACACTTGGAATTATAACACATGGGTTAATTGCATAGCATGTGGAAGGTATGGACCTATTGCAGCTAACTACATGAAAAAGAAATGGAAAGGTAGATCTCGCAACTGGACAAACACCGGTATGGCATGTTTACATTGTCACAAGGTTGAACACTTAAGTAAAGATTGCAGAGACCAAGCACCAGAGACACAAACTTATGAAAATGGAAATACAATCGAGGATATCATGAGGATAAGAAACACAATGTGGAGAAAATCATCAAGTGATAATGTTGAGTCAAGAAATGCAGTCTGTGACACCTCATCCATTGGATTGGATGACATCACCACTTCCACCTAAGTTATAAACATATGTATGGAACTAAAAATTCTAATCAGTTATATCTAACATATCATTCCTTATATATAGATTTTACACACCAAATCTGCATGAAACAAGATGCACTATGGCTATATATGTTTTGAGCTTTAAATGTATACAATCGGTATAAGCAAGATTGGGTGAGAAGTTTTTAGTCGGTAACTATTAGCAAGGTTAACCAAGTCATGGTATTAACTGAGTGATATCTTATGTGTTAATCGAGATTTGGATATTTTGAAGTATACACCAAGTGCAACTTTTCTTATCGAGTCATGTTAGGTCAAGCATTTATTGCAAAAAATTTGAGTGGGAATTGGAAACTTACTATAAATACACAATGGACTTAGTTTATTTTTCACATTGTGAACACGAAGAACAAAGAGATTTCAAGCGAGAATTTGAGTGAAGGATTTCTAGAGCAGTTGAACAAAGATTTTAAGGTTTCTGAGAAGATTTATCATAGTTACAAGTAAGTTCCATCTTCGCCGAGATATTTCGTTGCTATTTTTCGAAGCCCTAAATTGAAGAACAATGGCTTCCACATCAAAAGTCAACAAATCTAAGATTGGAGTTGAGGAGGATGTTAATTTAATCATGTCTACAACTTATAATGTGCCGAAGTACAAACTTCATCCCAAGGTAGCTTCGCAGACTGATAAAACCAGAGCTTTTTCGAGCATACCTCCTAGGGTTTTGCTAGTTGAATACATCTGAGCCTACATGCACTAAAAAATTAGAGAGGTAGGTTATTTCAAGCTCCAATCCACTTTTCAAGAATTAAGTGTTGACGAGAAATTGAAGGATGATCATACACATTTGGAGGTGAAGGGTTTGCTCAATGCCCTACATTTCATGAGAGTTTTCAAAAATGAATGGATCGGGATTGTTTTGAGTCATACACATGATAGAAAAATATGGTTGGATGAACCTGTTAAGATCACCAAGGATATTATTCATGTAGTTATCGGTTATCCTATAATCCACAAGGTGAAAGCACATAGGAATGCACCGAGAACCAAGATAGAGAAAGCTATTGGAGATGAATGGGACGGTAGAGGATTGAAAATCAACACCATCATTGATCCCAAAACCAGGTTTCGTTCATATGCTATTGCTTACAAAATCTTTTAGTCTAGCAGACCTAATAGTGTACCATGTGGAGCGGTGGACATAGCTTATAAAATTGTGAAGAAGGGATTTCAATTGGACCTTGTCAAGTTATTGCTGAAGTAGTTAGAAGAGAACATGAGAACCATACAGTTGGAAAAATCAAATACATGTAAGTTTGGTTCATTGCTACTTTGCATATTTTTCTATGTGCAAAATGTTTTCCCCGCCATTGGCAATGTTGATTGGACCAATAATAAGCCAGTTACACTACAAATTAATGACTTTATTCAAAGTTTGGTACAAGCTTATGTGAGTATAATGGATGTTTGAATTTTCTTGAAATACAAATATTTGACCTTGGAATATGATGTAGAGTCAAGGATATAATCAAAAATTCATGGCTTTATGAATACCACTACTAGATCTTGAATTTTGATATGCTTTAAAATTCTTGCAAAGAAGGAGAGAGAAGGAACAAATGATGTTCATCATCTTAATTGATTGATAATTCCTCTACTTGGTTATCATGGGATATAAGAGGTCATTTTATACTTTACTCTGTCATTTTGGGATTAAATTTGTGATCTAGGTTGGCCATAAATCAAAAAATCTCGCTAATACCCTGACATCTAGACTCAAGCAAAGTTTTAGCCCAAAATACCTAGGATAGAACACCATTGACATTATGTCCTAGGGATAGGCTTCCATTGACATCCTAAACCCTTGGAAATGTTAGAAAGTAAAGATCCCCAAGATAACTGAGAGGGGGGGGGGTGAATCAGTTATTAGATAATTTATCCATTCAATAGCTTTAAACAATATAATCAATGTACTGATCAACCATAGAAAGATAACCATACACAATTTCACAATAACACAAGATATGTTAACTAGGAAACCTCTTGAAAAGAGTAAACCCCGATGGGAATGATGCCCACAAAATGATGCACTAATATGAAATTTCCTTGTTAGAGGATGGACCCTATTAGGAGTCTTATGAAATACATTCAGTACATATAAATCCTTGTTAGGAGATTTTGAATCCCTGTTAAAAGATTCTAACCCAGTTAAGAGTTTATGGAAGACAGAAGGACCCACTACCCAAACAGCTTCAAGGCAAGATCTCTGAACCCACTATCCAAAAGATCTTAGAATTATTCAATAGAATAATATGAAATATATTACCTCCTTCACACTATGCCAAAACCGCACTCTCTGCTACACAAGATCACAATTCCAGATCTCTGTACTCACAAGTCTTCCTTCATCACTGAATTAGCTCTTTTCTTCACTTCATGCATATATTCACATTAAAATCTTCATATTACACATTACAATAAGGAAAAAATTCCTTCTTATATACCAAACTCAAATAATTACAAATGAGTCGGTCGTCAATTACAAAATAATAAATTCTACATGCTACACACAGAATTCACATAAAACTGTCAGCTTCTAGTTACTGTAACTTTCTCCAAACATATCCTCAAAGTTTGTGCTATGAACCAAATCATCATTAATGAGTCTCAAACATCCCTTTAACTGTGCAAAATCAGATTCCATCCCAGCTAAGAGATATCCTCCAATTTCTGAACATCACTACACAGAAACACTGTCTAAACACTGCTTTCACCAAAATGCTCATAACTCTTACAAATGAATGAATTTATTTTTGTGCTATTAACCATAGGTTAATAACACACCAAATAACATACCATCAACTATGCAAAAGCCAATCTATAATACAACATGTGTGCAAAATAGAACTGTACCTACTTTCTTGCTAATATCCAGAATATCACTGTGTTGACATTAATGACAATCCAAGTCATGAATGCAACAACAACTACTACAAAATGATTGCCAAAACACTTTACATTCATTCCTAAAAATCTACCCCATTGGCATTGATGGCAACATAGATGAAAAACATCCAATGTTCCAAAAATCCAATACTACAACATCACTGCAAAATATCAAATCAAATCTTGCTTCGTTTTCCTATTCAGCTCTCTCATACAATCCACAATATTTTTCATGTATATCTCTCCCCCATTGACATCAATGATAGAAATTCTATCACTAAGTCAACAACAACTTAATGTCAAAAGACACTTTTCAGAAAAATACAATAACAAGAGTGCTCATGACTCAGCTCATAAACTCCCCCATAGAGGAAGTTCCAACATCCAATCAAGAAGAAAGATAGGGCTCATATACCACTGGATGGATGCAATCATCTGCATCAATTCTCAAAAATAGGTTGGGGCATAACCCCAAGCATACCTCTCAGATACACAAATGTATCTTTAGGTAAAGGCTTTGTAAATATATCTGCTATCTACTCCTTTGTACTTATGTACTCCAATCTTACTTCTTTTTCTGCAACTTTCTCTCTTACAACATGATACTTGATCTCAATATGTTTAGGCTTAGAATGTAAAATAGGATTTTTTGACATACTCATTGTACTGGTGTTATCACAATGTATAACAATAGGCTCATCAAACTTTATTCCAACATCTTTCAACATCTGCTTCATCCAAATAATCTGATTACAATTATTTGCTGTTGCAACATATTCTACTTCTGCTGTGCTTTGTGAAGTACAATTCTACTTCTTACTTATCCAAGAGACCAATTTACCTCCAAGAAAAAAGGCTCCACCACTGGTGCTTTTCTTGTCATCAACGCTACCTCCCCAATCTGCATCAGTATAGGCACATAAAGTAAAATCATCAGAATTCTCATACCATAATCCATAATCCATTGTTCCTTTCAGATATCTTAGTATCCTCTTTACTGCTGCATAATGTGATTCTCTAGGTTCTGCTTGAAATCTTGCTACAATCCCCACTAAATGTGCTATATCAGGTATTGTATGTGTCAAGTACTGCAATCCTCCAATCATAGATCTGTACTTTTTCTGCTCAACTGCTGGTGTCTCATCTTTGCTAGATAACTTATGTCCGGTTACCATAGGTGTTCCAACAGGTTTAGAATCTTCCATTCCAAATATTTTCAATAATTCATTTAAATACTTAGTCTGACTTACAAATATACCTTCCTTGCTTTTTGTTATCTGTAATCCCAAAAAATATTTCATTTCTCCAATCATGCTCATCTCAAATTCAGTCTTCATTTCATCTACAAATTTGTCACTAGCTTCATCTTCTCCTCCAAAGATAATATCATCAACAACTATAACTATAACCAACAAACCATTCTCAATTTCTTTTGTGTATAAGTTACTATCTGTTGTTCCTTTTATAAATCCTAATTTCAATAAATACTTATCCAATCTTGCATACCAAGTTCTAGGTGCTTGTTTTAATCCATATAAAGCTTTCTTTAACTTACATACCATATCTCCTTCTTGTGTCAAAGGAAAACCTTTAGGCTGCTCAATGTAGACTTCTTCTTCCAATTCACCATTCAAAAATGTTGACTTCACATCCATCTGATACACTCTAAATTTCTTGTAAGTTGCATATGCTAGAAACATTCTCACTGCTTCAAGTCTGGCCATAGGTGAAAAAGTTTCTTCATAGTCAATTCCTTCTTGTTGTGAATATCCTTTACATACCAATCTTGCTTTGTTTCTTATCACTTCTCCTTGTTCATTCATCTTGATCCTGAATACCCACTTTGTTCCAATCACATTCTTGTCTTCAGGTCTAGGGACCAATTCCCATGTCTTGTTTTTTTCAATCTGCTCTAGTTCTTCTTTCATAGCATTGATCCAATGTTCATCTTCACAAGCTTCATTAGTAGTCTTAGGTTCAATTTGAGAAATCAAACATAAATGTACCTTATTCCAAGTCAAAACTCCTCTATCTAAACTTCCAATAACTTGCTCAATAGGGTGATGTCTTGAAGTATACCTATTAGGTGTCATAGTTACTGATCTTGTTCTGATTGTAGATTCTTCTCTACTTTCTTCTTTGTTTTCTTCTCTATCTTCTTCAGTATGACTTTCATTCAGTAAATCACTGTTAGTTTCAAAAAATAATTCTACATTTTCAATGTCAGGCTGAGGTTGTGCTTCTCCATCAGATTCATAATCAAACATTCTTTCCTGAATTTTAAACTTCTCATCAACTTTTACATTTGTACTTTCAACAATAGTCTTAGTTCTTTTGTTATAACATCTATATGCTTTGCTTTTTAAAGAATATCCAAGAAATATTCCTTCATCACTTCTAGGATCAAACTTTCCTATATCATCATCTCTCTTTATATAACATTTACTTCCAAAAATTCTAAAATACTTAACTGAGGGTGTATGTCCAAACCATAATTCATAAGGTGTCTTGTTTGTATCTACTCTGATTTGTACTCTGTTCATAGTGTATACTGCTGTGTTCACTGCTTCTCTCCAAAAAATTTTAGCCAAATCATTTTCAAACAACATAGCTCTTACTGCTTCAGTTATTGACCTACTTCTTCTTTCTGCAATACCATTTTTTTTGGTGTTCTAGGGGCTGAAAGTTGTCTCTTAATACCATTCATTTCACAAAAGGTGTTAAACTCTCTAGATGTAAATTCACCACCTCTATCAGATCTTAGACACTTAATCTTCATTCCAGATTCATTCTCAATTTTGCTTTTCATGATCTTAAATTTATCAAATGCTTCATATTTTTCTTTCAAAAATGCAATCCACATCATTCTTGTAAAATCATCAACAAGAATCATAAAATACCTTTCACCATAGAATCCTCTAGTCCTAGTAGGACCACTCAAGTCTGTATGAACAATCTCCAACTTCTCTGCCGATGTGAACTTCTTATTGGGAAATGAACTCCTTTTCTACTTTGCCATCATACATTCTTTGCAAATCATGTTAGTAGGTTTCATAATTCTAGGTAAATCTCTTACCGCATGTGTAGTGCTCACCTTGACAATATTATCAAAGTTTATATGACAAAACCTTTTATGCCATAACCAACTATCATCAATCCTAGTTATCAAAGATGTCATCTCAGTAGGATTCAATTGAAATACATTACCTCTGGTTTTGGATCCTTTTCCAATCAGATTTCCATCTTTATCCTTTATCACACAAGTTTTCTCAGAAAACAAAACTTGATAACCCTTATCAACCAATTGTCCAACACTTAGTAGATTATGTCTTAGTCCATCAACAAAATAAACATCATCTGTGTTAGTCTTTCCATCAAGAGTAATAGATCTTATACCCTTAATCAAACAAGGTGCATTGTTACCAACCCTAACAATTCCTCCATCATAATTATCTAACTTAAAAAACTTTCTTTTATCTCCGGTCATATGATGTGAACAACCACTGTCTATAATCCAATCAGATTTCTTTTCAACTTGTGAAACTAATGCTTTTTCTTCCCTTTTAATAGATTCAGAACTTTCATCTTTAATTGCTACAAATCCTATTTCCTCAAAGTTATCATTATCACTGTCACTTAAATGTTTTTCAATTCCTGCTTCAAAATCTTCATCATTTGCCTAATAACATTCTTTAGATCTCCTAGGTTTAAAGTTGCTTCTATACTTCTTAACTCTTTTAGGACATTTAGATGCAAAATGACCATATTCTTGACAAGTCCAACATTTAAAGATTTTCTTACCATCTGGTTCTCTTTTTACAAGTAATGCAATACCTTCTTCAATCTTCTTATCTTCCTCAGATTTGCTACTGCTGGCATAATCTCCATTCACACTAGTACTTCTTGTAGGTCTGATGCTAAGAGCACTGAATGTTGTTTCCATTCTAGGTAGCTCTCCTGATAATCTCAAGTTCATCTCTATTGTTTCTAATCTTCCAAGAAGAGTCTCTCTTGAAAAGTTTGATGTACAAGGTATCACTTGTTCAATCATCTGTGTTGTCTGCTTGAATACTGGTGTCAAAGTTCTCAGAATTTTCCATATCACTTCATTCTCTGTCTTATCACCTCCACAAGACTTTATTCCTATCACAATCTCAGACATCCTACCAATATAACTTCTAATAGATTCATCTTCCATCATTCTAATATCTTCAAATGCACAAATCCAATTATGTAATCTAGCCTTCTTTGCATGTTCATCACCTTCAAAAGTAGAATGTAAAGCTTTCCAAATTGCATGAGATGTTTTCAAACATCTTACCTGACTATATTCATTCTCTGGTAGTGCTGACAAAAGTCCTTCTCTTGCAAGTATGTTACACATGAATAGATCTAGTTCATCTTTAGTTCCTGCCTCTAGATTGTCTTCCTCAATGATAGTCTTATCATTCTTTGTAATCAACCAATAACTTGGTCCTAAACACAATAGATGTGTCTTCATCTTTTCTTTCTAGCTGTCAAAATTTACTCCATCAAACTTAGGGCTTTCTTTTCTGAAATTCACCATGGATCTCCTTAAGTTGTTAAACTTTTCTTTCAAGGACCTACTGCTCTGATACCAATTGTTAGAAAGTAAAGATCCCCAAGATAATTGAGAGGGGGGGGGTGAATCAGTTATCAGATAATTTATCCATTCAATAGCTTTAAACAATATAATCAATGTACTGATCAACCATAGAAAGATAACCATACACAATTGCACAATAACACAAGATATGTTAACTAGGGAACCTCTTGAAAAGAGTAAACCCCAGTGGGAATGATGCCCACAAAATGATGCACTAATATGAAAGTTCCTTGTTAGAGGATGGACCCTGTTAGGAGTCTTATGAAATACATTTAGTACATATAAATCCCTGTTAGGAGATTTTGAATCCCTGTTAAAAGATTCTAACCCGGTTAAGAGTTTATGGAAGACAGAAGGACCCACTGCCCAAATAGCTTCAAGGCAAGATCTCTGAACCCACTGTCCAAAAGATCTTAGAATTATTCAATAGAATAATATGAAATATATTACCTCCTTCACACTGTGCCAAAACTGCACTCTCTGCTACACAAGATCACAATTCCAGATCTCTGAACTCACAAGTCTTCCTTCATCACTGAATTAGCTCTTTTCTTCACTTCATGCATATATTCACATTAAAATCTTCATAGTACACATTACAATAAGGAAAAAATTCCTTCTTATATACCAAACTCAAATAATTACAAATGATTCGGTCCTCAATTACAAAATAATAAATTCTACACACTACACACAGAATTCACATAAAACTGTCGGCTTCCAGTTACTGTAACTTTCTCCAAACATATCCTCAAAGTTTGTGCTATGAACCATGTCATCATTAATGAGTCTCCAACATCCCTTTAACTACACAAAATTATATTCCATCCCAGCTAAGAGATATCCTCCGATTTCTGAACATCGCTACACAGAAACACTGTCTAAACACTGCTTTCACCAAAATGCTCATAACTCTTACAAATGAATGAATTTATTTTTGCATTGTTAACCATAGGTTAATAACACACCAAAGAACATACCATCAACTACAAAAAATCCAATCTACAATACAACATGTGCGCAAAACAAAACTATACCTTCTTTCCTGCTAATATCCAGAATATCATTGTGTTGACATCAATGACAATCCAAGTCATGAATGCAACAACAACTGCTACAGAATGATTGCCAAAACACTTTTCATTCATTCCTAATAGGAAAAAATCCCAAAATTTTTAGGAGATGTTGGTATGGAAGAAAAAAGTCGGGGGGAGAAAAGACAACTTGCTAAGATCAAGCATAACAGGAATTCAAACCTTGAAATGGCCAAAATGGGGCCTAATAGGTCCTAATAAGTATCCTATAATGGTTTATGACTTATTAGGAATATATATGAGTAAAGAGGCCTCATGTAGGATTAGTCATGTGGACACTTAGAGGTGTAGACATGAATAGTTGGTTATGAGTATAGTGGCCACATGTAGGATTAACCATGTGGACACTTAGAGGAGGCTTAGACATGAATAGTTGGTTATGAGTGATGTTAGAATGAAATTATTAGGTTGAATCAAAAGTATTCATTGATGTGGAATAATTTTATTAATAATGAAGCTTAGGTTACACAAAAAAATAAAATCCCTCAAGATGATGACATAACATGTTCTACTTAGCATCTAGGATAGGGTCAATGGTATTATCAACCCTTTTATCATCATTTATATGTGATTGGAGTTTGGTGGGATAATTTCCAAGTTATCTTGTCCCAATTTTTGTTGCAATGTGGAGGATAGCTTCAAGGTCAAAACCTCCTTTGGTGTCATAAAATGTTATGTTTAGTGTCATTCCATCCCTACTGTGAAAAGTGGATATTATGATTATATACACATGCTTGGATGTGAAACAAATGCACTCAAGGGATTGCTAAGGTCATCATTTATTCTATGTAAATATTTTCATCAAAGAAGACATTGATGTTGAAGGTAAATAAGTAAGATTTATTATATGTTGTAATTTAAGTCAAAAGTGGACAAGCAAAACTATTATCATAAAACAAGATAGTTTCCAACATTATGTGAAAACTAATGTGGAAGGAATTCATCATTTGAGCATTGAGGATGATTAACTTCATTATATAGATACAACATATATTAATGACAAAAGAGTATATTGGAATCATACTATTACAAGTATGGATCCAACTTGACCAAAAGAAAAGTTTCCTAAGCATGAAGCTTTCAAACATGAAATAATTAATGTAGTATGAGATCCTAACCCTATCTTAAGAGAGATTAATGACAAAGGTAATTAAAAAAAAAATCAATATATTTACACATAGCTATGAAGTTGAATACATCAACATGGTGATACATTTAATAATGTCCACGTCTCTTTGAAGTATATAGAAAATACTAAACATACTTCAGTGGTTATACTAAAGTTTAGAAGCAATTATAGACAATGTTGGAAACATTAGTAGATGTATAGTTAATTTCCAAAAAGATAAACATAAGCTAATTGAAAGGTTTTGTTAGGGAAGTGGAATATCCTTTGTAAAATGAGTGATTATATAAAAAGTAAAAATATATGAGACACATAAATTATACTTGAAGGTATGCAATCCCTTGGGAGGTGAGAGGTTAAGAATCAGCTAAATAATAATAAAAAAGAAGTCAATGATCGGGGATCAATGAATTAATGGATGAGGAATCCCTAAAAAGGCCCCCAAAAAAAAGACAGACATAGAGGGGGTGATGCCTTAAAAAATACTTGTGTGCAAGCTCCATGAGAGGGACTTATTTTCATAGAAGTATTGGTCTCATTTTCAGAAAAGGGTGACTTGAAGGAAGTGTGTGAAAAAATAGAAAAATGTATGGTATGTTGGCACTTGGTTATGGACTCCCTAATTAACTACCTTATACTATTGATATCCCTTTGGTTTGAAAAATTAATGAAAGTGTATTATTTTATATGTTACATATTAGCTAATAAATAAGTATAGATATTACTTGTCCTTGCACTAAAAGTAATGTATTTTATCCTTTTTTATTTTATTTATTCATGTGGATTTTGGTTCATGTAGTCTGTACTTGTGAGAGTATACCTACCACAAAATTGTTACTCCTAAATATATTTTGTGTTATCATTAGTGAAGCAATGATCTTGATGGTATGAGTGAAGAAGTTAATCAATGAAAGAAGCTAGTCAGTAAAGAGAAAGATAGTCGGTAAGATGAGGTAGAACAGTACCAAACACAAAGCTATGCAATGTATACCGAGAAGAATGAAGACCAAACAATTAGACTTAACTGAGCACTATGGTTATAGAATAGAAAGTATATCAAGAAAGTATTATAACTGAGTAAAGGAATTAGCGAGCAAAAATAGTATGTTAACCAAGGAGAATAGGAAAGAATAATTGAGTGATACAGAGTGGATATAAAATTTTGATGAGGATCCACCAAGCAAAGAAAATTGTTTACAAAGATTGAGGTAAATATTAGGTAAGATTTATTAGGAATAAGAAAATGATTGTATATGATCCCAATGCTCAAATTGAACCAATGATAACAATGTAGATATTTCTTAGAGAAAGGAAATAAATATGGAGCGTTGATCTACTTGACAGAGATTTCCAGAAGGATCTAAACCCTGATTAGGTCAATTATTCAAGAAGCTACTGAAATAATATATAAGGATGAATCAAAAGAAGATAGTGTGTGTGAATATAGTGAAGTAGTGAAATCAGAGAAGAAGAAGAGTAGTTAAGGCTACCGAGCAGAGTAAGTTGATAATTTTAGTGAAATCAATCAGAGGAAGACATTGATAATGCAGAGAGAACAATGGATCTAATTTAGCATATAGGTAAATGCATATTTATAGATCAACTAGTACTGAATATACTATTATTTTTGTATTCTCTTATCCCACCTATTGGGGATCCTTTAGCAATATTTTAATGTAAAATCTCTTAACATAGTGCACACTTAATGAGTGTTGAAAAATCCTATAACTAGGTAAACTTTAGCAAGTCCTATCTTGCATTACTCCTAACAGCATAAAATCACTAGAAGTGATATTTTGTATGCTCTAATTAAGAAAACCTTTATACTGCAGTAGTGAAGGATTGTGGGTGTCATCCCCACCATATTTTTCCCCTCTAACCAAGGGTTTCTTCGTAACCAAAATCTTGTGTCAAATTTTGTTGATGTATGTTATGCATTATGGATGAATGAGTTTTCTTTAATTTATTTACATTCAGCAAATAGATTGTTAAGATTTATGTATGCAAGGATAAAGAGGTTTAAATAGTTATTGAAGGCTTAAAAATTTAGAAGGTTATGATTCACCCCCTCCCCCCCCCCCCCCCTCTGCAACTTAACTTTCCAACAATTGGTATCATAGCTTTGTCTCTTATTTAGAAGTTTAATCACTTGAGAGGGAAGATCCAGAGATGGAAAGTTATAGGTATGAAAAGGTGATTGAGAATATGAACGTGGAACTAAAATATGCAAATGATCAGATTGATGAACTAAGAAGCAAGTTGAAGGATTCACTAAACAAAAGAAATTAGTTAGCCCATCGACTAAAAGACACTCAAGATCAAGTTGAAGAACTTGAAGAACAATCAGGGGCAAGTTTTTTCTGATGAATCAGAGGCTTCCATATCGGATTTGACTGAAAAGAACAAAACCCTAACTGAGCAGGTAAAATCATTGAAGAGGGAACAAGAAGCTCAATTGGTAAGGATGTCTGAAGCCCTGGAACAAAAGACAAAAGATGAAGATGATAAGAGGGTGATAGAAGATGAGAGAAGGAAAATGAGTGCAAGATTAGATGAGAAAGATGTTGAAATAAAGATCAGGTTGACACAAAATCACTACAACATGATAGATCAATGATATTTTGTATGCTCTAACTGAGAAAACCTTTATACTGTAGTAGTGAAGGATTGTGGGTGTCATCCCCACCATAGTTTTCCCCTCTAACCAAGGGTTTCTTTGTAACCAAAATCTTGTGTCAAATTTTGTTGATGTATGTTATGCATTATGGATGAATGAGTTTTCTTTAATTTATTTACATTTAGCAAAAAGATTGTTAAGACTTATGTATGCAAGGATAAAGAGGTTTAAATAGTTATTGAAGGCTAAAAAATTTAGAAGGTTCTGATTTACCCCCCCCCCCCCCCCCCTTCTCAGCAACTTAACTTTCCAACAATTGGTATCAGAGCTTTGTCTCTTATTTAGAAGTTTAATCACTTGAGAGGGAAGATCTAGAGATGGAAAGCTATAGGTATGAAAAGGTGATTGAGAATATGAACGTGGAACTAAAATATGTAAATGATCATATTGATGAACTGAGAAGGAAGTTGAAGCATTCACTAAACAAAAGAAAGGAGTTAGCCCATCAACTAAAAGACACTCAAGATCAAGTTGAGAATAATCAGAGGCAAGTTTTTTTGATGAATCAGAGGCTTCCATATCGGATATGACTAAAAATTGAAAAAAACCCTAACCGAGCAGGTAAAATCATTGAAGAGGGAATAAGAAGCTCAATTGGTAAGGATGTGTGAAGCCCTAGAACAAAAGAGAAAAGATGAAGATGATAAGAGAGTGATAGAAGATGAGAGAAGGAAAATGAGTGCAAGATTAGATGATAAATATGGTGAAATTAAGAGGTTGACACAAAATCACTACAACATGACAGATTAGTTAATTGGTACTAATCAACAGATTGCAAGGAAAGTGTAAGAGATTGCAGGATTGAGATTAAAAAAATGAGCATCTAAAGAATGAGCTGAAAACTAAAAAGAAACCAATGAAAGGTTGAAGAGATCTGAGGAGAGTATAAGGAAACTAGATGAATAGTTAATATATCAAAGGAGACCGAGAGACATCATTGGATTAGGCTTTATCGAGGACTCTAAAATTGAGAAAGGAGAATCATCAAAGGAATATAAATATAAAAATGTGTATATAACTCCAAAACATAAGAAATCAACATGATATCATTGTGGAAACACTGGCCACACATCATATGTATGCAGAAGCAAGGTCGGTAAGTCATTTACTACACCTAAATTTGATAGATATTGTTATAACTGCATTAGGTATGGTCATAAAGCATTTGAGTGTAGATCAAAAATTGAGATGAAAACAAGACAACATATATTTGATGGTTTTTTTATGCATACAACAAGTATGGACACAAATCACAAGACTATAGGTCATAGAAGAAAAATAATTGGATACCGAGTAGACAAGAAAACACTATCAACTAGGATTATAACACAAGGATTACTTGTACTGCTTTTGGAACATTTGGTCATATTACCAAAAACTATAGAAGATTACATATGGGAGGAAATATTGGTACTTGGAAATCACTTGGTATGGCATGTTCACATTGTCACAAGGTCGGTCATTTGAGAAAAGATTGTAGGTACTGAAAGTATGCACCTAATGATGAAGACCCTAAAGGAAAAGGCACTACAAATGTTGATGAAATATGCAAACATATGAACATAATATGGATAAGAAAGACTTAAGATGTTGGAACATCATCTAGACTAGTCTGTGACACCTCATCCTTTGGATTAGGTGACTCCACCACCACAAACTAAACCATATAGGTAAGTATGGAACTATATTTGAATTATTGTTATCATACAACAGTTCCTCATAGTCATGAATTAATATCCAAACACTAGTAAATTTTAGCCTCATTTTTTATGCACATTAGTCTATTTTTTGATGCAAAATGGTCAACCAAATGACCTTTTTTATTATCAAACTTTCTTTGTCAATTTTTCCACAAGTTCCTTTATTGTCAAATATTTGACTTATCATTTGGTCAAAATTTTGACTAAGACAATGTCGAAATTGCCATCTATGATATCAAGAATGACTGACATATCCATGAGGAATTTCAACCAAAAGTGGTCAAATGGTCAAATTAAGCATTGTTCATTTTTTACCACTTTGGTCAAATTCTCCACTACTATATATGTTGTGAGTATAGCTTTGACGTTGAAGTAAACAGTCAAGTTGGTCAAAAAATTGATGACCTATTGAGTTTTTTAATATATATATTAATCATCTACAGTAAAATCACTCCATGAGGTGCACAATGCATATTATTGCATATTAATAGTTTGGCTTACTATTTCAGACAATCATGCATTCCTCCAAAGCAATATTAGTTGCACTTACTGCATTTATTTATGGTTCATTGATTTTCACAATACATTAAGATAATGCAATTCATTATGTTGTCCTTTGGTTTACTAGTTTAATCTGGATCACTGGTTTAAGAATGGTTTGTTTCATGTTTTAATGTACCATTGAATGAATTTTGGCTATATTAAGTAAAATCTTAAGACACGTGACTCTTCAAATTCTATTGTTTCCTTCAGACCTCCAATGTTGATGAGCTACAAAAGCGTAATAGGTTTGGAGGGTTTCATAAACTAAAGACTACGAAAAAAAAAAATTGTCTGTGGGACCTTGAAATATTGAGCTTCTCTTTGTTTCGAGAATAGTTTTACATTCTCTACTTAACATGGCCAACCATGTGAAGGTGGAAGCTCATCTAGCCCCTCCTAGGAGCCTCTTATGACCCCTTACAACATTTTAAGACCTCTAAGAAGTATTATTAGGGATCGTAAAGGGTCATAAGGGGTCATGGGACACAACAGTTGATAAAAATAAATGTAGGTATCATTGTCACAATTCTTTAGAGATACAACATAATTGAGTGGTATACCCAGATGATGAAATGCAACCACTACTCCTCCAGTTCTAAGTTGACATTATAGGGTCCAAAACCCATAGATAAGGAATAAATTGAGAGAGCAGAGGAGGAGGGCCATAACGACCAAAATAATACAGGGTTTGCAAAAATTATATGGAAATTATAATCTTCGTAAACCCTAGAATATTTTTGTCCTTACAACCCTCTAGCCTCCACTCTCTCAATTTATTCATCACCCTCTATGTTGTATTCCACATAGAGTGAATGAAATATACCATCAAAAGAAGGTGAAATCCATAATTGGCACAAACTCGGACATGGGAAAAGTCAAATTCAAGGCCTAATTTATCAAGACCAACAAACAATGTGGAACCCCACAATAAAAAACATGAAACCTAATAAAAACATTGCAAAACTTGATTAGGACAATAGAATTTACCAAGGAAAGGTGAGAGGATCAATCAAATAATCAAAAAAAAAATCACGCTTTCTCAACAATGTTCAAAATCATGTCACCAAGCATAGACATAGGAAATCAAAAAGGGACAAAAGACCATAAATAAGAAAAATCATTAGGACTATAGAAAAATCATTAAGTGTATAGAAAATCAAGTTCTAGAAATGGATGGTTCTGATGCTTTTCCATTACAACAATTAAGCATTCATCATTTGGTACTTCTTGGTGTATTCCATTTGAGTATGTCAGGCACAAAGTATTCCATTTAGATATGTTAAAAAAATTTCTAGTAATGATTTGGGGAATGTAATCATGTAAAACACAAACTAATATTATTATTGTTATAAGAAGAGGTCAAAATAATATTCAAATTATTATTATGAAATGTGCATGTTCATCGCATGTGCATATACCTTCTCTAATCACACAACCAATGAATAAAAATTCAAATGCCAATTTCTTTAACAATTTCTTTAACAATTTAAATGTTTCAAGTAGACAATATTCTCAATGGAACTGCTTTGATAACATATAGATACAAATAGGAGATTGGAAATGATCAGCCTTCACCTATGCATATAAGAGTTTATCAGAGGAGGTATATGCATAGGTGAAAAACATGCAGATTTGACCAAGCATTATTGGGAACTAGACCCTGCAACAAATGGACTTTTGATAATTTTCACAATAGTACATGTGTTGCAAGGTAAGCTCCTAGTAGTGCTTAGGAAAATCTGCATGTTCATCACCTGTGCATATAAGAGTTGATCAGAGAAGGTATATGCACAGGTGACAAACATGCAAATTTGACCAAGCAATACTGGGAGCTAGACCTGACAAAAAATGGACTTGTGATGATTTTCACAATAGTACATGTTGTAGGGTAAGCTCCCAATAGTGCTTAGTAAAATCTACATGTTCATCACTTGTGCATATAAGATTTGATCAGAGAAGGTATATGCATAGGTGACAAACATGCAGATTTGACCAAGCAATATTGGGAGCAAGACCCAGCAACAAATGGACTTGTGCTAATTTTCACAATAGTACATGTGTTGCAGGGTAAGCTCCCAGTAGTGCTTAGGAAAATATTCATGTTCATCACCTGTACATATAAGATTTGATCAGAGTAGGTATATGCACTAGTGACAAACATGTAGATTTGACCAAGCAATACTGGGAGCTAGATCCAATTTTTCTTAGGAAAATATTGTGTCCTGAAACCTCATAATCATAATAGTATGTCCCAAAATATTGATTTGAGCCACAGGCAATACTCAATCCATGCTACTATATCCCCAACACCACATTGTCTTGTGAGAAGGTATTGATATGGAAAAAATAATGGATACAACAAGCTAAATGTTCTAACTTCCTAAACTACCCAACAACTATCCTCAAATCAACTGTAACTGACTATTACCCTATAGCTATTGAACTCATCAATTGCCTATGATATCCCATTAATACATGTATTATCCTTTATAGGATTTTCTATGGCAATGTGACTTCATGACCTTTTGAAGTGTCTCTAGTGGCCCAAGAACATCCATATAGGGTATTACATTACAAATGACTTTTCATGGTCATTATTTGTCTTCAAAACTCCTTTAGTATCCATGAGTGACCCTTGTGTTCCTCCTTGGTCTTGGTGCTCTACACCAATATGATAAGGTTAGTTGCATTGGTATAATGACCTATAAAGGTCCAAATGAATGTAAAATGGCCACTAGAGCCATCAAAATGATGTGAATGCACATGAAGTGCAAAAATGTGAAATTTTTCTATATTGGCAAAATAAGGTCTAAAAGGCTAAATGAGGGTTTAAGAGTAGTTTGAGGGTTTAAGGGTAGGATAAAGTCCTAAAAAAGTTTAGAAATTTTATGGCAATAATATAAATTCCTAAGGGGTAAGAGGTTGTCAAAGTTGACAACTAGTTGTCAACTAGACAACAAAGGTTAATAATAAATTGTTTCCAAATAGTTAATAACTGACTGTTACCAGTCTAAGAAGGTTTGTAACCAATTTGTAAGAGGCTTATTTTCCTTGAGGATGCATGAGTTTGGAGAGAGGAGAGATAGGGAGAGATAGGTAGGTGTGCATGAATCAAGGAAGCAATGTAAAACTTGTTTTGAACAATGTAATGTCCATTTATTGTAACCTGCCCTGTCTTTGCCCGTGAGGACATAGTACATGTTTTATGTTCTTAAATTCTTCTTTCAATGCAAGTATGGTTGGAATGGAATAGGATAATGGTGTTTACTCATTCCTATGCAAAGTAGATAGGTTTTTGTGAAGTTTTAAAGTGATTAGACCCATGTTTCAATTGATTGTTCCTATATAGTCAGGGTGTGAAACAATCAAATTCACTTGATACTATGGTGTATTGGTGTGATCCCTCACTACAGTGGATGGTAGGGGATGTAGAGAGGGATGTTTTTATGTATTGAATGTTTTCAAAGATGTTTGTTTGCAAGTTGGAATTGGAGAAGGAAGATTGGAACTCTGATTTCTTGGAAAGTTCCATGGAAGGGTCACTTGCCCTTGGGACAGTCAAGGTTTGAAGCATTTTTTTATTGAGGTGGAAAGGAGTTTTGTATTTGCGGGATGGATTTTTTGTTGATATTTTATCTTTCTTGACTACTGGATGGTGTTGGTTACCATTTTTTTGCCTAATGTAAAATCTTGGAGAGCCTTTCAAAATACCTTTGTAAGTATGCCCCACTTGGTGGATGGTTGTTTGTGTGTTGTCAATGGATTTTTTTGGCTTTTGTGTTGTATGTGGATAGTCATGACCTCTTTTTCCCTATGAAATTTTTTGAGGACTAGTAACTTTTTTGATAGTGTTCCCTTTGTGTCCATGACTTGTAACGACCATCACATTTGTTAATGTGTTGTTAATCTCTTAACATCTTTTTTCTTTGGTTGTGTATGGGTCAACATCATTTTTTGTTTTTTGAAATTTTTGTACCTTGGGGAGAACTCCTATTTTATCCTTACCTTAATGTAAAGCACACTAATGGCATGTCCACATCATAAACTATAATAGTTTAACATTAAATTATAAACTATATCTATGAACATACTATTAAATATTAAAGTCTTCAACTAAATGTAAATTATATCTAACATACTCTGAACTAATAACATTTTCATCCTAGAACCAAAATCCAATAAACCAACAAAAATATTAAGAGTTCTGACATAAATCCCTCATGGACAATAAATAGTGGCAATAGAAAAAAACCAAAGTATACTAGACATAGGAAGGAGGCTTAATATCACAACCAGACTGGTGGAGCACATGGCTCTAGTCTTAGGTTAGGAACTTAAATAATTCCTTATAGTTCCCTTCATTATCAACATCTTTTCCCAATACTTTTTCCTGAATCAGGCACAAGGAATTTCCTATGTTTTTCATCACATGAACACTAAGCCTAGAAAGATGAACCATCTTCCCTTCTAGATCAAGCACTTTGGTTTTCATCATCCCAAAACTCAACCTTTTCTTCTCCATTTCTTCTCCATTTCTCTAGCCATGGTTTAACATTCAATGGAGCTCTCTTTTACATTGATCTTGTTGGTCTCCTATTTTTCAGGCATGGCATCATGGGTTAGGTCAACCTTCTCCATTTTTATGTAGTCAAAGATGTGTGTATATCTATTGTAACTTGCCATGTCTCTTCCCGCGAGGACACAGTACATGTTTTGTGTTCTTAAATTCTTCTTCCAATGCAAGTGTGGTTGGAATGGACTAGAATAATGGTGGTTAATCATTCCTATGCAGATTAGATAGATTTTTGTGAAGTTTAAAAGTGATTAGACCCTTGTTTCAATTGATTGTTCTTGTATAGTCAAATTGTGCAATAGTCAAATTAACTTGACACTGTGGTGTATTGGTGTGATCCATCACTACCATGGATGGTAGGGGATGTAGAGAGGGGTTTTTTTATGTATTGAATATTTTCAAAGATGTTGGTTTGTAGGTTGGAATTGGGGAAGGAAGATTGGAACTCTGATTTCTTGGAAAGTGCCATTAAAGGGTCACTTGCCCTTGGGAAAGTCAAGGTTTGAAGAATTTTTCCACATGAGAACCATTTTTTATGGCATATAATGTCATAATATGTTGATTTCATGGTGTTTGAACCATTATTTTTGTAGGGAAGTGATTGGAGGGATCACTTTGAGAAAGCCCTAGGTGTGAAGGCCTTAAAAGGATGGTTTAGTGATTTGGTTGTTAAAACTTGATGGAACATTTTGTAAATGGGAAAATTCTTTATTTTGGTTGATGTTACAACTCTTTTGAAGGTTGGGAGGATTGGAGTTATGAGGAAATAATATTTTCTTTGTAATGGGAGGCCTAATGGAGAGCTAATAGGTAGAGAACCAGTTATTGTTTGGGTAGATGGTTCAAAGAATCCATAGTTGGATTTGGGATATGTTATGTACCCAAAAGGGTATCTGGATATGCTCTTTGTTTCCCTACTATTGTGGGGAAGTTTGGTGAAAACCTCATAAAACTGGTCTGGTGGGGCTACTTCAAGGCAGCCATAAGCTCAAGTTTGTCATTGGCTATTAGAGGTTTACTTGGGGCACCGGTCCAAGAGCACCAAGGCCAAGGGCAAGGCCTAGAGGATACACCAGGGTCACTGATAGACCTTGGGATGATTTGAAGACAAAAATGACCCTACAAGGTCATTGGCATTGTAATGAGACCAATAATGGTCATTCAAATATGTTTTGCTTATGTTTTGGATTGTATGTGAATCCTTTTGTAAAGGATCAAAGAATTGTAAGCCATTGATGGCATGTGAAGGCTAGGAATGTACCTAGGGGTGACTTGAGGATCCTAGGTAGATATATTGGTTTAATGACCTATGAGGTCATCCATGATTGTAATATGGCCATTTGGAGCTATTAAAACATGCAAAAGAACTCAAGAATATTAATGGAGAGATATTGTGGTCCAAATGAAAATAAAGATAATCCTCCTTCACGCGCTACCCTTATTCATTGTGGGGAATAATGAAGTGATAAATGAAAAAAAAATTTAAGTTATATGGCTATTTGGAGTCATTAATACATGTAAAAGCACTCAAAGTGCAAAAAGATGTAACTTTGCATTTGTATGCAAATATGGCCTAGAAGGCTCATGAAGGGGCTATAGGGCTAAGGGTCAGTTAAGAGGTTGTTTATAAACCTTTTAAATTTCCAAAAAGGGGCATTGGTTGTCATTTTTTTTGATTTGACAACTTGGTTGTCAACTTCACAACAGCGAATTAACATTTTGCTATGTTTGCATTAGAGGAATAGTCAATTTTGACTGTTGTAGGAGTTAGAAGTCAGTTATTGGAGTTGGTTGTCAAGTGTTTGAGGTTTTTTTAGAGGAGATTCATGTGATTCAATAATGTATGTAGATTTTGGTTTTTTTGAGGACCATTAAAGATGGTCTTGAATCAATAAACAACAAAGCTTTCTCTGCAATCATTGTTCAGCATGTGGGTACAATCATCAAACTAGTGAATTCAAATGCTTTGAATTAATATGTTTTGATTGGAAAATGGAGTAGAAACATTGTATTGTGATTTTCTTATACTTCCATGACATTTTTTTATCATTTCATCTGTATTTCAAGGTAGAGGAATCAACTTTGTGTTGACTGTTCCTGGGTTTTGTTTTGCAATCAAAAATTTGGGATTGAAGTCTCCTTAAATGGATTGACTCTCCCACCCCTGTGACTAAGGTGATTTTTGGGATGGGTCACTTAATGTATAATATCCTTGTAAGATAATATTTTAGTGCATGTATATGGTGTATGGAGTTGAAGAGACCACACAAGGGTGGTGAAATGTTGATTGAAGGGTGTCTGGTTTTGCACCAGTCATTATTGTGAGTGAATACCCTTAAGAATGGGTGTATTTTGTGATGGATTATTGTTAGTGGATTCCATATAGGTGTGTTAGATCTAGTGGGGGGGATCTAGAGAGATTCAATAAGGTCCTTTGGAACAATCCCTAGCCTAATGACCCTAGGAATGAGGGTTTGGTGTCTAGAAAAAGAGGTAAGTGGTAAGGCCCTAAAAACTTGAAAATCTATTGTTTCTAACCATTATGCAAGATTTTTCCTTGGTTGGGAAATCAGACACCTTTATCTTGTCAGGAAATCCTAACATCAATCATTTTGATCTTCTTACTAGATGCTCCCATGTTTTTTTCAATGTTGATAGTTATGGTATAGGTATTGCTTATAGTTTTAGGATTCTCATGTCCAAGGTGATACCCCAATTTTGCATCAAAAGCACAATAATGCAACACTAGGCACATACATTTTTTGGGCCCTAAATTAAATCGCACCTTCCTCGTATTCTTAATAAATCTATTGTCCAAATTCACAACTATCTCATTGGTCCCTTTTCTTATTATTGTGAACACACGTATGGAAATTTTGGATCTATCCTATCTCTAATTGCAACCCAAAGACCCTCATATATTCTTCCCATAAGTCATTTTTGTTTTTTATTGGACATATTTGTATTCCACTCCCTTGCACCATCCTCTAGGGACTACACAAATGTTCTATTATAATATCCTCAAGATCAATCTCATGATCATTTATTATATTAATAAAGTGCCTAAGTTGTTACTCTCCTAAGATTGCATTCTTCCCTTGAAACTCAAGAAATTTTCCTATATATGTTCTCCTTAAGATTTAGATTAGGATATTCAAGAATACCATAAAGGTCTAGTTGTGTATATATGTCAAGTAAAAGGGACTACCTTGCTGGCAGGAACCATTGACCCTATCTTTTGATCATGTCTATAATGAGACCTACCTTTATGCATAAGTCTTCTATCATAATAAGTAAATCTAAAAGGTATTCTAGTAGTTCTTACCACATTGTTAGAAAAACCATTCAAAGTGCATAGATACTCTCACTAATGAAAAGAAACAAAACATTGTATAATTAATCAAAGTAACACAATTCCAAAAATTTCTTGATAGGTAAAGTTGCAGAATCTTTCAAATGAACTCTAGGTTAGTGTCTCCTTGACAATGGACATTTGTTGGCATAATTTGACAAAGTACCAAATACACTCGAGACAAGAACCAAAATTAATACACCCTCAACAATAGCACCATATATTATCTCTCAAAGTAGTGGAACCCCAAACCCCTCATGACAAACTTCACCTTAAGTACTTGGGATGCCAAATAAGGTGGATATCTTGAGGCTTATGGTTGGGAAACAAGAACAATAGACTAGTATATGTCATTGTTGGCTGCAACTAGACCAATAAGACCTCCAAATGACCCAATGAGAACCTTCTTGCATATGCACCCAAAGATTATTTGTGCCTTGTTTTGATTAACCCCCTACTATTTGTCAGGGTGGATGGTTCTCCCATCATATGATGTAGACATTTCATATCATGAAATAACAAATAACACAAACTGAAACCTAGATGATGGGCTTGAAGATAGGGTTCATAAGGCAGATTTGCAATGTAGATGGGAGCATTCTAAGACCCAAAAGGATGACCACATATATCTTGTAATGGTTCCTTGTCATCTGTCTAGAATGTTGTTTTGGATGAGGGCATTGAAACTAAATCTTTATGAACAAATATTGACCAAGATCTGATCAAATTTTATTCCCAAAGAGAAGAAATAAGATACTATAAATAGATTGCACCAAGTATATAAATTTTCTTAACACTTCATACAAGATCATAGTTGTGGGTAAGGAAAAAACCTAAATGAAAATCCTTACAATGCAGATAATGTGGTCCAAATAAAAATGTAGATAATCCTCCTTTACGCACTCCCTTTATTTTCCGTGGGGAATATTAATGGAGAGATAATGTGGTCCAAATGAAAATGAAGATAATCCTCCTTCACGCACTACCCTCCTTCACCATGGGGAATAATGAAGTGATAAATGAAACCTTTTTTTATATTTATGCCCTTGTTGGTTGAAATTTTGACCACCATGGTAATGGTCAAAATTTTAACCAACACGGGCATGGATTTAAAAAAATTAAAGTTTTCCTTCTATAATCTGACCAACCAAAATGTTTTAATTTGTTGGTCAACATTTTAGGTGGAAATATAGGGTCAAATGTACTAGTGAAATCATCATAAGATAAGATGCAATAGCATAACTCTAATAATTGTGAAAGACATTTTGGTCGGTAAGTTAAATCGAGTAAGTTAGATGGTCAGTAGAGAAGTATTTGGTTACCAAGTAATGATCGATGGTCGATATGATTATTGGTCAGTTGATCAATTAATGAGAATTTATTGCACCTCATTGAACCCTAAAAATAATCTTTACTATAAATATAGGTCAAAACTTCATTTGTCACTTTGCATTCGAAGAGCATAGAAGAGAGACTTGAGTGATTTGAATCTACATTTGATCTTTGAGCTAAATCAAGCAAATTTTTCAATAGTGTGAGTGATTTAAGCTATCTGGTAAATGGATTCAACCATGCCTAAGAAAGTTTAACTTTCATTCGACGAAGCCCTAGTTAATCAATTTAAAATTGTATCTACTTCGGTGCAATCCAAGGCACATAAGGTTGTTAAACCTACTTTGACAAAGAATAAAAATTATGAAGAACCTAATTAAAAATTATATCTAAAGATTGAAGTAAATATTGATGAGACTGAAGCACTTTCATCTTTTACCCCAAGGTTTTTACTAGTTCATGACATTAGGTCGTTTATACATTGCAAGATCAGAGAAATCTATGAGAATGAACTTCAAGATGCGTTCAATGTACTATGTTTTAATAGTAAATTAAAATATGAACACAAGCACCTAGAAACAAAGGGTTTGACCCATGCCCTCCATTTCTCAAAGGTTTTCAAGGATTAATGGATCAGGATTGTTCTTAGCTGAGTACATGAATAAACAATGTGTCTTGATGAACCTGTAAAGATTACTAAGGATGTCATACATATGGAGTCTAGTTATCCAATTGTCAAGAAGGCTAAGGTTGTGAGGTTGACACCAAAAGAAGAAATAGAGAAGCACACCAAAGCAACATGGGATGTCCAAGGTCTCCAAGTTTCCACTATCAATGATGTCGAGACCATATTTTTTGCATGTGCCATAGCCTACTGAATCTATCAATCAAGTAGACCAAACAGTGTACCATGTGGAGCAATTGACTTGGCTTACAAAATTGTAAAGAAAGGATTCAAAGTTGATCTATTCGAGATCCTCCTGAAGGAACTGGAAGACAACATGCATACCATCCGAGTTGCAAAGAAAAATACTTTGAAGTATGGTTCACTTTTGGTATGTATCTTTTTATATTTGCAAAAATTCTTTCCTACAATCGGTGATATCAATTGGAATACTAACAGACCTATTACCTATCAAATTAATGATTATATTAAAGGTCTAGGAGATAATTTTAACAAGGCTATGAGTGAGTCTTTTGATCAATTCAAAACTGGAATGCATCAAAGATTCAAGATACCCCCACAGCTAGTAGAAGACTACAAAGATTCATTTTTTTTCTAGCCAACACAGATACATGTCTTATTAAGGCTGTAGAATCAAGGATAGCATGGTTAAAACCAATGGGGTATGAAATAGATATAGACCGAGCTACTCTAGCTATAGAAACCTTGTTAAAACAACATGTTGACAGAACTACAAAAAGGTTTGGAACCTTTGAAGAAGCAAAGAAATGGATTAAAGTAGAAATTCTAGGTCCAAATATTCAAAATAAATCTAGGAAAATGAAGAACAAATTAGAAGAGAAATTTTGTGAAGAGAAAGCTAGGTCGGTTGATGAAGAGATCGAGGAAGAAGAAACTAGGGAAGTGGAAGAAGAAACTTCAAAACTAAAGAGGGGAAGGAAGAACACCACAGAGGAAAATGTTATTTTGAAGGCTACAAGGTCTAGGACTAAAGAAGGATCAACCCCCACACCACCTACAAATAAAGGTAGAGGAAAATATAGCATAGTTGAGGAAACTGAACCAAAAACAAAAACATATTAGAAGAGAAAATTAAAAAAACAAGATGCACCCAAAGTGGTGAAGAAACAAAAAGATGATGATAGTGAGAGAACTGAATTTGATGATGAAGATCAATTCTAAGTTGTGAAGAACTCAATACCAAAAATTGTTGATGAGTATGTTGAAGATCTTAAGACAACTGAACCCTTTGGTTATATACATGTAAAATTTCACAAGTTGAATGATGATGATAAGAGGAAAATTGAAGAAGCTACAATTGATGAAATGTACACTTTCAGGATTGTACCAATGGAAAGAGCACGGAAAATACCTAAATAATTATATGAAAGAATCATTGGAAGATGGAAATATACAATTGACAATGAAAGGAAAATAAGAGAGAGATCATTGGTAGTCTCAGTACCATTTTTATCCATTCAAGAAACTGATGAATCCCTAACCTATTATAAAAAGAGATTTATGATCAAGAAAGATCACTAAGCATTCTGGTAGGCAAACCATAATAGGTAGAGAGGAGACAAACAAAGAATGGAAGAAAATATTCCAAATTGAAGAACCTGTTGAACTTGAGAAAGTAGAAATTTTAGTTACCAAGCTGCCTACCAAAGAATATGCAAATGATTGGAAAACTAACCTCAAGGAGACAATAAACATAGTAATTGAAGACATTCCTTGAATGGTCAGCACCACAGATGAAGAGGTCATCATTGAAGGTATTACAAAAAAGGATCCATATGAAAATGTAAATAAGCATCAAGATATTATGGATGAAACTGAGGAACATCTTGAAGATACATCAATTATCGAGCTTGAAATTGCTCGACTAATGAAAGATGCAACAATTTTGGAGCAAGTACAAGCATATATGGCTCCAAAACCTACTAAAGTTCCACATGACACAAATGATACTACTGATACCAATGTTCCTAAATATGTTGAAGAAATGGTGAAGGACACCGAAGAGCAGAAAGAAAGTGATAAGGGTGGTGAACCCACTACCACCGAGAAAGGCCAAGAGACAACAAATACAGAAAAAGTAGATACTTTTTCTACAAGTATGCAAATAGATACACAAGAATGGGAAAGGAAAAGGAAAAAGAAGATGTAAAGGAAGGTGAACAAGAAAAGTTTGAAGAACCAATTAAGCAATAAACTGAGGCCCCATTGCCTCCAACTATTTCACCGAGTGAAAGTGTTCTTAGCACACATAGAAAGAAAAGGAAGAAAAGTAAAAAGGAGAAAATTTCACTAGATGAAGAAATTGTGATTCCTATCTGTGATCCAACAAAGATGAACCCAGATGAAATGATGAAGTATGGAGAACTGTTGAAAAGGAAACTAGCACAACACAAGTTGAAACAAGAAAGGAAACAACAAAAAGTTTTATCTGATGTAAAAGACATCTTACTCCAAATTACACATGAGACTCCAATCAAAAAAATTGCATCCATAATTGATCAATTAGTATCATTGGTGAGACATGTTAATAAATCTAATATTGACATTGAGGAGAGAATGTTGAAGATAGCAGAGAAGAAAGATGAAGAAAAGATAGTTGAAAAACTAATGCAAAAGATTGTTGAAAAAAAGATTTCCATGTCTATCATTGCAACCAAGATGGATGATACAATAAAGGTAATCATTCAATTACTCCATCAGCTTTGCAACATTTCTCATTTTACTCAGCAAGTCTTAGATAAGATGAAGAAAATAGATGAAGATCTTAAGGACGGTGCCAACAAGTTGACTAATGACTCACAAACACTTCAGATTCATTATTTTAAAATCAAACACTTTATGAGTCTACAACTTGATTTAAGGAAGGAAGAGGAGAAAATAAGAGCACAAATTCTTGAGCTACAGGCTCAAATTATTCCTCATTTGGAGGTTATAAAGGTAAATGTGAAGAAAGAAACAAATATTATTTCTACACCTAAGATGTCAGTTCTAGATCATATGGAAGATCTATCCTCACAACTGCAAGCTCAATTATCAGCATTGAAAGCACTTCAGGCAACATGGAAAATAATTTTTGACAATGCTAAAACTACTTTCAAATAATAGTTTGATAAACTGTAAGTATTTGCTGGTGTCTTACATTTTTGTTTTTCACATTACTGTTAAAAAAAGGGGGAATAGTAGATATATAAGGGATAATAATTAATTCACACTATGTATACATGATGGAGACATAAGAAATATTTTGAAATAGAAGAAACATATGTTAAGGGGGAGATTTTTACTAAGTTAGCATATATGGAGATATCAAATCAAAATTTTGACAAGTTTTTTTCACTAATGCCAAAGGGGGAGAATTTTACTCCTAAATATTTTTTTTTTTTTCATTAGTGAAGCAATGATCTTCTCAGTGTGAGTGAAGAATTCAATCAGTGAAAAGAAGCTAGTTGGTAAAGAGCAAGACAGATGGTAAGACTAGGTAGAACAATACCAAACACAAAGCTATGTATTGTATACCGAGTAGAATGAAGACAAAACAATTAGACTTAACTAAGCACTATGGTTACCAAATAAGAATCGTACTGAGAAAGTATTATAACCGAGTAAAGGAATTACCAAGAAAGAATAGTATGTTATCCGAGCATAATAGGCAATATTAATTGAGTGATACAAAGTGGATATAATAGTTTGATCAAGATCCACCGAGAAAATAAAATAGTTTACGAAGATCTAGGTAAATGTTAGGTAAGATTTATTGGGAATAAAAATACACTTGTATATGATCTCAGTACATAGATTGAACCAATGATAACAATGCAGGTATTTCTTGGAGAAAGGAAATAAATATGGAGCGTTGATCTACTTGACATAGATTTCTAGAAGGATCTAAACCCTAATTAGTTCAAGTATTCAGGAAGCTATTGAAACAATATATAAGGATGAATCAAAAGAAGATAGTGTGTGTGAATATAGTGAAGCAGTGAGATTAGAGAATAAGAAGAGTAGTTAAAGCTACTGAAAAGAGGAAGTTGATAATTCTGGTGAAATCAATCAGAGGAAGACATTGATAATGTAGAGAGCACAATGGATATAATTTAACATATAGGTGGATGCATATTTACAAATCAGTTATTACTAAATACACTATTGTTTTTGTATTCTCTTATCCCACCTATTGGGAAGGCTTTAGCAAGCTTTTACTATAAAATCTCTTAACAGAGTGCATACTTAATGAGTGTTGCAAAATCCTATAACTAGGTAGACTTTAGCAGGTCTTATCTTGTATTACTCCTAACAAGGTAAAATCACCAGAAGTGATATTTTGTATATTATAGTTGAGAAAACCTTTATATTGTAGTAGTGAAGGATTGTGGATGTCATCCCCACCATATTTTTCCCCTCTAACCAAGGGTTTCTGCGTAACCAAAATCTTGTGTCAAATTGTGTTGATGTATGTTATGCATTATGGATGAATGAGTTTACTTTAATTTATTTACATTCAGCAAATAGATTGTTAAGATTTATGTATGCAAGGATAAAGGGGTTAAAATAGTTATTGAAGGCTAAAAGTTTTAGAAGGTTTTGATTCACCACCCCCCCCTCTCAGCACCTTAACTTTCCAACAAAAATATGACCGTTATGTTTTTGGGCATGACAAACTAATGTTTCTTGGGTGGAATGGACTAATCATAAGTCATAATCCATCCTTTCTGACCCATTAAATAGTGCAATACATATAGTTGTTTGCATTGTCATCTAAATCAATCTTAAATTACACATGCAATAAGTATTGTATCATGCAAATTAAAATTATGGCAGATATTGAGGATCTAAGGGAGTTTATTGAAAGATCAAACTAAATGTTTGTGATTGAGGTTGTACTTCATGCTTAGTTGTGCATAAAAAAATGTTCTAACATAGCTTTTATTAATATTATTTCAACATAATTAATATTCAAACCCTATGTAAGTCTCCTTTTTAGAAGAATAGAGTACAATTTAGCATTAGGGTTCACCACAAGTTAACAAGTTTATAAATATGATGGTAACATTAATGAACCTATTGGTTTGAGGAGGAATTTAATGTTAATTATAAATAGTGATATTATTGTTATTCTAATTTAGTTTGGAAAATATGGATGCTAATATGGTCCATGTTATAAAGAAAAAGAGAGAGAGGATTTTTTTTTTTTAAGTCTTAGGCTAAATGATGAAGTTATAGTAGAAGCTTTCCATGGTATTAAATAAAATAATAATGTAATATAAAACATCAAGGGGTTTATTTGGATGTTGTTAAATATGAATTACCCTACTTGTGGTAGAGGTTGTAACAATAAGGCTAATATTTATAAATGTTGTGATATTTATAATGTTATTCAAATTGTTAATAATTGTACAATGGAAAATGGGAAGCAATAGGATATGTAGTTAAATAATCACTTCTCGTTTCACAATTTACACATTAGGAAGGAAGAATGCCCCCAATAGGCTCAAGAGGTGACTTAAGCACTAATTGGGGATAATGTTTCCTTCCTTAAATATGTAAATAATGAAAACAGAAATGATAAGATAATAAAATATAGATGATCTATTAAGAAAGAAATTGAAAAACTAATAAAAAATGATTGATACGAACTGATAATGAGTGAAAATTTATGGAAACGGAAACAGGATGTCAGATCTGACATGTGAAATTAATTTGAGCTCAAAATGGTAAATACATGATAGAAATGGTGAAGTATCCCCAAGACATGACACCAATGATGATGTGTTCCCTATGTTTTTTACTGAAACTTTCATAGACCCTATAAATGTAAATGTTCCTCTCAGATTTGATCTAGTAGCTTTGTAACTTGTTGCTACACACATAAAATGGGAAAGAAGGTTGAAAAAAGGGTTTACCTTTGTCAAACCCTTATTTAGGAATCAATCTTAAAATGAAATAAGATAAAGGAAAGCATTTTGTCATGTAGTAGAGGCTAGATCTAGAAAATAAAGCATATCATACCTTGTAGATATAAATACTTCTTTAAATGTGATCGAGTATATTGATGCAATAGCTTTGACTAAATACAAAAACACAAGAGAAAATCATGAAAAGACAAAACCATATGGAATAGATGTTAGAATTCACCACAATGTCGGATTGAGGGGAAGAGAGACAAGACTTGAATGAGAATGGATGAATGTTTGTCTCCTTCCTTAAAAGAAAACTCATTTTCTTGTCCTCCAATGGGGGAAAGAAGCTAGATCTATGGAGAAAGCACATTGATTGTTTGAGAAGAATGTTTTTGTGGATGATTGAACTTGATGGCTCTTGAATGATTGATTTTCTAGCTTTCTCTTGACAATAATGGTTGCACTTGCGAAATATTGATCAGGAATGCTAACAATGGATAATGGATACCAAAATGAGGAGAGATTTTGGGTTTATATACATCTCACATCATTTTGGGGAGTTAGAATCAAGCAGGTCGACCATAGAACTAGATCTCTTTCCTAAATCCTGGCATGGGCCTCTAGGACAAGTTTGGGCCCCATTCTTCTAGGACATGTTGCCAATGGAAATATGTTCCTAAGATAATGAGCCCAAATTTGATCTGGGTTTCATGGATATAAGGTGAGCGTAGGATTTCTAATTACATCTTATTCTGCGAGCAGAGCATATTACGAAGGCAAAAAATAAGTATATAGGGCCTAGGTGAGGTAATGAATTTTGGGATTGGATGAAAAAGAGAGAAATGTGCCTAATAAATAAGGTCTAGACTCGATTTAAAGTGATATTGAAAGGACTAGATGACCCATATTCGAGTTTAGGTATTCTTTAAGTGTTGTATAAGGTCCTACCATAGAAAAAACACTAACGTAGGCATAAAAATTATCCTTAAATTGAACACAAGATAGGCTCTTAAAATTTAGCACTATACATTTAGCCCCACTTTAGCAAGAGTGTGAGACAACCTAATTCTCATGATAAAGGAAGAAAAAGGGAAGAAAGAAAGAAAGAGAGATAATTGTGGGTAAATTGCTAAGAGATAAGACATCAGTAAGTTCAGGGACACAAGCCCCCAAACAAAAGATCTCAACTCAAACATCTATGCGCAAGGGCATGGAAAATACAACAAAAGCGAAAAAAAAAAAAAAAGACAAAAGGCAAAAGACAAAAGACACAACACACAAAGAGGGGTTAGTACTAAAAAATAAACTCCAAATCAACTAGTAGAAGAGACCTTGATCATAAAAATCCCATTCATTAATATCATGTTCAAAAAGCTATTGCAAGAGCGTAAGCGACCACATAGAAAGGGAAAGAACATCACCAAAGATAATAAAAAACTCCATGATCTAACCCAATAGCATAGATGTGAGAGCATGTAGAGAGAGAGAGAGAGAGACCATGAATTCAACGGGCTAGCAAGTTGTGTTATGCTGGGTGATTGGAAGAGGAAGAGAAGAGTAGAAGAGATAGAAATTTGTGTCATTCTAGTTCCACTCATCCAAAATAATGAAGGATAATTGATGGTATAGAAAGTTGTGTTATGCTATTCAATCCTACCTTGAAAGTTTTCACATGGGGAATCTTTGAAATTTTGCACTCAAAGGAAGCTTAAAACAATTTTGTGCACAGGGGTGACTTAGGGGGATTAGTCATATGGAAAGCATTGTCTCCATGGGGATCCAATGAAATGATTAGGCCTTAGGAAAGAATTGTATCCAAAGGGATCAAAATAAAAATCAATCATTCCTAAGGAAAGAATTATCTCCTCAAGCATCAATAAATAAAAAGTTTCATAATATAAAAGGGAGGCCGCATGTATGTCCCCCTCCTTATGATGGAAACATAGGTGGAATCATAAGGAAAATATGACAATGATACCTACTTCTGTCAACAAGAAAATGTCCTTAAAAAAAAGATATATGCCATAAACATAGAAAACAGTGAGAACTCTTGTTGTTGGAGATTTTCTAGCAAGCTAGTGTTGACGATATGTTTTTCATTGACGACAACATATGGTAAGCAATGTGCATTGTAGTTCTATGCAAAGTACCTTGAGAATATGTTGAATGGATATGTTATCAGCATGATATCATAGACGTAGAGGTTGATTCTAAGTACAGATAGTTGTGTAGTTTGTAATAGTAGTGTTACAAGCAGAGTTTTGTATGTGATTCTCAGTATGGTTATGTTGGAGCCTTGCGCATTTATAATTATGTTTTAGACATGTTTTTGAAGCTATGATCATGGATGCAGAGTTATTTATGCAGTATAAGTTGAGTTATGATGTTTCTATTTTCTAGTTACAGTTTCCTGAGATTGTTTGTTGGAGTCGACGGTGTTTATATTGTTTCAGTAGTTGCCCCTATCATTATGGTATGCATGTTTGGTTTCATGTTTATTTATGAGTTAATAATATTTGGTTAAGAGTGCATAACATATTTCATCTTGTAAGTAAAGTTTCAGTTAATTTGGTGGAGCCGACAGTGTGAAGCGACGTGTCTACTCATATTGAGTTGCGCGGTCCTTTTTGTGTTGTATTTGGTTTAACCATTGGAGATTTTGGAGAGTTTTAGTGTTTCTCTAATATGATTTCAAGAAGGTTCTAATAGGCCGACTTGATTATATATTTTGGAGAAGACTACTTATAGTCAGTCAGTTGTGATCACTTAGCAAGGTAGGAAGAAAATGAAGTGAAGAAAAGAGTAGAGCAGAAAGTACAAAGTATTGGGCTAGTAAAGCTATATGTGAAGAAGCAGAGAGTGTATGCTATCCATTGGAACTGATCAAGATAGTGGGTCTAATTCATAGCTCACCAAGATCCAAATATAGTGTGTATATGTTGTGCAGAAGGTTGTTACCTTCACCATTTGAGCAGTGTGCTCCTAGACAGTGTGTCCTCACCCCTATTAGGATTATTTATAAAAGACTCATAACATGGTCTGACCTTTGACTAGGTCACTGTAATTCATGCATTGTAAAGATAAACTCCTAACAGTGTTGAAAGATCTTCTAACAAGGATCATTATACTCTAGTGCATTTTATAGTGGATGTTAATTCCCACCGGGGTTTTTACCTATTTGGGTTTCCCTGTAACCAAAGTTATGGTGTTGTGTTAAGTGTTATTGTATTGTGTATGTGCTTAATGTTATTTTGTACTTAATTGGATAAAGAATTGAATATTTTAGATAACTGATTCACCCCCCCCCCCCCTCAGTTATCTCTTGGGACTATTCCTAACAATTGGTATCAGAGCGAAGTGTCTTAGAGAGAAAGTTTAACAACTTGAGGTTGATCAGATGGCATTCTTTAAAAGAGAAAGTCCTAAGTTTGATTGAGAGAATTATCTAGACTGGAAGAACAAAATGATAACACAATTATAGTGCATTGGTTTTGAGATTTTTGAAGTAGCTACTCAAGATGTTCAGATTCCCTCTCTAAAGGATCTTGCAAAAGATGATGAAAATATTAAGCAAAAGGAAATGTTCACTCAAAATTCAATCGCCAAAGAAGCCCTTATCAATGTCTTATCTGACAGTGAGTTTTCAGAGATCAAGAAAGTAGATAAAGCCTAAAAAATATGGAAGTATCTAGAAGACATGTTTAAAAGAGATATCCAAGCCAAGAATGTGTGTGGAAAGACATAGAAGAAAAGATATAATACTTTGGAGATGCTACCTAAAGAGAACATCAGAGCCTACAATCAAAGAATTAATTAAGCAGTTGCAGGAATCAGAAACAATGGTTGAGAAATTTTGGAAGAAGACATAATGGATAAATTGATGACTACTCTGATAGAAGAATATGAGAGCAAGATAAACATCCTAGATGAGACTATGTAGTTTTCAAAAGATTTCAAAAGAGAGACCTTAATCAGAAAAATTTCAGCATTCAAGATATCAAGATTGAAGACAGAGCCTAAAAGTGAAACAACATCCAAAGCCTCCGTCCATGGTAAGAAATCCTTGTACACTTCTGGTAATTTTGATGATGAAGATGATGATAAAGAACTAGATGAATTCATTTCTATGATTGCTAAGAAATAAAGAAAAGGAAAAGGAAAATATGAAGGTCAGTTACCATTTAAATTTTTTTCATGTAACAAGATTGGTCATTTTGCATCTAAGTGTCCTACAAGAGTCAAGAAGATCAAAAAAAATTTCAAGCCTGAGTATACAAAAGAATGTTACTATGTTGGAGATAGAGTATCAGATGAAGATTCAAGTGAAGATGAGATTGGATTTATTGAAATTGAAGACATGGAAAAAATGTTTGATGAAATGGATATTGAAGATGAAAAGAAAGCACAAAATCTAGCATTGATTTCACAAGCAGACATCAGGACAGACTAGATCATTGATAGCAGATGTTCACATCACATGATCGGAGAAAAATATAGATTTGTACATTTGGATAAGTACAAAGGTGGCATTGTTATATTTGGAGACAACACTCCTAAACCTATCATAGGTGGAGGAGCTATCACTTTGGATGGAAAGAATAACATTGATGATGTTCTATATGTTGATGGCTTGCAGCATAACTTGCTAAGTGTTGGATAGTTTCTTGACAAAGGATATCAGTTGGAATTCAAAAACAATAAGTGCATCATTAATAACAAAGGAGTAATGATTGCATCAGGTTCAAAGACAAAAGGTAATTTTTTTCAGCTTAATTCTGAAGCAAGTTGTTTTGTTGCTAAAGTAGATGACAGTTGGTTATGGCATGAAAGACTATGTCACATCAACTTTGACAATATAGTAAAGATAAGAAATGTAAAGGTAGTAAGAGACCTCCCAAGTATTGCAAAACTAATTAATACAATATTCAAGGAATGTGTGATGGGAAAACATGTAAGGAATTCATTTAGAAGCAAGCATAATTTGGCAAAGAACAAATTGGATCTAGTGCATACAGACTTATGTGGACCAACTCAAACAAGATCATACTATGGTGAAAGGTACTTTATTTTGTTTGTTGATGATTATTATAGAATTATGTGGGTTGCATTCTTAAGAGATAAATCTGAAGCATTTGAGAAGTTCAAGATATTCAAAGCTAAAGTTGAAAATGAGTCCGGATTTAAGATAAAATATCTGAGATCAGATAGAGGAGAATTCACCTCTGACATATTTTACGAGTATTGCAAAGAACATGGGATAAAGAGATAACTAAGTGCACTTAGAACCCCTCAACATAATGGAATTATAGAAAGAAGAAATAGGATCATACTTGACACAGCGTGCACTATCATGATTGAAGGAAAAGTGGCACACACCTATTGGAGAGATGCAGTCAATACTGCAGTCTACACTATCAACAGAATTCAATTAAAGCCAAGCATAGACTAGACACCTTATGAGCTATGGTTTGGGAATGTACCTATAGTAAAATACTTCAGAATCTTTGGAAGCAAGTGTTATATCAAGAGAGATGAAGCTATTGGGAAGTTTGATGCAAGAAGTGATGAAGGTATTTTTCTTGGTTACTCTACTAAAAGAAAAGCTTATAGATGTTTTAACTTAAGATTGAAGAAGATCATTGAAAGTGCACATGTAAAGATTGATGAAAACTTTATGATTCAAGAGAGATATCATGATTATGCACCTATGATTGAAGAAGAACCTAGACCTACCAATAGAGAAGCAGTTGTTGAAGAAATGTTTGACAGCATTGATGTATTATTCAATGAACCTGAAACAAGTGAAGAAGAATCATAGAAGACAGATGAGAGAGCCACACCTAATATTCCAAAATTTACATCTAGATACCATTCAAAAGAATATATCATTAGAGATCAAAACAAAAAATTCATAACAAGATCAAAAGCAAAAATAGTCAATGAAGCGGCATGTTTACTTTCACAAATTGAACCTTTAAGTGTTGAAGATGCATGTAATGATTCAGATTGGCATGAAGTAATGAAAGAAGAATTAGATTAGATAGTTAAGAATGATACATGGGAACTGGTCCCTAGGCATAGTGACAAAAATGTGATTGGAACCAAGTGGATATTCAGAAACAAGATGAATGAAGATGGAATAGTAGTAAGAAACAAAGAAAGACTAGTATGTAAAGGATATGTGCAGAGAGAAGGAATTGATTATTCTGATACATTTTCCCTTGTAAGAAGATTGGAAGCCATAAAGTTATTTCTATCCTATGCAACATTCAAAGACTTTAAAGTATATCAAATGGATGTCAAGTCAGCATTTCTGAATGGAGAGTTGAAGGAAGAAGTCTACCTAGAGCAGCCTAACGAATTTAGTTTATCAGAAAAACCAGATATGGTATGCAGACTGAAGAAATCCCTTTATGGACTTAAGTAAGCCCCTAGAGCATGGTATGAAAGACTAGATGGTTACTTAACAAAGATCGGATTCAAGAAGGGGGCAGCAGATTGTAACTTATTCATAAGAGAGACACCTAATGGATTATTACTAGTTGCTATTATTATTGGTGGTAATGACAAGCTTAGTGCAGATTTTGCTAAAGAGATGCAGAGTGAATTTGAAATGAGCATGATTGGACCTATCAAGTACTTTTTGGGATTGAATGTGTAGCAAACTCGTGTAGGAGCACCCTTCTAAGGGCTCCCACCAACAAAATTTTGTTGTGAAGCACTTCTTAAATGAAGCATGTAATTAAAATAAGAGCTTGGCTCATTTTGTGTGCCTAGGTCTAGGTTAGGTCCTAGAGTTTCAGTTTGGTCTTTTATTGTAAGAGCACAATGACTCAGGGAATGTAGTCATCTTGTTTTCATTGATTTCCTAAGTGGTTAGTAGTCTTAGATTATGTGTTTGGTCAATATTGTGAGCACAAGTGTGCCTTGGAGAGACCTAGAAATGGTCTTGGTAGTGAAAGAGAAAAGATGCTCAAGCAACTAAAAGTTGCTAAAAGTTGCTAGCAACTTTTCTAAAGTTGCTTAGCAACTTTTTACTTTGAAGTTTCTAATCCTTACAAAGTGGCTAAAAGCCCTAAACAAAACACTCACCCTGAGGAGAAGGTTATTTCAGACCTGACTAACCCTCATTTTGAGGTTGGATAACATATTGTACAGTTCTGTACGAAAGAGACCAGTCTAAACTGAGAAATTATGTGTGACAATCACTATTATGAATATGTTTAGAAGAAAATAGATAAAAGGTTGTGGATTCTTTGCATGGTGTATTTTATTTAGTGTTTATTCTTTCATTTGTGTGAATTTGGTGTAGTTCTTATAGTTTGGTTGAGTGTTTTGTTCATTTCTTGTTTGTAACTAGTTTTCTGCCAGTTTGGAGAGACATGTACATATAGGTCTGTAACTTTTGTTTCCACCGTGGGAATTCCATGGAACTTTGGATTCTAAAGTTATAGACCCTACTTTGTAAAACTATGTCTGCAAGGCCCTTGAATGTAAGTGCAAATATTTATTTGACCTTTCCCTAGGCGAGCTAAGGCTTAGCCCAATTAGGAGCAGTCAGCAGAGTTTGTGCTCCCATTGACAGAGGAAAGAGTTCCAAGCCTATCCCTTTGAAGGGAGTCAAGGTACATGTCTAAAGATGAAATATTGAGAAGGAGGGAGTCTAAACAATCCTAGAGAGGTGTTGTTGTAGACTAGTTTTCCCTGTGACCTTGAAACCCTCAAAACCCTCAAATTTGGCAAAGGTACTATACGGCCTGTTGGAAGCTTGAGACCCCAAAAATCTTTGAGAATGGTTCATTAGGAGAAAATGTTCTTTAGAACAAGAGTGGTGATTCTTTGTGGAAAGGGTGTCAAATTCCCTATAAAACCGAAAGGAGGGCTAATTAGGCCTCTTCCTTGTAGCCCTAAAATACAAAGCAACCCTCAAATCAGGTGATGACCCAACCAAGCCATTTATTTGAAAAGGTTTCAAATGCCTTAAAAACATCTTGGAACTCATAAAATTCACTTTTGGAGTTTGGGAAAGAGTTGGAAGCCTAAAAGACCCTTATGAGCCTATGTAAGGGATAGTAGTCTGAGAGCAAAGCTTGTAATGTTGGTAGATGAAATAGTTTAACTTGGTGGGTGGGTTAGGTAGGTCAGGGGATCCTTGGAGGAATAAGGAATCCTATAGACCATCAGGGGTGTCATAAGAACACTTGGATCCTAGAGAGGATCAGGGGCATAGACTAAGCTAGTCTATCCTAGCCTCCCCATTAGATTGGTATCAGAGCCTCTTAAGGCTTGGGAAGTGAATAGCAGATGTTTCAACCATCAGAAGAATTAGTTGGATCATCACACAAGAAAAAAATGGTGACTAATGCAGAGCTTGCAAAGAAGGTGGAAGATCAAGAGGAAGCTAATAGACTCCTGTAGGAAAGATTGATGCAAATGGAGCAACTCTTGGATGATGTCCAAGCAAAAGCAGATAAGGTGAAAGATGGGATGGAGGAGTAGGATGCCAAAGGGAAAGAGAAAAAAATTGATGATGATGTACCTACACCTGATCCTCCAACTCAAGATGAGCAATTTCTTAAAGCCCTGAAGGCTATCACAGGCAAGGCACTTGAAGGTGTCCCATTACTGACTGGCAGGATGGATACAGAGCTTGTGATGTAATGGATTGAAGGCATGGAGAATCACTTCGAATGTGAAGAGATCTCAAAGGCATAGAAGGTCAAAGTGGCCAAGTCTAGGTTGAGAGGACAAGCTTTAACCTGGTGGAACTACTTGCAAGGTGAAAGAGAGAAAGAGGGAAAGAACCCAATCTCTAATTGGAAAGCAATGGTCAATAAAGTGAAGGAAGCATACCTACTAGCAGATTATGAAATCTAGTAGCATAGGAGGAGGTTGAATCTCAGACAAAAAGAGATGTATGTAGCCACCTACACTGAAGAGTTCCACAACTTGAGCTTGAGATCCAAGATCAAAGAAGAAGAAAGCATTAAAGTGGCAAGGTACCTAAGTGGTTTGAAATGGAGCATAGCTGAGGAGATGAGTTTGTTTACTCCTACCACAGTACTTGGATGTCAGCATATGGCACAAAATCTTGAAGAGAAATAAAGAAGAAAGTAAGAACCTAACTCCAAGAACAAGGGAAGAGATAGAGACTCTAGAGGGGGTCAAAGAGGAGGTTCTAGTAGAGGTGGTGACTCAAGAATCCAAGGAGAGAGAAGACTTTTGGAAAAAAATTTAGAAATTAGTACAAGAGGATCTTTTGGTAGAGGAAGAGATTCTCACAGGAATAGAGGAAGAGCAAGAAGAGGCAGCTCCTACTTTGCCACTATGAAGTGCTATCAGTGTGGACAGCTTGGACACCCTACCTATAGGTGTCCTAATAAACCATGAACCTCAAATAATGAGAAGAAGGTAGCCTATACCCAAGAATACAGTAGTAGCTCATGCACTAATGAAGTCATCAAGTTAGAATAAAAAATGGGTGAGAACTTGATGTTCAGGAGAGTACTCATAAGGCAGCCCAATCAAGGTGAACCAAAGCAAAGGAGGGCTCTTTTTAGAGTCAGGTGCAAGATACAAGGCAAGGTTTGCAAGGTTATTTTGGATTCAAGGTCCACTGATAACATTATAGTAGAGGAAGTAGCAAAGAAGCTTAAACTCACAAAGGTTACCCATGCAAATCCATACAAGGTGACTTGGTTGAACCAGGAGCAAAGTGTGCTAGTTAATGAGCAGACATGGGTAGAGTTTTCCATTGGAGGCTATAAAGACAAAGTGCTTTGTGATGTCTTGCCCATGGATGCATGCCATCTTCTATTGGGAAGACCTTGGCAATTTGATAGGAAGGTGATCTATGATGGAGAGGAAAACTCCATTTCTTTCAAGAAGGATGGGAGGACTTTCAAAATTTAGTCCTTAATAGAGAATGAAGAGGGAACTTCTAAGACACCTAGTGTGTTTCTTAGCAGTGGTAAAGAGTTCCTACAAGCATTGCATGATGAGGAGACCATAGGATGTGCTATCATGTTGAAGCCAAAGGAGGAAGACAAGAAGTTGCAGGTAGAAACACCATTGGAAGTGCAGCAAATGCTGAAAGAATTTAGAGATATATTGAGTGATGGAACCCCTACAACACTACCTCCAAAAAGGATCATAAGTCATCAAATAGACTTTGTACCTGGTGCATCTTTTCCTAACAAAGCAGCCTACAAGCTTACCCCTAATCAGAACAAGGAAGTAGCAAGACAAGTGCAAGAGCTATTGGATCAAGGGCTGATCAAGAAGAGTATTAGTCCATGTGTAGTCCCAGTGGTCTTAGCATCCAAGAAAGGAGGAAAATGGAGACTTTGCATAGGCTCAAGGGCTATCAACAGGATCACTATTAGGTATAGGTTCCCAATTCCAAGAATAGAAGATTTGATGGATTTCTTAGGTGGTGCTATGTACTTCACTAAGCTAGATTTAAAGAGTGGGTATCACCAAATCAGAATCAAGGAGGGTGATGAGTGGAAGACCACTTTTAAAACCACAGATGGATTGTATGAATGGATTGTAATGCCATTTGGGCTTACCAATGCCCCAAGCACCTTCATGAGGTTAATGAATGAGGTCTTGAAGGACTTCACAAGTAGATTTGTAGTGGTGTATCTAGATGATATACTCATCTATAGCAAAAAAAAAGCAGAGCATCTTGAGCACTTAAGGTTGGTCATGAAGAAGCTTCATGAAGAACAATTAGCCATCAACCTGGAAAACTGTGAGTTCATGCAGCAAGAGCTGGTTTACTTAGGATTTGTGGTGTCCAAGGGTACTCTGAAAATGGACCCAAGCAAGGTGGAGGCAATCTTGAATTGGCCTGCCCTAAAACAGGGACTGAAGTTAGAAGTTTTCATGGCTTGGCACAATTTTATAGAAATTTTTTGAGGAACTTCAGTGGGATATGTGCACCAGTGCTTGACACCATCAAAGGATGACTCAAAATAAAGTTCAAATGGACTGAAGCAACTGAGAAAGCATTCCAAACATTGAAGCAAGAGGTAGCTACCAAACCAATTCTACTCTTACCTACTTTTGATAAGTTGTTCACCATTGAATGTGATGCAAGTGGTGTAGTAGTAGGGTTTGTATTGAGTCAAGAAGGAAGGCCTATGGCATTCTTTAGGGAAAAACTCAATGAGGCAAAGAAGAAATATTCAGCTTATGACTTGGAGTTGTATGCATTGGTACAATCTCTCAAGAAGTGGAGGCATTACCTTTTGCCAAAAGAATCTTTTGTCTTTACTAATAATCAGGCTTTAAGCTATATCAACACTCAAGAGAAGCTTAGTAACAAGCACTTGAAGTGGATGGAGTATCTCCAATCCTTTACCTTTACAATCAAGCACAAGAAAGGGCAGCTCAACAAGGTAGCAGATGCCTTGAGTAGGAAGTTATTGACTATCCAAGAGGTATAGCTGCAAAGCATTGGAATAGTAGGTTTTAAAGACTTATATGAGGAGGATGAAGACTTCTCACAAGCCTACAAGGTGTGCCTAGAGTTTGAGAACCATTTCCATGGTGAGTTTGTAGATTACACCCTTCAAAATGGATTGTTGTTTAAAGGTAATCAACTTTGTGTACCTAGAGGATCCATGAGGGAAAATCCGATCCAAGAGAAGCATAATGGCAGCCTAAGTGAACATTTTGGCATAAAAAAGACATTGGAGTTAGTTCAGAGATACTACTTTTGACCTAAGCTAGCAAGGGATGTCAAGAGGTATGTAGAGCAATGTGAAGTATATCAAAGAGCTAAAGGAGGTTCAAGCAATGCAGGACTCTATCAACCTCTACCAATTCCAAATAGGCCTTGGGGGTGTGTAAGTATGGGCTTTCTGGTTGGACTCCCTAAAACCAAATTAGGTATGGATAGCATCTATGTTGTAGTAGACAGGTTTTCTAAAATGATTCATTTCATTCCTTGCAAAAATACTCATGATTCAAGCTATGTAGCACATCTCTTTTTCAAGGAGATAGTTAGGATCCATGGACTCCCTTTGAGTATTGTGTCAGATAGGGATAGCAAGTTCATGGGCCATTTTTGGCAAACCTTATGGAAAAGGCTGGGAACTAACCTCTCTTTCAGTTTAGCATACCATCCTCAAACTGATAGTCAAACCAAGGTCATCAACAGGGTGCTTGGCAACTTGCTAAGGTGTTTGACAAAGGAGTATGGGCAGACTTGGGGTCTTGTTATATCTCAAGCTGAATATTCTTACAATGATAGTGTAAATAGGACCATAGGAAGAAGTCCTTTTGAGATAGTCTATGGAAGACACCCTAAAGGAGTGTGTGAGTTGAGAGACTTAGGTTATATGGATTTGAAGAGTGGACAAGCTAAAGATTTCACTCAAACTATCAAGGAGGTTCAAGAGCAAGTGAATAAAACCATTTTGGAGTCTACTCAAATACTCAAGGCTAAAGTGGATGAAAAGAGGAAAGAAGTGCAGTTTCAAATTGGGGACTATGTCATGGTCCATCTTAGCAAAGAAAGAATGCAGAAGGGCATGCCCACCAAGCTACAGATGAGGAGAATAGGCCCATGCAAGATTCTAGCCAAATATGGAGAGAATGCCTACAAAGTGGACTTGCCATCAGATTTAGCCATCTCACCAATGTTTAATGTTGTAGACCTGATTAGATTCAAAGGAGATATCAGTCAGCAAGGTACAGCTCCACCAAAGGTACTGCAAGATATAGACACCAATGCAATGCCCAAGAAGAAGCCAGCCAAAGCAGAGAAGCTCTTAGAATCCAAAGTGAAGAAAACTACAAGGCATCAAGTTTACATGGAGCACCTGATCAAATGGAAAGATCAGCCTAAATCTAAAGCCACCTGGATTAAGGAAGAATAGTTCAAGAAGTTTGGTATTGATTTAGCTCTTCCTGACCCCAAAGTGCCTTAGTTTGTGCTGAGGGGGAGTACGGTGTAGGAGCACCCTTCTAAGGGCTCCCACCAACAAAAAAATTTTGTGAAGCACTTCTTAAATGAAGCATGTAATTAAAATAAGAGCTTGGCTCATTTTGTGTGCCTAGGTCTAGGTTAGGTCCTAGAGTTTTAGTTTGGTCTTTTATTGTAAGAGCAGAATGACTCAGGGAATGTAGTCATCCTGTGTTCATTGATTTTCTAATTGGTTAGTATCTTAGGTTATGTGTTTGGTCAAGATTATGAGCACAAGTGTGCCTTGGAGAGACCTAGAAATGGTCTTGGTAGTGAAAGAGCAAAGATGCTCAAGCAACAAAAAGTTGCTAAAAGTTGCTAGCAACTTTTTACTTTGAAGTTTCTAATCCTTGAAAAGTGGCTAAAAGCCCTAAAAAAAACACTCACCCTGAGGAGAAGGTTATTTAAGACCTGACTAACCCTAATTTTGAGGTTGGATAACATATTGTACGGTTCTGTACGGAAGAGACCAGTCTAAACTGAGAAATTTTGTGTGATAGTCATTGTTATGAATATGTTTGGAAGAAAATAGAAGAAAGGTTGTGGATTCTTTGCATGGTGTATTTTATTTAGTGTTTTTTCTTTCATTTGTGTGAATTTGGTGTAGTTCTTACAGTTTGGTTGAGTGTTTTGTTCATTTCTTGTTTGTAACTAGTTCTCTACCAATTTGGAGAGACATGTACATATAGGTCTGAAACTTTTGTTTCCACCATGGGAATTCCATGGAACCTTGGATTCTAAAGGTACAAACCCTACTTTGTAAAACTATGTCTGTAGGGCCCTTGAATGTAAGTGCAAATATTTATTTGACCTTGCCCTAGGTGAGCTAAGGCTTAGCCTGGTTAGGAGCGGTCAGCAGAGTTTGTGCTCCCATTGACGGAGGAAAGAGTTCCAAGCCTAGCCCTTTGGAGGGATTCAAGGTACATGTCTAAAGATGAAATTATGAGAAGGAGGGAGTCTAAACAATCTTGGAGAGGTGCTGTTGCAGACCAATTTTCCCTGTGACCTTGAAACCCTCAAATTTGGCAAAGGTACTATACGACCTGTTGGAAGCCTGAGACCCCAAAAATATTTGAAAATGGGTCATTAGGAGAAAATTTTCTTTAGAATAGGGGTGTAGTGATTCTTTGTGGAAAGGGTGTCAAATTCCCTATAAAACTAGAAGGAGGGCTAATTAGGCATCTTCCTTGTAGCCCTAAAATACAAAGAAACCCTCAAATCGGGTGATGACCCAACCAAGACATTGCTTTGAAAAGGTGTCAAATGCCTTAAAAACATCTTGGAACTCATAAAATTCACTTTTGGAGTTTGGGAAAGAGTTGGAAGCCTAAAAGACCCTTATGAGCCTATGTAAGGGATAGTAGTCTGAGAGCAAAGCTTGTAATGTTGGTAGATGAGATAGTTTAACTTGGTGGGTGGGTTAGGTAGGTCAAGGGATCCTTGGAGGACTAAGGAATCCTATAGACCATCAGGGGTGTCAGAAGAACACTTGGATCCTAGAGAGGATCAGGGGCACAGACTAAGCTAGTCTATCCTAGCCTCCCCATCACAAACAGACAAAGGCATTTTCATTAATCAGTCTAAGTATGTGAAAGAAATATTAAAGAAGTTCAAGATGGATGATTGCAAGCCAGTAAGTACCCCTATGATAATAGGAAGAAATATTTCAAAATAAGATGATTCTGTAGTAGTAGACAAGACCCTATATAAGTCTATGATTGGTAAACTCATATATCTTACTCAATCTAGACCAGATATTTCTAATGTAGTTGGTATTGTTGGAAGATTTGTAGAAAAACTTAAACAAAGTCATCTTATGGCAGTAAAGAGAATATTCAAATATTTCAAAGGAACTATAGACTATGGTTTATGGTATCCTAATTTGGAGAATGTAGAACTTCATGTGTATATAGATGCAGATTGGGCAAGTTGCGTTGATGATAGAGAGCACCTCAGGAGGAGCAGCATTTTTTGGAGATAGACTAGTTACTTGGATATGCAAGAAGCAAAATATTATTTCTCAGTCCACAATAGAAGAAGAGTATGTAGCAGCATCATTACATTGTTCTAAAATTGTGTGGATCAAGCAGATGATAAAGGATTTTGGAATCCAGATTGATTATCCTATTTCTATTCATTGTGACAACACTAGCACTATCAATATGTCAAAGAACCCTATGATGCATGAAAAGACAAAACACATTGAGATAAAATGTCACTTCCTAAGAGAAAAAGTTGCTGAGAAAGAAGTAAAATTGGATAATGTGAGCACAAAAGAACAGTTAGCAAACATTTTCACAAAGCCTTTACCGAAGGATACATTTCAGTATCTCAAAGAAAAGCTAGGAGTAATTCCCTTCCCTGGATCTGATTAGAGTTGCAGTAATGCATCAGTCCTCAGTGACTAATGAATGGTCAACTACTCTACTTCAGGAGTAGTGCATGTGCTTATTTATTTTGGCACCCTTTTCCATTGATGTCAAAGGGGAAGTGTATAGTTATGAAAAACAATATAGTTGAGGAGTATGAAGTAAGGGGGAGTATTTAGTAAGAAGATGCAGTAGCAGATATTCAGAGAATTTAGTAGTAGATGGAGAATTCATCCCTGGGAGATTTTTGTTGTGGAAATGGACAATGTTATAAAATAATTGTACATTTGGATTGGTGGTGTTTTTCATTCCATATGTTGTCATCAATGCCAAAGGGGGAGATTATTTTAGATTTGCAAGCAAGCTAGTGTTGACTGTATGTTTGTCATTGATGAAAACATATGGTAAGCAGTGTGCATTGTATTTCTATATAGAGAGCCTTGAGAATATTTTGAATGGATATGTTATCAGTATGATATCATAGATGCAGAGGTTGATTCTGAGTATAGACAGTTGTGTAGTTGTTTGTAACAGTAGTGTTCCTAACAGTGTTACAAGAAGAGTTTTGAATGTGATTCTCACTATGGTTATGTTGGAGCCTTGCGAGTTTATAATTGTGTTGTAGACATGTTTGTGAAACTATGATCATAGACACAGAGTTATTTTTGTAGTACAACTTGAGTTATGATGTTTCTATTTGCCAGTTACAATTTCCTGAGATTGTTTGTTGGAGCCGACAATGTTTATATTGTTTCAGCAGTTGTGCCTATCATTATGGTATGCGTGTTTGGTTTTGGGTTTGGTTATGAGTTAAGAATGTTTGGTTAAGAGTGCATAATGTATTTCATCTCATAAGTAAAGTTTCAGTTAATTTGGTGGAGTTGACAGTGTGAAGCGACGTGTCTACTCATATTGAGTTGCGCGGTCCTTTTTGTGTTGTGTGCTTGGTTTAGCCATTGGAGATGTTGTTGGAGAGTTGTAGTGTTTCTCTAATATGATTTCAAGAAGGTTATAATAGGCTGACTTAATTATATCTTTTGGAGAAGACTACTTATAGCCAGTCAGTTGTGATCACTTAGCAAGGTAGGAAGAAAATGAAGTGAAGAAAAGAGCATAGCAGAAAGTGAAAAGTATTGGGCTAGTATAGCTATATGTGAAGAAGAAAAGAGTGTATGCTATCCATTGGAACTAATCAAGACAGCAAGTCTAACTCACAACTCACCAAGATCCAAATATAGTGTGTATCTGTTGTGCAGAAGGTTGTATCCTTCACCATTTGAGCAGTGTGCTCCTGGACAGTGTGTCCTCACCCTATATTTCCCTATGGTAGAATTGAAGTGTTTAGAATTTGAAATAATTGAAATGCAAGTACTAACCTCAAATTAGGGAAAATTTAGAAAATGCCAAATTCTGATGTTTGTGTGTACTTTCAGGAAAATTTGCAATCTGTTTCGGACTGGAAATGTCGAGATAGAGAAAACCCAAAAATCTTTTTCCAAGATGAGATCAGGTCGACTTTGACCCTCATAAAAGGTCAAAGGCTAGATTCTTTATTTGAAGGTCGATTCTGACTTTGTTCACAGATCTTGGAAGTTCATCGAAAAGGGTATCCAAATCTGCTCTCAGATTCAAAATCCCGCACTTATACCTGCAAGAAAAATGGGGTTTTTGTTTGTATGGGGGGTTTGCCTTGGTCAAACCCCAATTTAGGAATTAACCTTGAAATTGAATTGAAATGTAGTGTGCATAAACAAAGTAATTGGAACAAATCACCTCACTTATGTTGAAGTCTGTGTAGAGGATTTGAATCCTCAAATCCACAAGTAGGAATGCTTCAATGGATGTAGGATGTCTCTAATCAATGGCAATTGATCTTCAACACCAATCTTGAATATATCTTTGCATATGAGAAGGCTTGGATGAATGTAGAAGGATGGATCATCAAGGGGGCTCCAAAGAGATTGAATCCTTCAATGGCTAACAATGGATCTCCTTGATGTATGAATGCTTGAACACTTGAATGCTTGAAGGCTTGCTTGAATTAAATTTCTTGCACTTGAGAGCTTGAGAGATATGAATAATTAATGTGAAAATGAGAGCGAAAGGCATCTTTTTATAGTGAACTAGGGCACAATCCTCTAGAGGGGCCACCTTGGAGAATTAAATCCCAATTAGGTCCTAACCTTTAGAAAATACACCTAGATTAAATGCAATTAGAGGATTTACCATTTTGAAACCCGAAATAGCCAACCTAGAGGTGGTAAAACAAATATCCCCGAAACCCGATACCCAAAAACCAAGGAATTTGGAGATTTGAAAGGGGGGGAAATCAAGGTTCAGACTGACCTAGTCAAGATTGAGTTTGATCCTGACCTAGTCAAGATCGAGGTTGATTCTGACCTAGTCAGGATCAACATCGATTCTGACCCTATGGGCCCAGATCTAGCCAAAATCAGTCAGGAGGTCTCGGGGATGCCCGAAGACCTAGAAATGATATCAAAATAGGATAGAATGCCAAGGATAGGCATAAAATCCTATGATGACTATAATGAAGGCTAGGAGGACCTATTTCTAAGTCCTACCTAGAAAATAAAGCCATGGAAGAGGGAAATTAAGAAGAATCCTCAGGATTCTAACCCTAATTCCACCTAGAATGAAGTAGAAAAGAAGTGGAAAGTGGGGAGAAATCCAAATACATGCAAAGACCTGATCAAGGCACTTAACATGACCCCAAACCACTTACTTAGAGGGCTAAATGCTCTTATCATGGAAGTGCTTCCATTTTAAGATGATACATTAAGCCCCCACTTTAGTAAGAGTATGGACTCAATGCAAACTCTTGGTAAAGGAGATCAAAATGAAAAGATAATCTTATCATAATCCAAGGGACAAAGGGAAACCTTAAGCCCCCAGGGACTCAAGTCTTCATCAACTCCTAGATCACAATAAGAGAGACATCTCTAGAGAGAGAAAGAAAGGGTGTGATTACCTCGCCCAATGAGAACTTATGTCCCATTGTGAACCACACAAGGAAAAAATGTAATTGGAAAGATGGAATTGAACCGCCTAGTGAATGTGGCTACTCACTAGTCAACCCATCAAGGATTCACCCTTAGGAATATTCTATTCCATAATAATAAAATCAAAATATATGTATATTTGAAACTGGAGAGATCAAGAGATCCTAAAATATAAATCCATGCTTTGAGGATTAGTTACTAATCCAAAAAGGGAGAAAAGTATCTTGAAAAAAATATGTGTGTATTGAAAAGTGCATGTATGCAATAGGTGACCAGAGCATATGCCCCCACATTAAATTCATTGCCGACACTTTAACAAGATAAATGGCTTTAACGGAAACATAAACAGCTCCACTGATTACGTTTCCATGTCGAGATGTCCCCAAATGAAGACAAATCAAGGGAAATATCACAGAAACATATAGAGAACACATAAGGGATCTACTTACCATGGGGTCAGTATGATCATAAGATAATATATATATATATGATATTATTGCAAATGAATTAACATCATTCCCCAAAGAAAGTAGAACTACGATCACAAAGGAGGAAAGATCACATAAGATAAACGAAGGAGAATCTTTTTAGACCATGACATGGAGACCAAAAAGAATTAGTGCTCCCATATCTCGAATCCAAGTAGATTACACAAGGAAACATTTACGAACAATAGCACAATTACAACATAACATGGAACAACGCATAGAAGAATAGAGATACATATAGAGGAATTTAAACAACACTTTTGATTCCTTCATCACCTTGTACCAACTGAGTAACAAGGATCATATAAAAGAATCTAATAACATTTAGCAAACACATTATGGGAGAAACACAGTACAATAGGCAAACACACAACAAAGCTACCACGAAGGACAAGTTGATCAAGTGCGCCACCTACTCTCCCCATCTCATTGTATATCATTTAGGGAAGGTGGGTAACTCGCAAGAGGGACTATATCCAACACAGAAGGTGGGTAACTCACAAGAGGGACTATATCCAACAAGGATCCTCTTGAGAATCACAATGTTCGACACTAGGTGTAAGATTTAATTGTGATGAAAGCATATTAGATAAATCAATGTCAATGTCAATAGTCTCATATTCATCATTAACATCATCAGTATCATCAAGAGTATCTTCTTCATCCAAATTAATCAAAATAGGATCTAAGATACGAATAGAATCATCATCATCATGTATGTGAACATCATTATTAGTAACAACCTCTTCTAACACATCATGCATAGGTTTATCCAAGGAAGGTAGAAATCTTTGAAGAATAGAATTATGAGCTTTAGCATGAGCACATCGCTTTTTACAACGTTCATTAGTAGATCGATTACATTTTGATTTATTTGAAATAGGTTGAGAACTAGGAGGAACAATCACAAGATCCTTCACAGGTTCTTTAGGAAGATCAATAGGATTATTAACAATAGGAGAAACAATCACAGGATCTTTGATAGGTTCGGTAGAAGGAACTTGATTAACAGAACTAGAAGTCATAGTTAAAGGAGGTATAGAAGGTGTAGGTAAAAGACCATGATTAAGATCCATAGGAGGTATTCTTAATTCAAGAATCTTATGATGTTTATAGGCTTGATGTGAATGAAAAAGATTATCAGGTCGAGGAGGACATGAACTAGGTAATGAAGGCCAAAAGAAATCAAAAGCAGCACAGTCTCTAGGCCTAGAAGGTTGATATAAACTATGATTAATCATCTTCACTTCTTCATCATGAATGAACTTAAGACACTTATGGATAGGTGAAGCAAAGCATGCATGGCATTCAACCAAGGCAAACCTAGCTTAAATTGAAATTGATCAGAAGTAGGAACAACAACAAAGGATGTGTTCACAATTTTTCCACAAAGTTCAACCGGTAAATTAATAGAACCAAATGATGGATAAAGAAAACCATTACAAGTTTGAATCCATGCATCTGATGTATCATAAGAATCACATTGTAAGCTTTTCATAAAAATATTTTCTTTAGTAATAACATTGACTAAGGATGTAGGATCAACAAGACAACCACGCGGAGGTATCTGAGAAATCCTAGCAGCAATGTAAAGGGGACCATCAGGAGCTTAATAGTCTCAGAGTCATCAAAGGTAATCAAGAGTTCCTAAGGTCATTTATTATTAGGTTGTTGTCAAGGTTTAGATTGAGTTTTCAGTTTAGGTTTAGGTTGAGTTTTGGGTTTTGGTCGAGGTTGAGATTGAACTTGAGGTTGAATATGAGGTTGAGGTGGAGATACAGATTGACCAACATGCTCCACTTGATTAACAACATGATTGAGATCATCCATCTTTGAATCATACACAATTTCCATAGTAGATGGCTGAGCAATTGTGTTAGTATGATGTGTAGGTAAAGGGTTCGTATAGATTTGAAGGTTTTGATTAGGAGGAGAGATAGATTTGTTCCCACTACCATCAAGATTATCAACAGATAAAGCCTTAGAATCAATTAAGTCTTGAATCTTATGTTTTAAAGAATAACACTTCTCAGTATCATGACCATTCTATAGATGATATTGACAAAAAGAATTCTGATCAAAAGATTTAGAGGCAATCGTAATAGGTAAAAGAGGATGAATAGGAGGTAAAGTAATCATATTAGTAGCTAACAACCTATTCATAATAGCATGTAAAGATTCAAAAAGAGGATAAACTTATGATTTAATCAAAAAATAGTGGATGCAAAAGTGGCATTGTGAGATGTAATAGTGACTTGATCAGCAACTGCATTCATTTGTTTGTTTATCTTGACATGGTTGTTGAATTTTTGAAATTTTTTTGGATTAGGAGCAGCATCACTCTTATCAACTGGAATAGGAGCCATTGGAGTGTTGCTCTCAAATTGACTCACTTGAAATTGATAATGATGAAGCACTACATAAAGTTGTTGAAAAGAGGTAAATTCAATAAGCAGAATCTTATCTCTAATATCCTTTTGCAAATTTGAAATAAACATAGGTTGAATATCAATATCAGGAATAGGATAGGAAATCTGAGCATGCAAATGCTTAAATCTACCAATAAATTCAATTAATTTTTCTTTAGCACTTTGTTTATAATGCATCAAGTTATTCAAAAACACTTGCGGGCTAATGTTGTTTTGAAATTGTTGAATAAAGGCATTAGCAAGTTGTGGAAAGGAATCAATGGAATAAGGAGGCAAGGAACAATACCATTATAAGGCCTTGTCACGAAAGGTTCTAGCAAACAATTTGGCTAAAATCCTATGGTCATGAGCATAATCACTACAAAGGATTTGGAATGTTTTAACATGATGAACAGGATCTCCTTTTCCATTATAATTCTCAAGACGAGGCATCTCACCTTGTTGAGGAACAATTGTACGAATAATGTCTCAGGACAAGGGACTTCTGATGTCACATGTAGGAATACTAAACTTGTTTTGAGTTAAGAAAGCAAGTTGTTGTTGTAAGGATGACACAGTTTGAGCCAAACTGATGATTGTTGAATCATTAGAGGAAATAGGAGTAGCAACATTAGACACACTAGGTAAAGTGTAAGAAGCTGCAAGAATAGAAGACACAACTGGAGGAACACTAGGAACTACAGTTGGAAGTGGATTGGAATAAGTAAAAGGAACATTATGATATGAAGGTTGTGATGTAGGAAGGGACACAGGAGGAACACTCATAGGAACAGAGGGAACTGTCACAGTCACCAAAGAAGGAGTATAGGTAGGAATACTAGGTAAAGGATTAGGAGGTTCAACACTAGTGATAGGAGGAATCAACCCTAAATCTTGAGCTTCTTGAGCTAAAGGTTTAACATTTGATTGCACAAGGTGAGTGATACCACGTAAGAGGTTAATACCTTGATCACTATCATGGAGAAATTTCTTAATAGCCTCTATAGCTTGAATGGAATGTTGATTATGGTTCTCTTGAATAAGCCAATTACCCATTTTATCAAGTTCAATTGAAAGTTTTTGAACTTGTTCAGGAGGAACTCTTAATGCATCATCCTCATCATGAGATGAGTGAGAAGATTTTTTCTCCATAGTAGGATTGGAATCATGAAGAATCAAGTTATCATCTGAGATCCTAAGGAAAGGAGAGGAAGATTCAGGATCAAAGGCACCCATGAGTCTACGACTTCTTCTAACCAGAATGTTATAAGTGGGAATAGTGGTAGTAAATCTCATAAACCAATAGAAAGAAAATGAACTACACTAAGAACACATAAAGCATGAATATTTTTGTATTTTTGAAATCTAATTAGCATGCAAGATCTAACACAAAGGAAAAAATCTAATACTAACAAGATAAAAGGAAAGCACAATAAGGCATCCAATTCCACAAAAGAAAAGAGAGTAAGTATGTTGGGTTCACCAAAATGAATAGTGGTAAAATTGAATCACCACTATTGGGATGTGTGTGTATGTGTGTAATGTATGGGGGAAATATGAGATCCACTCCTAAATCAAAATTCCCAAAGGAGAGATCCAATTTGATCAACCAAAAGGTTAATGCACAATTGAATCAATCTGTGGAGAATATGAAAGAGAGAGAAAAACCATATATTTCCCTGTGGTAGAATTGAAGTGTTTAGAATTTGAAATAATTGAAATGCAAGTACTAACCTCAAATTAGGGCAAATCTAGAAAATGCCAAATTTTGATGTCTGTGTGTACTTTCAAGAAAATCTACAACCTATTTTGGACTGGAAATGCCAAGACGGAGAAAACCCAAAAATCTTTTTCTAAGATGAGATCAGGTCGACTTTGACCCTCATAAAAGGTCAAAGGCTAGATTCTTTATTTGAAGGTTGATTCTGACTTTGTTCACAAATCTCAGAAGTTCATCGAAAAGGGTATCCAAATCCGCTCTCAAATCCAAAATCCCGCACCTATACCTACAAGAAAAATGGGGTTTCTATTTGTATGGGGGATTTGCCTTGGTCAAACCCCAATTTAGGAATTAACCTTGAAATTGAATTGAAAAGTAGTGTGCATAAACAAAGTAATTGGAACAAATCACCTCGCTTATGTTGAAGTCCTTGTAGAGGATTCAAATCCTCAAATCCACAAGTAGGAATGCTTCAATGGATGTAGGATTTTTCTAATCAATGGAAATTGATCTTCAACACCAATCTTGAATAGATCTTTGCATATGAGAAGGCTTGGATGAATGTAGAAGGATGGATCATCAAGGGGGCTCCAAAGAGATTGAATCCTTCAATGGCTAACAATGGATCTCCTTGATGGATGAATGCTTGAACACTTGAATGCTTGAAGGCTTGCTTGAATTCACTTTCTTGCACTTGATATCTTGAGAGATATGAATAATGGATGTGAAAATGAGAGAGGAAGGCCTCCTTTTATAGTGAACTAGGGCACAATCCTCTAGAGGGGCCACCTTGGAGAATTAAATCCCAATTAGGTCCTAATCTTTAGAAAATATACCTAAATTAAATGCAATTAGAGGATTTACCATTTTGAAACCCGAAATAGCCAACCCGGAGGTGGGAAAACAAATATCCCGAAACCTGATACCCGAAAATCAAGCAATTTGGAGATTTGAAAGGCGGGGGTCAAAATCTAGGTTGGGAATGACCTATTCAGGATCAAGTTTGATCCTAACCTAGTCAAGATCGAGGTGGATTCTGACCTAGTCAGGATCAACCTTAATTTTGACCCTGTGGGCCCAAATCCAGCCAGAATCTGTCAAGAGGTCCTGGGGATGCCCTGAGACCTAGAAATGATATCAAAATAGGATAGAATGCTAAGGATAGGCACAAATTCCTATGATGACTATGATGAAGGCTAGGAGGACCTATTTCTAAGTCCTACCTAGAAAATAAAGCCATGGAAGAGGGAAATTAAGGAGAATCCTCGGGATCCTAACCCTAATTCCACCTAGAATGAAGCAGAAAAGAAGTGTAAAGCGGGGAGAAAGCCAAATACATGAAAAGACCTAATCAAGGTGCTTAACATGACCCCAGACCACTTACTCGGAGGGCTAAATGCTCTTATCATGGAAGTGCTTCCATTTTAAGATGATACATTTATAAAAGACTCCTAACATGGTCCAACCTTTGACCAGATCACTATACTTCATGCATTGTGAAGATCAACTCCTAACAGTGTTGAAATATCTTCTAACAAGGATCATTATACTCTAGTGCAGTTTATAGTGGGTGTTAATTCCCACCAGGGTTTTTACCTATTTGGGTTTCCCCATAACCAAAATTATGGTGTTGTGTTAAGTGTTATCTTATTGTGTATGTGCTTAATGTTATTCTATACTTAATTGGATAAAGAATTGAATCTTGTAGATAACTGATTCACCCCCCTCCCCCACCCTCTCAGTTATCTCTTGGGACTATTCCTAACACTTGTTAGCTAAGAAAATAGATAATCGTGAAAGGATATTCCACAAGTGGGAAGAGGACCTTGAAAGGAAGAGATCTTGGTTTCAATGCATATACCTTCAAGAGGAATTCTTGAATAAATACAACATCTTCAAGACAAAGAGGGGAAGAGAAAAATAATCCACCCTTTTAGCCCCTATTACTAGGTGAAAAAGGTATTCTTGATGAAGGATGGCATACTTTAAGACCCAAAATAAGGGAATTTTCTTATGAAGAACATCATTTTGCAAATAAAGAAGAGGTTGTGATGAAGGATACACACCTCTTGTATAAGAGGGAATCCCAAATCAAAATAATTCTTTATAAGAAAAGAATGTGACATGATAAACAAATGCCACTACACTAAGGAAAGTAGATCCTTATAAAAGGAAGAAGAAGAAGACATGAAACCTTGCCCCCCAAGCACGAAGGCATGGTAAATATAATAGATATTCTACACTCTTACTAATAGTTTCCTTATAATAAACATGTATTTTGAAGAAAGAATAAGTTGTGAAGTAGGATGCAAGTATCAAATAAAAGATCCTAGTGTAAGGAAAACACATTTATAAAAGAAAGGACATCATATTAGAGAGAAACAAATCAAAAAAGAGGGTGACAGAATGAGTTATTTTAAAAAATGATTAATGATGAGCCCCTGAATGTGGGAATATTTATAGGAAACATACCCTTTGAGACATGAAAAATATCATTAAGCAAAGACAAAAGTTACCTTGCAAATAATCCCATTACCAAAAGGAATGTACCATAATAAAATAATACAAATACATAGAAAGGCGATAAAGAGAAAGATGAAATAATGGCATATCATAAAAACTTAGTGAATACATAAATTATTGTTTGATTTACCCTTCCAATAAGAAAGAGAATTGTAAAGAAGGATCCCAATCTCATTAGACAAAGAAAAATCCTAATCAAACAAGTCCATGTATAGGACATCATAGCATATAACATATATCCAAAAAAGAGATAATGGATCCCTTAAAATGAGAATAGAGATAAAGAGACATTACCCCCCAAGTGAGGAAGCAAGGATCATTTCCTATTATGATTCCCTAAATGCACATTATGTAAATAAAAGAGACCCAAATAATGTTAGCTACCAACTTTATAATTTAGAGAAACACAATAGGAAAGGAAGATGGTAAGGTATGTCTTTGATATCAAGAAAATGTAAAAGATATGTTGTTAAAAAAAGAAGAGATATATCAACCAAATCTTGAAACAAATTGTCTAAATTCAATACAATCAACAAGAGAGTGTTTATTACTGTGATGAAAAAAGAATATAAATTATTTTTTAATAGGTCTTTGATTCTTTGTAAAATTTATATAAGGAAAATGGATTCTAGAATCATATTTAATTCTCCAAAATATTCTTTTAGTCAAAGCCAAGATGTCATCAAAAGGAGATGGAACAATGGATGGTGTTGGTAAAAGAATGTCAAGTGGAGGTTTTGGTTGAGATGAAGAAGGTAAAGTAGTATCCTAAGGTATGAAACCTAGGCCACACTTAGTAACTTGTCTAGGAGGGTCTATAGGAACTTTAATACCTTGTGCATTGATGTCAAGTCCTAACCCATTGTAACCTTGTTGAGTAGTAATAGCATATCTCGTAGTGTATTTTGTCTTTAATGTAGATGTTGAAGGAAATTCATCTTGATATTTTTGGAAATGTATGGTATAAAGAGGAATAGGAGGAGGAATGTTCTCCTTAGGAGAAGTCATGTCACTATGGTTATCATATTTTGGTGGTGAGGAAGAATAAGGTTTGTCAAGATATTCATTGTTGGAAACAATTGTCTGAAGAAAATTGCTACTCAAATTATGTATTGTCTTTGATGTCACACAATGTCATAGTCCGCAACAATCAGTACCTACCGAGCTCAGTCGGTCTGCCTGGCATTAAAATTAGTGCTTACCAAGTTCACTTGGTTATCAAAGAAAATCAGCATTTACCGAGTTCACTCGGTTATCAAAGAAAATCAGCATTTACCGAGTTCACTCAGTTATCAAAGAAAATCAGCATTTACCGAGTTCACTCGGTTATCAAAGAAAGTTAGCATCTACCGAGTTCAGTCGGTTATCGAAGAAAAAGGATTATCAGTGTTTACTGAGTTCCCTCGGTCTCCAAAAGATCGTAGAAAATTTCATTATGGTCACCGAGCACTGTCAGCCCTTGAAGGATCTTTGCAAATAAAGTTTTCTTAATTCAGCCGACTGTTATACTAAGTAATGTCAATTTGAAAAATCTAAAATCATATAAATAAAAGGTCAAATGTGAAAAATAAATGAAAAAATATAGAAGAAGATATATAGAAGAAAGACAGGAAAGGTGTGTGCGAAATTGTGAAGGATGACCAGATATCCTTGAGGAGCAGCAGAGATATATTCGATCAGGAAGGATCACACTTATACAGAACAGAGATCTGTAATCAGCAAGGCAGTTGCATTATTATACAGGTCATTTTCATTGTTACCTTTTTATCATTGTAATAGTGAATTCTAAATCTCTTAACCGAGTTGGTTTAACAACCATATAGTAAATCCTCTAACAAGGTGACAATCCCATTGAATTGTTCTCAAGACCTCTTACCAGGCCACTCCTAGCAGGGTGATTAAATCCTCTAACAAGGTCACACCTAACAGTGTGTTTTGTAACCTTTTACCGGGTTGGCTTCTAACCGGGCATCACTTCATAAAAGTGAAAATCAGTATCTAGATACATTGGTGGTTTTTCCCATATTGGGTTTCCACGTTAAATCTTTTGTCTCTTGTGTTCTTAATAGTTATCTTAATCATATACAAGTGGTGATGAATATCTAAAAGATAATTTTACTAATACTTTCTGCATCTACCAAGTTACTGCAATCTATTTACCGAGTGTTAAACAGATAATATTCATTAAGATATCCTAAGGGATCTGGAAAGAAATAATTGTGAAGTGTTTTATGGTTGACTAATTCACCCCCCCCCTCTCAGTCACTTCATCCATATTCCATCAATTGGTATCAGAGCTTTTGGTGCTTGCAGGAAGGGTTTCAAGGACCTAAGCTAAAGATCAGGATGTCTTACAAGAGAGAAATTCCAAAGCTCAACAGAGATAAGTTTTCAGCATGGCAAGGTCTCATGAGACTTCATCTGGCTTCCATTGGTGATTCAGGATACAAATACATTGATGAAGAATACACAGTTCCTACTGGCGCATTAACTGTTGAAGACATTGCAGAGAAAAAGAGTCATAACACCATGATGATAGACATTGCATCAGCTCTCAGCTATGAAGAATTTGATGATATTAAAGAATGCACTACTGCATATGAAATGTGGATCACACTGAAGAAAATATATGGTGGTGATGCAAATGTGAAATGAGCCAAAGCAGAAAGCCTAAGAGGACAGTTTGACAAGATGAATATGAAAGAAGATGAAAACATTGCAAAATATGTTGAAAGGATCAAAGCAAGTGTTAGTGCAATTAGAGCTTCTGGAGGAACAATCTTTGATGAAACTGTTATAAGCAAGGTACTCAAAACATTACTCCCTATCTATGCAATAAGAGTATCAGCTATTCAAGAAAGAAGATGTGAAACAAACCACAATATAACTTTGGATTCTTTAGTTGGAAGATTGACAGCTTTTGAATTAGACAACTATGACAACTATGTTCCAGTTTCCAAAAATATTGAGTTAGCATTTGAGGCCAAGGTTTCACTAAGGAAGAACAAGAAAATAAAAGAAGTTCAGTCAGAAAGTGAAGAAGTATCAGAAGAAAGTTCTGATAGTGATCTTGAAATTGTAGAAGCATTACTTGCAAAGAAGTACTCTAAAGGGAAAGGTAAATATAAAGGTAAAACTCCTTTAATCTATTTTTCATATGAAGAAATTGGACATATTGCAGCTAGGTGCCCAAACAAGCAAGCCAAGGAAGAGAAGAGAGGTCACAAGTACTATGGCAAAAATAATTTCAAATCATTCAAGGATAAAGGTAAGAAAACATGTTTTATGGCTAAAGATTCTGATGATAGTGAAGAAGAAATTGTCTTTATTGCTATAAAAGATGAATCTGATGATGATGAAGATAAGATGGCACTTATTTCTCATATAAGCAAAGATGATATATGGATAATAGATAGTGGATGTTCACATCACATGACTGGTGACAAGACAAAATTTGAATACCTAGAAGACTGTGATAGTGGCAATGTAAGATTTGGAAACAATGAACCTTGTTGTATAAAAGGAAAAGGAAGAATCTCATTAACCAAAGAACTCATATGTGATAATTCTTATTGGGTTGAAGGACTAAAACATAATCTTCTAAGTGTAGCACAGCTAATCAACACTGGTTTCAAGGTTGAATTCATGAATAGTCAAGCAAGACTGCTGGATGGAAAAGGAAAACTCATTGGATCAGGCAAACAAACAAAAGGTAACTTATTTTATCTTGATCTCAGTGAATATTCATGTTTTATTGCTCAAATTGAAGAAAGTTGGCTATGGCACAAAAGGTTATGTCATGTGAATTTTGATAACATGATGAAAATAAGCAAATTCAAGAAGGTAAGAGGAATTCCTACTTTGAAGAAACCTGATACTGGTCTATGTAAGAATTGTCAGATTGGCAAAATGAGTAAGACTAGTTTTAAGAGTAAGAACTATCAGTCTAAAGATATTTTGGAAATTGTGCATACTGATTTATGTGGACCTATTGGAATAGAAAGCTATACTGGAGATAAATTCTTTATTCTTTTCGTTGATGATTATTCTAGAATGATGACTATTATGTATTTAAGAGAAAAGTCAAAAGCATTTGAAAAATTCAAATGGTACTTGGCAAGAGTGGAAAAGGAAATAGGGAAAAGATTGAAATGCTTAAGATCAGACAGAGGTGGTGAATTCATCTCCCATGAATTTAACAACTTTTGCATTGAAAGAGGAATCAAAAGACAGGTATCAGCTCCTAGAACTCCTGAGCAGAATGGAATAGCAAAAAGAAGAAACAGATCTATTATGGATTGTGCAAGGACTTTAATGATAGAAAAGAACATTGCCATAAAGTACTGGAAGGAAGCTATCAGCACTGTAGTTCATACCTTGAACCGAGTACAATTGAAGAAAGACACATTCAAAACTCCTTATGAGTTGTGGTATGGCTATAAACCCAATGTAAGTTACATGAAAGTATTTGGTAGCAAGTGTTATATCTTAAAAGAATCCAGAAGAAATAAATTTGATGTGAAAAGTGATGAAGGAATATTCTTAGGATATTCTATCAAAAGCAAGGCATACAAATGTCTGAACTTGTCTACTCACAAAGTCATAGAAAGTATACATGTAAAATTTGATGAGTTTGCAGAAAAGACTGAAGAAGAAAGAAAAAGGGAACCTAAAAACTACAGGGGATTCATTTACATTGAACCTAAAACATTACCAGACACAACTATCAATGAGGAAACTATATCTATCGAGCCTAGCACAGTAACTGAGTCACAGGAAGAAGTTCAAACCGAGTCACAGGAAGAAGTTCAAACCGAGTCACAGGAAGAAATGCAAACCGAGTCTCAGCCTGAAGTTACCGAGCAAATATCTACCGAGCCAGAGCAACCTGAAGAAGAGATCCTAGAAGACAACAACATGACTCATTCAAAAAGCAAGGAACCTATACTAGCCAAATATGTCAGAAGGCATCATACACCAGATCAAATTATTGGAAACAAATCAGATGGTACTATGACAAGAAGTAAGCTAAAAGGTACATGTCTGCTTACTGATTTTGAACCTAGAAATATCAAAGATGCATTGAAAAATGAAAGTTGGATTGAAGCAATGAATGAAGAATTAGAACAAATACAAAAGAACAAAACATGGACTCTTGTACCTAGACCTAAAGATAAGAATGTAATTGGAACAAAATGGGTATTCAGGAATAAGCTGAATGAAGACGGTCAAGTATCTAGAAACAAAGCTAGATTGGTATGTAAAGGTTATTCTCAAGAAGAAGGTATAGATTATGGTGAAACTTTTTCTCTTTTTGCAAGATTAGAAGGTGTAAGAACTCTACTTGCTTATACAGCACATAAAGGATTTAAGGTATATCAGATGGATATAAAATCTGCATTTCTCAATGGAATTCTTGATGAAGAAGTCTACATTGAACAACCTGAAGGTTTTTTTGATCCAGATAAAAAAGACATGGTCTGCAAGTTACACAAAGCATTGTATGGTTTGAAACAAGCTCCTAGAGCATGGTATGAAAGACTCCATAACTATCTGATTCAGATTAATTTCAAAAGAGCCAATGATAATAGCAATCTGTATATTAAAGAAGGACCGGATGACAAAATTGTATTGGCAGAAATATTTGTAGATGATACTATATTTACAGGGAATGATGATCAGTGCAAAGAATTTTCAGAGCAAATGAACAAAGAATTTGAAATGTCTATGTTTGGTTTAATAAAATTCTTTGTTGGTCTTCAAATTCAGCAAAGCAAGAATGGTATATACATTACTCAATCTAAATACATTAAGGAAATACTTAAGAAGTTTGGTATGGAAGATTCAAAAGCAGTTGGTACACCCATGTGTACTGGACTGAAACTTACCAAAAATGATGATTCAAAAGAAGTAGATCAGACCTTATACCGATCTATGATTGGAAAATTGTAGTATGTAGTACATACAAGACCTGATATTGCCTTAGCAGTCGGTATAGTAGCAAGATTCTTAGCAAAACCTAAGGAAAATCATATGATGGCAATCAAAAGAATCTTAAGGTACTTAAGAGGAACTAAAGAATATGGTTTGTGGTATAAATTTGGAGGCAATCTAGACTTAAAAGTGTTTACTGATGCTGATTGGGCAAGGAACATTGATGACAGAAAAAGCACAAGTGGTGGAGCATTTTTTCTTGGAAAAAGACTGGTATCCTGGACCAGTAAAAAGCAAAATTGCACATCTCAATCCACAGTTGAAGCAGAATATGTTGCTGCTGCAGTAAATTGTTCAAATATTGTTTGGTTTAAACAATTATTACAAGGTATGAAGGTTGAAATCAAAGAACCAGTTGTTATATTTTGTGACAATACCAGTGCAATAAACATTTCGAAGAATCCAGTAATGCATTCCAAAACCAAGCACATTGCTATTAAATATCACTTTGTCAGAGAATTGGTGCAGGACAAGGAAATCAGATTAGAATATATTCATACAAAAGAGCAGATTGCAGACATTTTCACCAAACCATTACCCAAGGATGCATTTGTGTATCTAAGAGGTAAGTTAGGGGTCATTCCGCTATCTGAGGCTCACTAAATACAGTTTTAGTGATGCATCAACCAGAACATGATTGAAAATCAACATGTTGATGCAGCATATTCAAGGAATCATTGCATATGAATCAGTACTTGAGGTACATTAGTTTACACCGGTAATATGTGAATTGTCTTTGGCATGTGTTGTCAAAGAGGGAGTGTTTGCTATGTCTTTGCTATTACTTCAAGAAATTTTCAATAGTCAGAAGGAAGAGTTTTTAAGAAAAAGGAAGTTTACTGACAGAGGGAGATTTGAATCTAAACCGAGCTAATCTTTTCAAAATTTCTTATGCTATGACATATTGTGTTGCCATCAATGCCAAAGAGGGAGATTGTTGGAAATAATTGTCTGAAGAAAATTGCTACTCAAATTATGTATTGTCTTTGATGTCACACAATGTCATAGTCCGCAACAATCAGTACCTACTGAGCTCAGTCGGTCTGCCTGGCATTAAAATTAGTTCTTACCAAGTTCACTCGGTTATCAAAGAAAATCAACATTTACCGAGTTCACTCGATTATCAAAGAAAATCAGCATTTACCGAGCTCACTCGATTATCAAAGAAAATCAGCATTTACCGAGTTCACTCGGTTATCAAAGAAAGTTAGCATCTACCAAGTTCAGTCGGTTATCGAAGAAAAAGGATTATCAGTGTTTACCGAGTTCCCTTGGTCTCCAAAAGATTGTAGAAAATTTCATTATGGTCACCGAGCACTGTCGGCCCTTGAAGGATCTTTGCAAATAAAGTTTTCTTAATTCAGCTAACTATTATACTAAGTAATGTCGATTTGACAAATCTAAAATCATATAAATAAAAGGTCAAATGTGAAAAATAAATGAAAAAATATAGAAGAAGATATATAGAAGAAAGACAGGAAAGGTGTGTGCGAAATTGTGAAGGATGACCAGATATCCTTGAGGAGCAGCAAAGATATATTTGATCAGGAAGGATCACACTTATGCAGAACAGAGATCTGTAATCAGCAAGGCAGTTGCATTATTATACAGGTCATTTTCATTGTTACCTTTTTATCATTGTAATAGTGAATTCTAAATCTCTTAACCGAGTTGGTTTAACAACCATATTGTAAATCCTCTAACAAGGTGACAATTCCATTGAATTGTTCTCAAGACCTCTTACCAGGCCACTCCTAGCAGGGTGATTAAATCCTCTAACAAGGTCACACCTAACAGTGTGTTTTGTAACCTTTTACCAGGTTGGCTTCTAACCGGGCATCACTTCATAAAAGTGAAAATCAGTATCTAGATACATTGGTGGTTTTTCCCATATTGGGTTTCCATGTTAAATCTTGTGTCTCTTGTGTTCTTAATAGTTATCTTAATCATATACAAGTGGTGATGAATATCTAAAAGATAATTTTACTAATACTTTCTGCATCTACCAAGTTACTGCAATCTATTTACCGAGTGTTAAACAGATAATATTCATTAAGATATCCTAAGGGATCTGGAAAGAAATAATTGTGAAGTGTTTTATGGTTGACTGATTCACCCCCCCCTCTCAGTCACTTCATCCATATTCCATCAATTCATGTCCATTTAATATTCTTGGAGAAAAAATCATCAAGAAAATTTTGGACATCAGGATTATGAATAATGCTTTGATTAAAGGAAGTTTGTCTAAGGTCATTCAAGGAATTGCATAAACTAGCTTCCTTAAAACTATCCATTAAAGTAGGTTGAGGAAGAGGAGATATAGGTATCACTGCAATGGGCTCATTAGGAGCTACATCTGTATCATCATGATTATTATGCACTAGAGGTGTAGGATTAGGATTTTTTATATTAGTCTTATCTTTAGGTTTGTTGACATATTCCATGCATTTTGTTAAGAATTGAATGATAAAACCACATGAAATATTGATAAGAGATCTAAAACATGTCATATAAGGGAGAAAGATATTTGATAACCTCATAATTTCATATACAAGAATTCCATGAAGGAATACAAAAATTGTGAAATATAATAAATCGTGATTCACTCCATGTGATTGATAAAGAGACGTGATAAGAAATGTAACAACACGGGTTATCAGACACCAATCTAACTTAGTAAACTCCATAGGTAATGAAATTTAACAATCACACGAAGAAGATCTAACACCCAAAATAAGAATGGAAATGTTATGAGTCAATTTCACCAAAATGTATAATAGGAAATGGGAAGCCATAGGATATGTAGATAAATAATCACTTCTCGTTTCACAATTTTCACATTAGGAAGGAAGAATGCCCCTAATAGACTCAAGTGGTGACTTGAGAACTAAGTGGGGATATTGTTTCCTTCCTTAAATATGTAAAAGATAGAAATGGAAATTATAAGATACTAAAATATAGATGATCTATTAAGAAAGTCACTAAAAAACTAATAAAAATAGACTAATATGAACTGAAAATGAGCATAAATTTACGCAAATGGAAATTGGAAGTCAAAACTACCCTGTGACAGAAATCTAAGTTCAAAATGGCAGGGACATGATGAAAATGGTGATAGGTCCCCGGAACATGATATAAATGGCAACGTGTTCCCTATGTTTTCAAGTGAAACTTTCACAGATCCTACAAATGTACATGTTCCTCCCTAATCTAATTTGACATCTCTATAACATGTTCCTACATAGAAACATGGGGAAGAAGGTTGAAAATTGATTTTCTTTTGTCAAACCTATGTTTAGGAATCAACCTTGAAATGAAATGAGATAAAGAAAACTATGTTGTCATGTAGCAGAGCCTAGATCTAGAAAATAAAGCATATCTTACCTTGTAGATGCAAATACTTCTTTAAATCTGATCAAGTATGTTGATGCAATAGCTTTTACTAAACACAAAAACCCAAAAGAAAATCATGAAAAGACAAAACTTTATGGAATAGATGTTGTAATTCACCATAATGTTGGATTGGGGGAAAGAGAGAGAAGACTTGAATGAGAATGGATCTATGGAGGAAAACACCTTGATTGCTTGAGAAGAATGTTTGTTTGGATGCTTGAACTTGATGGCTCTTGAATGCTTGATTTTCTAGCTTTCTCTTGACATAATGGTTGCACTTGTGAAATCTTGATCACGAATGCTAACAATGGATAATGGATACCAAAATTAGAAGAGATAGGGGATTTATACACATCTCACATCATTTCGTAGAGTTAGAATCAAGCAAGTCGACCATGGGACCAAATCTCCCCCCTAAATCCTGGCATGGGCCTCCGGGCCAAATTTGAGCCCCATTCTCCTAGGACATATCATAGGGATAGGTCTTAAAAGAAAAATATCCCTAGGAGAATGAGCCCAGATTTGATCTAGGTGCCAGGGATGTAAGGTGAGTGCGGGATTTCTAATTACAACTCATTTTGAGATTGGAACAAATAATTAGAGCCAAAAACAAGTATATAGGGCCTAGGTGAGGAAATGAATTATGGAGTTGGACGAAAAAGAGAACCTCATCTAGAAATAAGGGCCAACCTTGATTTAAAGTGAGATTGAAAGGAAAGGAGGACCTATATTTGAATTTAGGTATCTTTTAAGTGCTATATGAGGTCCATAGAAAAACACACTAAAGTAGGCACAAAATGATCCTTAAATTGAAAACAAGTTAGGTTCTTACAATTCAGGACTATATATTAATAATGCTAAAAAAAGATAATAATAAATTAATATAATATTATATCTACTAGGATTTGTAGCATAGAGATTATTACTTGTTTGAGTAAAAAGTTGGCTACTATTTGACATCTTGGATCAATATTCATTGTTGATCCATGATTTGGTTATGTATCTCTATGAATAAATGTGATTGAGTTGGTTGCATTCTTGTGTATTTAATTTTTATTTTATTTGATGTATTGGGAGTCTAATTGTTATTCGCTCATCACCTATCATTATTGCATGGTTGTTATTTTGTCATAGGTATCTAGTTGTTATTATTAGCAGTTACATTTTGTAGTTTTCAATTTACCAATATTTAGTATCTCATTATTATCATTTGGTTATCTTTTAGCAGCACTTGTTATTTGACAACAGTATTTTGTTCTTATAGTTTGGATATCCATTGACGTCATCTACCATAATTATTGATTTGAGAATGTGGATGGGGCCATTGAATAGAAAAAAAAACCATGTGCTTGTTTGTCAGGTATTTCAGTTAATAATATATTTGAAGTGGTGTCATGGTTGAATCTTCTAATATTGGGGTCTTGTGAAGACCTAATTGTGGCTATGTGGTTATTTTTTTTGGAGATGTATTCATAATTGAGAAATATGAAACATATATGCTTGAATGCTTTATGGTTCCTTGTTTGAACCCTAGGAGTATGGATAATGAGATTCAATTGGGGAGAGTGGCTCCCAATGGGGGTCAAGGCCCTAAAGTGGTCACCATGGTAACTCATTGATGAGTTGTAATCAAGTGATAGCTTAATAAATGAGCTAGGGTAAAAAATTAAAAAGATAATAATGATACCTCATCCATGCCTTGAGTGCATGTTCAAACTAAGAATGGGAATGGAATGATGCATTTCCATCCATGGGACATATGGAGCTGGCATGATCAAACTTCCTTGTCTTAGATTTAAAGGATGATTTGGTTCCACATGAGCTATCAAATGGGGGACAGTGTCTTGAGAGATTGTCAGGGTAACTCATGTTGAGGCTATGTGATGACACTCTTTTCTTCTTGTACTCTAGTATTCTATCTTGTTGGGTTATGAGTAAAAATATCTCATGATTATTTACACTTATATTTTCATGTGCTTTATATTTTTAGATATCTTATGTTTCCTTGGAAGTTGGTGTTGTGCGTGCGTACAGGCTTTGTTCCTTGTTATTGGTCTTGTGAAATTTGAGGATGTAATAGGATTATTGGTGATGGATGAATTTGAGATTGGATTATCTTCATTCAAATTTATTGTTAAAAACATTCTTAATATGTGTTGGTATGCTATATCCTTAACCATAGTTTCGTCCCTATTTCACCAAGTGGATAGCAGTCGATGGTGGAACTATTTTTGGATTTTACCCTAGAAAGGGTTGCATACCCGCTTATTTATTTTATAATAAATATAATAAAATTTATATGATGCATTTTTTACCCTTACTATGGTGAACCCGGTACAATATGCTTCAAGATTAAATTTTCAAACTACAAAGTCTCTAAGCATGAATGTAGGCAAGGCCATCAATGGTGAACCCATGAGACTTAGGTTTGGCCCTTAGGGTTTGTTTTTAAGGACTTAAGTGATATTATTCTTCTCATTCTTGATAAGATATTGTTGAAGGGGATATTTATGTATCTAAATTTTAATGGGATCTTTTATCATACAACTAGTTGTGTAGTTATGTGAGAAGTTGCAGCTTCTAGAACATGGTGAAGGAACGAGAAAGTGAAACTCAAGTATGAAGTGATATTTTTCTATTACTTGAGTATAGAAAAAACTCTCATTCTAATAGGAGTTTGTATATTCTATCTTATTTCCTATTGAAAGGTTATCATAGGAACATATGGTTTGGTGCTTAAAATAAACTTAGTATAGATGATTAATGTTAGTTTTGATATGGTCGTTCATATGATTTATATATTCTATCATATGTTTATGATGAGTTGCATAGTAATGATGTTAGGGAACCCATAGAGGACATTGTTCTCAAAGAAAAAATTTCTTCTTGTGAATTGTAATGGTTAATTATATGACATGTTAGATGATATGTCGTGTAATAGTAAAAAAATATTGTTATGTTATTTATGTGGTTAGTGGTTAGTCCTCAAGGATTCTCTAGAAATGCGTTACATGGTGGTAGAAGTAGGTAAAGTAGGAACGATCAATGATGTTAAAACCTATGAAAAATCAAAAAGATAAATTCATTCAAATAGGAGTATTAGGTGGTCAAGAATAGACATGCTTTAATTTTAGTGTCTACAAACAATGTCATCAAAGAATACAAACTAGATTGTAAATCTCATAAAATGAGCATCATAAGTCAAAGTTCAAAGTGGTGAAGAAGATTGAAATGAAAATGTGATTAAATGCCTAGTCCACTAAAATGTGATGGAGAAAAAATGTTTTTGGTTGGTTGTTTTCAACTAAACTTTTAACATTTTGACATTGATCAATTAATAAGATTTTATTTAAATTTTTTTAATGAATTTTACTATGTTTTAAATATAAATCTAGAATGAAATATTACCTAAATAAAAAATTCATTTCCTACATAAACTAAGTGAAAGAGAAAAAAAATAATTTGTAAAATTATTTATAGAAAGTCGAGTACAAAATTAACAAAATCGATATGAACTATAAATGTAAGGGAGAAAGGAACTTAGCACTAGTAGACATAGCTCAATACTTGGGATGTAATCACAATGAGTGGATAAATGTGGATGCACTGTAGTCCTCACGCATCCTAGTCCAAGTCACATATTGTCATCCAATAATATAACAAAATATAAAATCTTGTATGAAAGTCTTAATTTTTTTATGCAAAGAAGATGTAACATTAGCACACCAATACTCCAACAATACACTAAAAATTATAACAATATAAAAAATTTGTTAAATATATATAAAAAATTTAATAGAGAAGAGAAGAGAAATTAAATCAAATCTATATGCATTTGTGATCTTCAATAAACATGCAGTTAAGGAAAGGAAAGTTTGGAGCTACTAAGTATCTTGTCATGAATGGTCAAGCAATTAATAGATAGAATGGATAATGTGTGTGCTCTTAGCCTAAGTGTCTCTAGAATTAGAGAAATAAATAAAATTCTACGGATACTAACACTAAGTCTTTAAGGAGTAATAAACTAATGTGTATATTTTTATCGAATATAAATAAAAGTTGAGTAAGTGCCAAAGACATATAAATAGATTCACAAAGTCAAATGGAAGATAGAAATAAAGAGGAAGGATAAAACACAATCACCTTACATCAAGAAGGTAGATGAAAATCTAAAAAAACTACAAGATATCCTCACGGATTCAAGAAAAAATAGGGAAACCCAAGTTAGATAGTAGAGTGCTCAAAAGAATTTTCATGTGCTAATAATATCATTTGTAGATCACATGTTAGCTTCAAAATATAAAACTTACAAGAGAGAGCTTCAAAGAATGAGATATTTGCATAACATTCAAATATCCTCTATTCAAAAATGAGAATGAGAGAGGAGAAAGAAATCAAGGACTCAAATTAGCCTTTGGGATTTGACCCAGGTTAGTTACAGTACTTGTTTGTTCAAGGAAAAGTGGCAAAAATATACAAAAATGACTACTAACAATAAATTTTAGAAGACAATGACATATCGCATTGGCATCCAAGCACAATAGGCTTCTAAAGGCGTCAAACACTAAAGAAATATGAGGTAAGTATGGAAAATGCATTGGTTTACACACACAAAATTGAGGGAAAGTATAAAAAAAAACACAATTTGGCAATGATTGCAGAAAAAGGCTAAGTTGTGTGTTCAATGGTCAAAAACAGGTTAAAGATTATGGACACTAAAGTGAGCCCAAAATGTAACTTAAAATTGTAAGGTTGTTTTTTTTATATTGCAATTGCAAACCTCACAATACTAATTTTAATGAATTTGTCAATTTCTATAGACAGTAAATTTATCATTGACCACATTGAATGCACCATACCTCAGCAAATGTCAAAACATGGAAAAAATATGTGGAATACAAAGACTTTATGTAGTTTGGTTTTCTAATGTTTGATCTTGTATTTTTCATAACAAGATGTATGTCCTATATTGTCCATAAAGTGTGTGTTTGGTTCCAGTGTTTATAATGGGTTTATTCAATTACTTGAATGCACCAAGTGTGGTAGATTTCTCATGGTAAAAGTGTCATTGTAGGTTTTGTAAGATTTTCAAAATGGTAATCATAGCAAGATATTGTGGAATTGTATAAATATGTAATCAACATTTGTGTTGTGTAATGGGTAGAATTTTTTTATAAATCTATAATTTTTGCCCATTTTATATTTATAGAGAAAATTTTGGTTTGTTTAAGCTCATACAAACAAGTAGTGAGTTAAAAAGTAGTCATGATAAGAGGAATAAGTGGTACGGTTGTGAAAGTTCAAAGTTGTTTCACAAATTAGGCCAATATTACAGGACAAATAAATAATTATGTTCAACTGAAAGTTAATTTTAGTGAGCCATATGGTTCAATGGATTCTTTCTAGCAAAATAGATCTAAGCTATAAGTTTTTCAAGTGGATGTGTCCACTAAATAGATATGTAACATTACTTTGGACTCAGTTTACCACAAAAAGAGTGAAACTATTCAAAAATAATATTATCAACAAAAAGTATTATAAGTGTTTTAAAATAATAAAAATATGGTGTACTTTAAATATATGAATACTTCAAATATATATATATATATATATATATATATATATATATATATATATATATATATATATATATATATATATATATATATATATATATATATATATATATATATATATATATATATATATATATATATATATATATATATATGTCCTGCTTAAACACAAATTTTAATATTTGTCGGCAACTAAATTAGAGTGTCAATTTTACTAAAAAAAGTCAATTTTATTTATTTTTTCAAAAACAATACAAACATTAAAAACAATAACAATATTACATTTAATTAGTTTATATCATTTCAAAATTAAAAACATATATGTGACTTTTTAGTGACAAAAGTAAAAAATCCAATCAATATTTGATTATTTCCTTTACAAAAGTAAGACACGAGTTTGAACTTTTACCTGACTAAGTGTAAGAAATGGGCAGAAGGAGTGGATTTGCAAAAGGAGCTAAGAAACATGGAACATTTTGCATGCCTTATAATAGGGGAGATGAGCTCAAATGGACAATAGAAGAAGAGGTTTATAAAGAAATGGTGTTTAGAATGCACTAAAATAAACAAATTGAGGAAGAGGTGTTTATCTCTATGTATGATATGTTATTTCGATAAAACGTATGTTTCTATGATCAAACTAACTTATATTGTTAGATCTACAACAATGAGGTTCTAGCATATTATAAACTAATAGGCTCTATGATAGAGATCAAACGTACATGTGAAACCTTGATCTAGAAAATTATGGTTGTGAGCCTTAAAGGTCAACTTTCACCTATGTTATTTTGCTCTTTAAAAAATTTTGTGCATTTGGATGAGGTGGCACTTAAAAGTACCAATCTATTCTATTATCAAGAAGGGGAATCTATGAATTATCTTAATTACATTCATATAATTTATGTATTCATCAATAAATATAATTTATAGCCCTAATGAGGACTAACAAACAAAGTTATATTGTCAAGTCTTTCAATTGTCCTTGTTTTTTATTAAGGTAAAAACAGGTTTTGAAGGGGCCCCAAAACCCTTTACATAACTGGTTTGAAAGATAAGGCTAATGAAGTACCATAAATACAACGGTCCAGCCTAAACATATGACCAAACACCTCAAGAACACACAAAACAATACTAGCACTCAAGACGGATCAGTCCAAGGCCACGCAAACCACAATACGCTGATTAGCCAAAGGGCAAAGACTAATCAGAGATCCCCTTTTTATGAGATCGGAGAGTCATGTCGAACGATGAGGAGGATTTCTTAGAATTTTTCCTTTTGACAGTTATCCAACCATCTTCGACTTTCACTGCCTTCTTCTGCCAACAATCCGAATCCAGAGAAACATCCTCCAGCAGAGGATCCGAAAAGCACCTAGCAGGAGGCACAGAGGCACCAATACCGACAACAGAAGTCTTACCAGCTGAACTGGTAGGAAAATCAAAAACAGGAGCAAAGCAAGCAAGGCTCCCAGCAAGAGAGGCATCTATGCCAGAATCTACACCAGCAGGGCTGGCAGGAACAGCTTCCACTCCAACAGGGCTAGCAAGAATAGCTTCCACTGAACCGCCAACAGAGCTGGCAGGAACAACATCCACTGAAACATCAACAGAAGAAGAGGCAGGACCAACAACAATCTGCTCGACCACTTGTGAGAAGCTTCAAAGTGAAGACACCTTCTCCACCGTATAGTGTTGGGAGGAAGCACCCTCCACCATGAAGCATTCTTTTTAAACTTTTGAAAATCACATTGAGAAGCAACATGACCTGTCTTAAAGCATCTTCTACATCTAAAGGGGAGGCCTTCATAGTCCAGTTGTTGAATCCAGCTTCTACCCTGAGGAGAAAAGAGTTTTATCTCAGAAGGAAGGCCTTTTGAGGTGTCAATATCCACCAGTATACAAACATAAGTAGAAAGGAAAAGATCCGAAGATTTCTCATCCACCATTAGCATTTCCCCAATCGCATCCCCCACAATCTCCAAAATAGAGTCAATCCAAAGATGGAGAGGAAGGTTAGGCAGCCTAACCCAGATTGGTTGCAAATCAAACGATTCAGAAGAAGGAGAAAAATCAAAATGCCATGGCTTCAACAATAGCATGAAACGATCCTCCCAACTGAAGAAGTTTTCACACAGAATAGTCTGTCTATCATCCGCATTATCAAACTTTGCCACGAAGAAGCCTTTAGCCATGGGGAAAATATGGATTGAACCAGAAGTTAGAGGTTCCCAAAATTTTGAAATCCAAGAATGGAGAGCAAGCAGAGAGGGCCAGAAACCCTTAAATCTGCAAATCAGCCCATGCTCAAAAAAAACAGAGGTTGTCGCATCGATCTCAGTGAGAATGTCCTCATTCAACCTAACCGAGATATGGTTGCTGACAGCAAAGGCACTACGAGGAATGCCCTTCAGAGCAGAACGAACAGGAGCTTCAACGGCCTTCCAAGCAGTAGCAGGCAACCGAGCCGAGACTGTCGAAGAAGCCCCAATGGGCGTCACGATGGCGAACAAAGGAGCAGTGGTATGAGCAACCGACTGGTCAATTGCAGACAACTGCATAGGGACCGTCTCTGGAACCCAAGAGGGAACCACCACAAACACAGCCGACGATGCCAAACCAGGCTCAGGGGGAACAAGCTCCTTCGACGCCATAGCAGAAGCCGCCTCCAAAGCCCTAGACACAGCTGCATGAGTCGAAGGAGGGGTGCGAGTGGGAACCGGAGAGCCCATTCAAACGCAACAGAGGGGTACGAGCAGGGTGATTTAAAAATCATTTCAATCATCCTTGTTAACAGTGTTTATCAATGAAATATGCATAATATCTATAGAAAAACATGCTTAAGAATGTCTACACAAAATTTAAACATCAAAATGGCTCACACGCAACATTGCAAGAACCATTAGACTTTATGTTCAACTAGAGAAGATTCGTAAATGGTGGGAAATTTTCAATATTGTTACAAAAGATCACTATATCAAATATCTAGTAGAAAGTTTACATTGTTCATAAGTTAGTGATTGTACAATTAATTCAAAGAACCCCTCCATCATTGCTTTGTTCACTGCATAAATAAAAATTCAACCTGTCTAATTTGAAATTTTCAACACTTGTTACATCCACCTACTCCTTATTAGTACCAAAAATGAAAAACATGTCTTCAATTCCAAAGAACCCCTCATATCGTGCTAAATATCTATTATTGGATGTATTTATTGGTTGCTCATGCATTTAACACAACTTAACATGTTTGCCTCCTACTAAAAGCAACAAATATGTCACTTTTGTGTTTCACATAAAGTTTAGCATCCATAATTTAGCTAAAAGGACATAAACGTTTTATTACCATCCCCACTATCTTCCCATCCATTTCACACCATCATACATATGTTTCCAACCACTTAAAATATGAATCATTTTTTTCTTGTTGCTTGTCAACTTTTTATCCATTGTGACAACTTCTCCAAGATCTCGAAGACCTCAAAAATTGAAACAACTGACCCAGTTTTAATATCATAACAAAATTGAAGACGCCAAGCATAGTGTAATTGCATATGCATCTACCCTTGTGTATGTAATGTCAATACAGCTCTCTATAAATGTGCTATTGATCAAAAGATATATTTATGAGACAACTAAGTTAACCTAGTTATTTGTCCTTTTACACAACCTCTCTTGATCAAATGAAGTATTGATGAGAGATATCTAAGATAGCCTTGGTCTTTGTCCCTTCACGCAACATCCTAACATTCAAAACACGTATGAACTAACAAGTAAGACCTATTCCAAGTCAAGTTAATTTGAGACCATAATCAAATTTGAAGGTGAAAGATCACGATCATAGTCTTGCATGTGATCCTAAACCGAGTTCAAGGCCACTCTAACTATTCAAATTAGAATTAAAACGTCACAGACAAAGTTCAAGGCCACTCTAACTATTCAAATTAGAATTAAAACATCCTAAACCAAGTTCAAGGCCACTCTAACTATTCAAATTAGAATTAAAACATCCTAAACCAAGTTCAAGCCACTCTAAATGTTCAAATTAGAATTAAAACATCATAAACCAAGATTGAGGTCACTTTCATTATTCAAATTAGATTTAAAACATCCTAAACCAAGTTCAAGGCTGCTCTAAAAACAACCTCAACACCACTCTAACTCTTCAAATTAGAATTAAAACATCCTATACTAAGTTCAAGTTGTTCAAAGTAGAATTAAAACACTCTAAACCAAGTTCAAGGTTGCTCTAAAAACAAGCTCAAGACCAATCTAACTCTTCAAATTAGAATTAAAACATCCTAAACCAAGTTCAAGGCCACTTTAACTGTTCAAATTAGAATTGGAACATCATAAACTAAGTTCAAGGCCACTTTAACTGTTCAAATTATAATTAGAACATCCTAAACTAAATTCAAGGCTACTATAAAAACAAGCTCAAGACCACTCTAACTCTTCAAATTGGTTTTAAAACATCCTAAACCAAGTTCAAGTTGTTCACATTAGAATTATAACATCCTTAACCAAGTTCAAGGCCGCTCTAGAAACAACTTCGAGACCACTCTAACTATTCAAATTAGAATTAGAACATCCTAAACCAAGCTCAAGGCCACTCTAACTATTCAAATTAGAAATAGAACATCCTAAACCAAGTTCAAGGCCACTCTAACTGATCAAATTAGAATTAGAACATCCTAAACCAAGTTCAAGGCCACTCTAACTATTCAAATTAGAATTAAAACATCCAATTAGAACATCCTAAACCAAGTTCAAGGCCACATAACTATTGAAATTAGAATTAGAACATCCTAAACCAAGCTCAAAGCAACTCGTGGGGCACTCATAACTCTTCCAATCAGAATTAAAACCTAGGCAAGACCATATTTAAGTTAAATCAAATGCCTAACCACACAAAGACCATCATTCAAACACTAAACTACTAGAAACAAAGGTCAAAATCAGTCTTCAAAACAAGTAGTCTAAAAACATACACAACACCATCTTGGCCTAGCACCACGAGCTTGACTCCAACATCATCCGCCTTCAACATTTAATCATACCACCTTCTCATTCTACCTAATTTCTCTTTCTTTCTTGATGTATTCATCTACCTAATTTCTCTCTCTACATATGCAGTGACCATGTGAAAATCGTAGACATGCAAAAAGACAAAGTTTATTCACCTTCTAGAAACCCATTTACTCTTAAGCGTGAATTCTTGCAAATTCGTTCAACGTCGCGCGAAACTTTTTACCGATAAAACTCTGTTGCCGTCAATATTTCCCGGCAAGCTGTCCCATCTGAAAAAGATTTTATTATAAATATGAATTGGGCAGCTAAATCCTGTTAAACCACACGCATGGAGTAAAAGTAAAAATGGCCTCGAAGAACGAGAAAGGCTAAAAAGAGGAAACGGTAAACGTAAAAGCTGTGATGTGACTTCATATTAATTAGAGCATTTTTAGAGGCTCTTACTCTACACGTGTCACCGACCGCGCCGTGAAATCAATGGCCTGCTGACGTGTGTCCAGCGATGACGCCATCTACACCGTGTGCGTGGACAAAATGTTTGTCCTTGGACTTGTGTGAAACAGCCCGAAGAATATTTTACATTAAAAAGGACGATTACCTACTAAAAGTAAATATTCTATTGAGTCCCAGATCCACGTTATGTGTCGGCCATTATTATGAACTCCAGTGTTCGTAAATGTGTTTGGATTGATTTTATTGTTTTTTACCAGATAAGCCTGGAAAGAAGAGAGATGATGGTGTCATGAATATATAGGGTTTATCGTGTAGATGACCTGTTTTTATCTTTCCAAGAGCCAAAATATCACCATGGAGTTGGAACAAATTGGGTGATCGGACAAAAAGGCCTAATGGGTGAAATCTCAAAGAATTTGCTGGGTTTTTCATCTTTTTATGAATAATGTTTACCCATTTGACTGGAATTTCAGAAAAGTGTTTCTACCATTCGGCAATCATAGTTGAGACCCATGGAAATCAAGGGGTGCGTGTGATGTAAATGGACGCCTTATTTTTAATGGGTCGATGATTTCTTTTTGTAAATGGTACTTATCAGTATCTCTCCAGATAAGGAGCTAACTACAACGTGCTAAGCATATAATTTTTTTATATTGAATCAAAGCAGCTAAATACAAGGAATTGAAGCTACCAACAGGTAGCTTAAGGAGATAATATATTGCCTGACCATAAGTATAAAGCTAAAAGAAACATTCATTTCGTAAATTGAACAATTTTACTTTGACAAACATTGTTCTCGAGCTAAAATTGAAGTACTAGTTCTTTAATTTGCTGAAGCTGATCCAATATAATCAGAAAAAGATCTTGAGCTAAGTTGTCATCGTTAGGAGATCTATTTTCTCAGTCACCTGAAGATCAAACCTAGTCTTCATCATACCAAAGATGTTTGTACCTTGATAGATGACATGACACACCATCATCCTTACCAATCAAACAACCACCCTCGTACTTAATAGTCTATATGAAGAGGCCTTGAGATAAGTTGTGTCATCATTAGGGGATCTATTTTCTCAGAATCACCTGAAGATCAAACCTAGTCTTCATCGAACCTCGGATGTTTGTGCCTTGATAGATCACATGACATGCAATCATCCTCACAAATCAAAGGACCGCCCCTATAGTTAATAGTCTATCTGAAGAGGCTTTCTACGTATGTCAGCAAAGAAGAAAATGATCTAAGATGACAAAAAAAGCCATTCCATTTTAACAGCAAAGTATGTATCAAGGCCTACATAGTTGGCTAGGGAATTCCTGTTAAGGACACAATCAAATGGTAAATGTTTTTAGTCCAGCATTCAAATGACTGAAACTGAAAGCATTACAGCTAGCATGTTGAAACAGCTCTTTCCATTCAAATATGAAATATGTAATCTACCATAAGCAATAACCTATTCACCACCATATCATACTCCAATGCACACAATGAATCGGCATTAAGACTGAATCTATAAAGCACAAGTGGTCACAGTCTCTCACAGAGATGATCCATGTTCAAGCCCATGAAAGTGTAAATGAATTTTGCCTGATCAAATGTAATAGAAATCAGTCCCTAACTGCTTCCCCTTCCCTTTTACCTTAAAAAGGCAATGCACCAAGCAATTGATGAATCCGTGATCCTGGTTCGTTTATTAAGTTTTGCAACTGCATTCTGTCGGCACTTCAAGTGATTACACTTACTACAGCGTAACTATCTAGATGACTCACACTGCCCATCCACCATAGGCGGGCATTTGAGCAAAGAAATATACCACATGTCAGACATAACATATTAATTGCATATCTTGCACAGTTATCAGGCTTCACCATTAAATGGTGTTTCAAATAGGACCTGTCTGTGCATCAGAGTATTTCTATTGTATGAGCTAGTGAAGATCCACCAAAACAATATGGAAATCACTAACACAAAAGTGGTGCAAATCTGTGGTGGATAGAGCTGCATGATTAATCCTAAACAGTTCGAAATGAATCCCTGCCATTCTATATGCCAGATGTTAGAGCCAACTCAGGCAATTTGCACTGGGATGCATCTGAAAGATTCTTTTTTGTATGAAGCCACAAATAGTATCTTGAAATGAATAAATGACTGCAATACAACCAGAGGCATCTCCAATTACACTAGACATGAAAGGAGCAATTGCCAATCACACTAACATCAGTAACACTACAACCCAATAAAAATTGCTTGTCACTAGTACCGTCTTCCTTGAGATTAAGACTGACCTGATTGCAGAGACACACAAGGATCTTCCAAAAAATCTCCATATAGAACAGCCCAGGTTTAAAGCATCGGCAAACATGTTGAAAACAGATCTCCAGTTTTACTTACTTAATTGCAAGCCTGAGTGCTCATATTGTACTATTATAGGTCTGTCCAATACTTGAATTAAGTTCTCCAATATGATCTCTTAATCATCAATCCAACAAATCAATTTGCATGTAGACAAAGCACATCAGATTGAAACAAATCTAAAATATTGATTAAAATAATTTCTGCCAAGATTTACAGGGTACACTCTTCTGTGTTTAGCCTGAATGAACCTAACAGTGAAGGCTTGTGTAGTGTAGCCTATAACGAAGGCACATATTTAAACCCACATTGGGTAGGGTATGTATGATATGCAAACTAGACAGAAAAATTAACTCCTATGCATGATATACAAGATGAACAGAAAAATCTACTCCTTGTGAGCTTCCACAAGCTGGCCTCATACACCAAATTAACATCACTTGGTTGTGAACTGAAATTCTACCTTTACCTTATCTTCTCCAAATGTATTTAACTATATGTAATGGATATAAGTTCAACACTTGTTGCTTTTTCAAAACTAACTACACATGTACGTCTCTTATTAAGGGCAGACATCTACTTATCAAGCATATTTGCTGCTCACTGACTAATTGTAACATATGGGCACAGTATATGATACATTCTGAGTACTTTCGTATCATCCTTTTGCATTCCCAAACTAGATTGAAGAAAGAAATTTGAAAAACTAACATGTTTCTTGTTTCTGGTTCTAAAAAGAAGCAATGCCCAATAGAGATGTTTTTGCATTTCTATCATTGACAATTCAAGAAAATATAGACTGCTTTGCAGACCAAACACCCAAGACTAAAAAAAGATGACACGTCCAAAATCTTTGCCAAGTATCGTATCAAGACTGTTTGATGCAACACCTTCAAAACTCAAAATGTTATTGTTTTTAACTTTTTTCCATTATCTGCATAGGAGTGTATATAGTACCATAACTAACAGGACATGTCATATCAGGAATAGATATACAGAACCTACTAATCCAGCTTCTTCGGAGAGACCATTCCCTTGTTTTGGAAGCATTCTCTCAAATATAATGAGATTACATGTCAGGTCTGCAATGGCAAAATCATTCACAAATGTGCAGCATAAAGGGATCTTCCAATACTTACATTTTTGGACAAAACTCTACAAATTCCTTTGCGTTGAGTTTAAACAATGTAGAGTAACTACAAAAACATGAATACCTGCCAGGAGAGTTAACACAACTTGATCTGTGGTTAATGAAAGGAATTTACCATCCTTGTTTTGCAAGGCAGTGCCCATTGATTAAAAGACAGAATATATGCTTTAATGTCCATCACACTGCATGAGCATCTTGAGAAACATAAAAATAAGATGCTCGTTGATGAGCCTATTTTACATGGACTGATTCTTCTTAGAAGCTCCATTAGCCGAATGGACAAAAGATAATGATGGGAAAATACTATACCCTCTGTAACCAGATATATAAAGACATGACAAGCTAGGAACAATCATGCTAACTGAAAGGGTTTGGGGGATAGAGACTCAAGGTCTGTCCATCATTTTGGAGATTATATGACTGCGTACTTTGCATCCAATACAATTGATCTGATGTCATTGAATATGGTATAAAACCTGGTTGACAAGCATTTGACTCAGTCTGGTAGCAGCAGGGATCACCAGAAGCTTCATTCATCTGCTGTAAGCCACTAGAGTGCCGGAGCTCTGACTCAGGAATCTGTGATTGTGGAAAAGGCACTGAATATACATTCCCATCTTCACCAGAATATGCTTCATGATCTGTGGCGGGAACTCCTATTACCCTGGAAGGAAGTTCTTGTTGCAGATGTGTATGGAAAGAAGTCGTATCTGCTTCTGCTTCCAGAGAAACGTGATAATCATAGCTAGCATCATTATAGAATGAAGCCATACCATTTCCTTCAATTTTCTGATCAGTAACCTCCGGAGCATTGTCATCATTGTAGCCTTCACTGGAGGCCTGAGATTTCATCTTCTCTGCATATGCTTTCATCTCTACCTTGTACCTTTTTGTATCTTGTTGTCCCCGTTCAATATATGGCTGCAAATAACATATAGCACATGAAAGCTACCGTATAAACACAGACAAATCTCATAACCTGCATTGTGAAGGAAGAAGAGAACAACATAAGATAAGGAGGATACAAGATGTACATACCAATTTTTCTTCTTCTGACAGTCTGTTCCACATATCAATCACCATTTGTTTAATTTGACGATCTGTCTGTGAATAATTCTCTTTGAACCTAGCAAGTTGCTCAACATAAAAGAAATTGTAACCATTTCTTGATCGACGAGGAGCATTGGGATCTCTTTTATGTACGAGTTCTTTCTTTTTATCAGTCACTTGTACCTCTAGTCCAGGGGGATTCATCTCACAACCTACATTGGACATCAGCCCTGGCACAACTGCATACTGTTGGACTGTACTTTCTGTCGGAACATGATACATAACACCTTTAAGCTTTTCTGAACCTACTACTACAGTCACCAAGTATCCATTATCAAATTTTTTATCAATGGATCCTGTAACAATTTGCCCAACGGAAGCACCAGGATTCACTGAAATGCAAATCAAACATGGCAAATGTCAGAATCATTTATCAGCTGTAAGAAACGGGAATCAATAAAAGAATAGACAAAAAAATGTCAGGTCTAAAACAGCTTTGTAGTTCTGATATTATCATGTCCAAAATTTAAAAACTAACCTCCATACATGTCAGAGGGACCAATCTTCTTTTTCTTTCTCCTTCTTGACTGATCTTGATTAACTTGAGGATAGTATGAAATTGTGTCGTCGGTGGATTTCCCAGAAGGGCAAGGAGCAGGCAATGGACCTCCACATCACACACACATTTTCTAAGTGATGGGAAAAAAGATTGGAACCTACACTTCATAGTGGTTAGAAAACTTTCATACAAATGCATATGTAGAACTTGCATACCAGGAGGGGGTGCAAGTTGTCCCTGTGCTCCAAAATAATAAACTTGTTCAAAATGGTAAAGCAGATCTCCATAATGTTTGCGAAGTACATATGAAGGATTTACAATTGAGCTAGGGAGTTTTAAAGAAATTGCTATTTCTTTCCACCTTCTCTCCTTGATAACCTACAAAAAGTCATTTTCCATAAACAACAAACAAGAAAAATTGTTAAACTAAAGAAAGTTGAAGTGAAAAGTAGTAATCATCATATACATAGAGAATATACAACTTGGAAGAATGTCTACCAAAAGACTTGGAAGGTGTTTTGAAAATTGCATTTAAGTATGCAGTCCAAATTAAATGAATTAAGCTTATTATTTGCTTGAAAGAAAAGAAACATCAAAAAGAATTCTAGCACCATAAAACAAAATTTAGCCACGGTATAATACACCACCTGTGAATTACTATACTGATAGAAATATGTTAACAGTGTTGCAAAAGAATCAGATATAAAATGAAAGCAATACAAATATTTACCCATGCAACACTCTTTTATGGGAAGACCAATAATAACATTGAATGTCATTTCGAGAATTCTGAAACATAATTGTTACCCATGATGAGTCACCAGCAAATTAAGTCGATATAAATGAAATTTCTAAGATTGATTTTGCATACACAGTGCAGAAACATGAAAAGTATAAAACAATGAAAACCAATGACTTGGTATTTCAAAATCAAAGGATTTTAAAAATCATCTATTACTTGTGAACGGCAACATTGAAATCCATTATGTTTTAATTGCAAACTACAATCATTAATGTCACCATTTGCCTTGCTGCTTGCATGTTATTATGCTCCCAATTTCACTTTCACACAGAAAACAAACATTAATACATTTGATTGAACACTTGATTTTGTCAAAAAGTTGGCAATTGAGAACAGTTCATACATGTAAATTTATAATGCCTAAAAAAAGCCAATCTGAATATGAGAACAGCTTTGTGTTGTGGCTGTTATATAAAATTGCACCAGATTGACTAATCCAATGAGCATGGCTTTTCGACATATGTAAGAAATCCAAATACACATACAAGACACAAGACATGAGAATATCAGAGAGCTTCCATTAGAACAGCAACATGGAACCCCAGCCCATTTTGCTTAAAAATGCTGCCCTTCTCATTGAGATGTCAAAATTGCTTGGCTGAAGGATCCAGATATTTATTTGCAGGAGAAATAACTCACCTAACATATAATGAAAGCTTAACCATACCACCTGTGTTTATCCAGTAAAACCCTACCTCTTTGCGCTTCACTCATAGGTAATGTAGGACATCAAATTTCAAAAGCACAGTTGGACACCCTGGGCTTGTCGCATCACCCCTGCCCTTACCATATTTTTGTTGATTTTTTCTATGTATTAAAGTGTCCTTAGATCCAATTTTTAGTTTAACACTAGGTAAAAAGACATCTATACAAAATAAATATCCTGCCTGTTTTTAAACCAAAACATTTAGCATCTTCTAAAAAAACAAATATCTAACTTTTAATGTTTGTAATTTTCATAGGTCACTTGTACAGTTGTACTTGATATGTTTCTGGCTAGGAGACCATAAGCAACAGGAGCAGCATTTCTGCAGACCATAGGATGACCAAGCTGTACATAAAATTATAAAACCATTGACCGTGCGTAAGTTTAGCAAGTTTTCCTGGATTGTTGTGAACCCCTTATTTCATTCAGAAGACTAGATTGTAAGCAGATTTGGCATGCTTTCCTAGGTTGGTTTGACCCTCTTAAACCCATTTGGAAGACTACAGACTGTAAGCAGGTTTGGCATGCTTTCCTAGGTTGGTTTGACCCTCTTAAACCCATTCGGAAGACTACAGACTGTAAGCAGGTTTGGCATGCTTTCCTAGATTGATTTGACCCTCATCCAAAGCTCCAAGGAATGGCAAACCCAGTCCGGGTCCAGGTGAGCTCACTGACTATTTTTCAAAATTGTGGGCTGCAATTCTTGTGAGAAGGAAAACATCCATGTTGAAGAAATCTGAGAAATCTACAGATAATTAAATTTGTAAATAAAGTTCATGAAGAGATTATTCAGAATTAGTAAGCTGGAATCTGCAAATTAGCCTACTAGAGAATGTGATAAGACTGTTGAGATGGTAGCGGTCATCAATACTAAATAGCTCAATAATGATATGAAGCTTATGATAAGGATGCAACATCAACAATCAAGCTCTCTACCAGCTTGTTGTTAGGAACAGAAAAATAAGCAAAAGGGATGTGCACTACAAAGGCACATTCATGACAATCATAACTGTTCCCTATGGTTAATACTATCACCAGTCAACAGATCAGAAAATAAGCAGGACAAAAATAAACACCTGCCCACTCATCAAACAGCTTTTTAGAAAAAAAGCTCACACAAAAGGAATCCGGAAAAGGATTAAATCACAGGATGATTATACCTCTGGTTTACTTCCACCAGCTACTAAAAAAAGCATTTAAATCCACAGAGAGAGGTAGAGAAACCAAACTATGAAAAGATAGTAGAGATGCTGAATTTCCAGAAAATTTCGGAACATAAGAACCACCTTAACATGTAGAAGACATGTCTAATATTTGGACCTTTGATGTACCGTGTAATCCATGGTCACAAGAAATGTAAGAGACTGCATTAACCTTAAAATAGCATCAACTATTTGTGCAGTGCCTATATTCTTGAATCCTGTGGACTAAACCATCATGTATCTAATAAATAGCTAGTGTTGATTGTGAGTTACTTTTTGGTCATTGATATGCTTCCCACTAGCAAACCGCCTAGTGCATGGTGTGTGGAGTGCCTTCTTTCCCACTCTGATCCCATATAGGTCAGATAATTAGTTAGTGTGGTTCATCAGGACATAGGTACCTGCATTGATTTGCATGTCCCATTACCAGAAGTTCCTATCTGTAATGTATTTCATGCTCTTCCATCATTGGCCTGCCTTGAAAGACAGCTCTCAAAGGAGTTGCCATGGATTTGAGAAAATCCAGAACTTTGCCTTGCCTCTTAATGAAAACCACCAGTTAAAAATCTGTCACGGCAATAACTATAAATAAACTAACCATTCAGCTACAGGTGTGGGCATATCTAGAACATGTGCATAGTGCAAAAGAAATTTGAAAAATAACAAACACATGAAAGCTCAGAACTCATAATTATTCATGAATAAAATTAAAACTATAAATATCAGAACATAAATATGAGGAAGATGCAACGGATAACATCTATATCCTCATGATGCATCACCTAGGGCGATCTGAAACTTCAAAAAAAAAAAAATTACACGGATCATTCCAAAAGCCTTGTTCTCCTATGATAGACTGTTGAGACTAAAGAAACCTAATAATTAGAAAAGAGAATAATGAATTTAGAACATGCAACCTCTGGGCTAATATGTCAAAACATGCATGTAAGAAACAACACCATTTCTTCAGTTTTATCAAGTTCCTCACACAGAAATAGCATTTTTAGATACCCACAAAAACAGGATCCATGCACAACCAAAAGAGTAATAATACAAATCAGAAACAGAAACTCACAAAGATGAAACCACTATTAGTGTACAATCTTACATAACTCACTACTTGATTCAATTTTCCGCACATTAGTATACCATCCTGAATCTTTGAGCAATGGAAAAATAAAAGGAGTGCAGGAAATATGCAGTATGACACAACTGGGACAACCCTCATCAAACATGATGTTTAGTTTAGTTAATGCTTAGACCCTCCAGCAGAAGGGAATTGGCACCAAAAGTACCTTGTAGTCTGGTGGATTGAATTTGTGTTTAGTAATGCCAGTAATCAACTGCTGCTAAAATAATATACATAATCTGAATAGTTGTACAAATGTTGTATGCTTAGCATGAAGAGTTGAATGCTACAGTGCACTGGAAGCTTTTTGAAATTGAAGAACTAATAAATATATGAATTAAAAAATAAAAAAGAAGAAACATACCTGCTCAAGTCCTCCACATGCAGTGACTTGTCTATACAATGAATGCAGGTCTAAATCTGTGCCACCTATATTAGGTACTCTGAGGAAAAAATATGATGTATCAGTGAGAGACCAATTCAAAGGTCATATGTACATTAAATAATTATTTTGTAGCAAATCATTGTTGATAAAGAGCATATGCACCAAATCAAGTAATTTTAATGAGAGCAAAAGATCTCTGACTAAAAATCTGAAGGTTCACATGGTTGCCAAATAGTTTACAAATTTGAAGTAAGAGGTGGTACCAAGAAAATAGCATGAAAACAAAGTATATATAAAGTGGGGGCAGGTGGACAGGGGGAGGGAAGGAAATAGCAGAGACTAGACCACCCATCGAGTTAACAAATTCTTTTACCTTTATTAGAATACAGGATGCTACCAACAGACTCTCAGCCTCAAAATTAGGCATTAACCAGGCCTAGCCCGTGAGACAACAAACAGGAGGCCTGTCCAAGTCCACGGGCATGGCAATCCAGGAGGGGCTTGAACCTGGGTGAACACAACAGCAATGCCACCAACAACCATTGCACTATGTTCTTAACAGAAACTAGCTAAGAAATAATTCAAAAAAAATTAAAAAGACATTAAAATCTTAAAATCCAGATTTCAAATTTGAAAATTACAATGCTACAATCTGACATAAGTCAACAATCATTTGGAGGAAAAAATGAAAATTAACTTATATTCAAGGTGTGTCACAGTGGATTCATTTGAAGTAAAACGTTTCCCAAGCCCTTCATGAATTTCAACATTTCCAGCCATCAAGATAAAATTCATTCGTTGCGAAAAATTGCATGCATCTTTATTTTGATGTTAGTCAGTAAGTATCAGTACCCTGGCGTGAAAATATTGCTTCAAACCTAACAATTAATGTCCAACAAGACATCACCTGCTATTTCAGCCAATATTTGTCATATAAATTAAACAAAAAAGATATATGAGCAAGAAAGACTTGATTTGCAAAGTGTAACTCTAAGATAGACTACTCATAAGACACATTACAGGGATCAGAAGCTCATGCTACCGAACAAAAAAGGATCGATACTGAAAACTTCCTCCTGATATGCCTTCTCCACATAGCAGGTTCAAGATACAAAATGTTGGAAAACATCTCTTTCCAAAACTACTGAAAACATTAAATACTTTTAATGAGAGAGAATAAGAAAATAGATTCTTAAGGTAGATATCCTTTATAAAACAAGCAAGCCCCAAGAAAGATTGAAGATATACCGCATTCTCTCCGCAACATAGATTCAAGTTTAGGATATGGCCAAACATCTCTTTCAAACACAAATGCTTACAACCTGAAAATTTAATGAGGAAATATAATACCAAAGGTCCCAGAAAATTGGGCCTTGTTGCACAGCCAATAGATTTAGGCACTAAGTATGTCCTAAAACACCACCTACATAACAGATGCAAAGTGCAACTACTAAAGAAATCCTCAGTCCAAGCTTCACACATTGTAAGCTAGCAAGGGTTAATAATAACACCACAAAGGAACCTTATGAATCACTTTGCTGTTGAACCACGGGTTCTGGTGTACAACAGAACAGCCTGACATAGCCAAGTATTCCATGAAACCATTCAGAAACTTCGAAGTCACTTGGTAGGTAACAGAGAATATACAAGCTATCGTACCTAAACACATATGATACATAAATTAGGCTCCAATTACACAATCCCATAACAGAATGTCACCTTAAGTGCATATGACACAACCAATAGGAGATACTCCACATCTAATTTATCATTATGTAACATACAAATTTGCCCCAAAATGCACGCAAGCCATACCAGAGGCAAAAGACCCAGACAAACTTAAAAGAACATTCATTTTGAGCATGCATTTGGAGATTTCTTAAACATACGCTTTGGGCATTTCTGCACATAGGCTGTGTTCACTCACTTATAAAATAACATGCACCAACCACAGTTCATTATGAAATCAATATGAATTATGAATCAATCTCAGTTCCTCACTAAAAGAAGGATATCTCGTCAAGCTGAGCTATACTGAGGTTCTTCATTATAACAGGTTGCATTGATGAAAAGCCTGTTATGAAACCATAGGTAGCTAAAGTTATATGTTTATATTACATAGAAATCAGCTAGACAACATAGCATATACTAGATTCCAGAAAATGGGATCGTACAAGGGCTTAACAACTCATTGTAATAACCACAAGGCGCATAGAAAGACACAATGGACACAACCTATAGCCAGAAGGCAAATAGCCCATCCTAGCTAAATGGAAGAACACTCAATTTGTGAATTTATTCAATATGGGTTGTCATCTGTTCCTCACTGAAAAAATAGACCAATCTCAGCTCCTTATTGATACAAGTTATGTCTTCAACCCGGAGTTCTTCAAAATTAAGATGAACTAATTTTAGTTTCCTTATTATTGAACTATGATTTGCTAGGGCTGTTTTTTATGTAGTACTAAGTCCAATAAAAGATTTATAATAGCACTTGAATAAACTGGAGAAAGCAACTCAAAAATTCGATAACCAGCTTATAACGCATTCTAACAATCTAACCTTAGAAGCACAGTAGTAATGTAACATATAGTACTGTAGCAATCTAGCCTTATAAACATAGAACATGTAAGTAACAGAAAATAACCCACATTTAATGTGAGTCCACAACACAGGATGGGTTCTAGACAATTCATAAAACTCACAAATATATGACAAATAACCTCTGCTTGATAAACAAAAGAGTATCCAAATTAGGCATAACCTCAACGGAGGTGGCTCTTGTTTCCTTGTTAAAGCAACGTAGAACAATCTGAGTTTCTGATTAAAACAAGGGCATCTCTTCAACCAGGGCTATGCTCAGATTTTTTCTTTTGTCAAAAATTACCTTGGTTTTTATATTAAACCATGAATTGGAATGTTCGTTTCTGGTATAGGATATAGTTCAACAGAAAAAGACAATATAAGGCATTCCAGATTACAGAAGAAACGAAGTGTGTACTCTATTACATGAGGCAGCCTTCAAACTGATTATGACAAGCATAATAAGAATATCTTCAGTACGGCATATATCATACTCAAAGTTTTCAATTAATTTATCCCAACTTCCTCCCAAACCATGGGCTTCCTAAGGCTGGTTTACGCAGCATAAAAATCCAATAAAAAATGCATCATCATTACCAAAAAGTGAAAGAGGGTTAAGGGGCGGCGCTTAAAAAACATCATTACAGGCATAAGAAGCATCCAAACAGGCAACCCGAAGACTGTGAATTACCACTCACGTTAGCCTGGTTCCAAGAGATTTATGGAAATTGTTGAACAAGTTGTAGAAGTATTCAGGATTGACGAGCAATGCCTCATGCTCTGCCAGAGCAGACGGATAAACCTGTTGGTCAGGTGGGTCGACCTTAAACACATTTGGGTACACTTCCTGCTCCGGCGGTTCCACCTGAAACACTCTTGGGTACATCTGCTGGTCAGGTGGGTGCACAAGAAATGCTCCTGTGGGTGACCCCAAATCATATTCCGCATACCCACTTCGATTTCCCGGCAACCCACTTGCCTGAAGATCCATTTTCTGCTCTGTTTCCATTGTTGTCTGAGGGAAAAGGCTTAAAATCTGAGGGGAAGAAGAAGCGGCATAATGCACCTCCATGTTAGCAAAATATAAGGAACACTGTAATTTGATAAATGGGTATTGAAATGCAATATGTGGAGGAGGGTTTGCTTCTTTGTACTCCTAATAAAGGGAATGATCACCACCACAACCACAAGCAGGTCAACAGTACTAATTTCCCAATGTATTCAATTGCATATTTCACCAATTCCCCATAACTCTTACTAGAGCTAGAAAAATACAGTACAGCAGGAGGTCTCGATATAAATATCCAGATCATATAACAAACAATAAGACATATAAGAGTGGCACGTCTCTGCTTAAAAACCTGCTATAAACTCAGTTAAACTTAGAGGACTTCGCTTTTTCTTATCTAGTTTTATTTTCTGGGATTATGCTAAGACAAAAATTTGCCACGCTTTCCTGGCAGTCCGATTGGGCGCATCTAACGGCCACAACCTCCTTGTTTTGTTACCTTTCCTTTTATACAGGCCCATCTCAGCATTTTTTAGATCTTCTTCAAAAAAATATAGTTTTTAATTAATTAAAAAATAGATATAAAACATAACCAAAATTGGAATGTGGACCATCACAAACATTGCTCTCCTTGTCATTCGGAGACTTAAATTATTTGTCATCCTAAACCCTTTTTTTAAGATATTAATTAACAAGATTTGGTGCATAGACAATATAGTTGGCATATTTACACATGTTAGTTATTTAAGAGGGAAGGAGTGGACAAAAAATCATTTTTTTTTCTTTGCAAGGCATATTCAAGTGTAATTTAAAACTACAAAGTCACAACTTTTTGTGAATTTATCAACTACCTTTTAAAAAATTTCTATAATGAGCAATTCCCACCCTTGGGAAACCAGGTTTCTATATAAGGCATCATAACTAACTTTCTCTCTCCAAATCTCACTTGTAATTTTTTAATTTAAATTATTTTTTTAAACAAACCGATGTGGAGGAAGTGATTTTTATAATATTATAAAGTATTTGAATGAAAACCATCCCTTGGAAATATAAGCTTATTACATGTAAAATATATCATCGTAGTATTTTTAAATTATGAGTTTTATGTCAACTTCACTAGATTTCAATAACAATAGATGAAAAGAAATCAATACTTTATTTAAATAAATGATTGAAGTAATTACTAGAGAATATGTTTGGAATTAATGAGCTAGGATTGATAATGGTATTAAAGTATAGGTTTATATTTAAATAAATAATAATGATATCTAAGTTTTAAATTTTGATAAAGAGTTTTTATGATAAATATTATCAATTGATTCTTCAATTTATCTTGAAAATGAAAACGAGTACATACATGTTTTTGATATATATTACAAATTTCTTATGTAATGTTTTGTTTTCTGTGTTTAGAAAATTGATTATCATATATGTGATTATTGATTATACATGTGGATCTAAAACTTCCAAGTGAAGATGATCTCCATGGAAATTGATATCTAGAGTCTCCTACTTCAAAGATGTGGTGTCAATAGACACCATTTTGAAGTTTGCTAAGGAATGAATGTTCTCATTTAATCAAATCTCTTATTATCAAATCAATTATTTGATTCATATGATCAAAGACAAAAAGAAAGTGTGATGCCTAAGATGTTTACATAAGCTAATAATCTAATGTTGATGTTCTAAGGGATGCTTTGTGGCGTTATTTATGTCCTAGATGAATTTTCAATTATCTAATGATAGATATAAATGAATTGGGGTTCATCCTTAAATACAACACCCTAGCAAACAAGATAATAATTTTGATAGTTGAGTTAGTATATAGCAAGTAGTTAGAGGGAGTTGTCTTAAGCTCATAGTTCCAATTTGAATTTGTGGGACTTTTTAATATGACCTATGATAAGTAATAGATAAATTAAAGATCGAGACTAATCTATGATGATGTGTGCAAAAGGAATCGTATTAGGTTTGTGACAATTATTAATTTTAGGTTGAAACGCACTTACTTGTGCACTATTCATTTTATCAAGAACAACCTAGTTAATGCGAGTTCAAAATGAAGGTCAAATGTGCATGTTATGTACTTTTTACCATTACATTTTGCCCCCACCTTGACTTCACATAAACTAGGTGCATGTTAAAGTAAAATAAGGAATAAAACATGGAAGTAAATATAAAGACACTAGTAGGAAGGGTAAAATGAGCATATTCATTTAATAAAGGATCCACACAATGAGTGCTCTCTATCTTAAAACTTACAAAAATAGAAAATTTCAAAGAGTAGCATTTGTCAAGCATTTAAAATAGATATTGACTACAATTGCCTAAACTCAGTTACTAAAATGTACAGTAAAAAGTATAAGGGTTTTTTTTTTTCCTTCAATGGAAATATCATTTTTCCTAAAATAGAAGAAGCTATGTGATTTCATCTATAGTGGAAGTGATCATGAGATAGTTATGGCAGCTATACTCCTCAAGGAATATTAGTTCAATATTAATACCCCCCTCTCCATTTTTTTTGCATACAACGGATGCAATGAATTAGAGGAGGGGAAAAAAAGGATTTTATCATGTTAAACCACATAAGCAAGTAGAATGTGAAGATATTATTGTGTGATAAAAACATGTAAATATAGTACTGTTTGATTATGAAAGCATGTTTGAAATAAGAAGAAAGATTGCCCTAAATATTTCTCTTGGCAAGAAAAAATAATAAGTTCCAATAAATAATATCACAGAAGCATAATTAAATGTGAGATAGATCATGAAAAGCAAGTGTAAATAGGAGTGTGCACTTCTAATATTTTACTGATGAAGACACAAATAAAGGTAAGTGTAAGATGGAAATGTGCTAAAAAATAGACTATTGTATGCAAGCGTGTAAATATATGGAAGTTATAATGTTATTAGATGTAAACATGACACATTTAAGAGAGAATACACTTGTAAGTTTACAAAAACATGAAGAGAACAACATTGATTATAACAAAACAATTACTATAAAGAGGATTTCTCTAAGTGGAAAAAATGACAAGCTAAGAACATAAAAATAAGACATTATACTTAATATGGAGGTGAAATGATAATTAAAGAAGTAATAATGTGAGATTCTTAATAAAAATTGCATAATCAAAGGTCCAGGTGAAAGGATTGTTGCAAGGTGTGTGCCCTTGGTCTCCTTGTGTTGTGCAGCACAGCGCTCAAGTTTGTGACATGGCTTAACCACCTCCTGTGGATTCTATAAGTCTAGTGGTTGTATCGAGCATTAACAAGTCGATCTTTTGGTGCAACAACAATCACACTTGTAATAAGTGGTATTAGAGCTTGGTCACAGGTTCAAACCCCATCACTTCTACTTGGGGGGACTATAGCAAGGTGTGTTCCCTTGGTCTCCTTGCTATGCAGCACAGCGCTTGGGCTTGTGACATGACTTAACTATCTCTTATGGATTCAATAAGTATAGTGGTTGCATTGGCATTGACAGGTCGATCTTTTGATGCAATGACAATCACACTTGTAAAAAAGATAACACAAGATAACATACAAGACATAAGGAAGGGATTGGTCCATAAAATAGGACGGATCATTCATACACCAATTACCAACTTATTGAATTGATAACAATTTTGAATGTGAGAGTAATAAAGGACTAAAGTATTTGAAATAATTAAAAATAAGACAAAAAGTAGATAGTTATAAATCATTAAAAAAAACATTGATAACTTGGAGAAATCTCTCATGGGTAAAAATTAGAATTGTATGTAAACACTCATTCAAGTTCTTAAATGGTTGTTGCAATTGATCTTAAGTCATGGAAATTCTTAAGATCTATCAATCACTCTAATACGATCTACTAAGACCAATTGTAAATTCACATGTTATTTCCCAACTTTCTACTACATAATATTCATGAATATGAATACAATACTCTCGCTATAATTTCATTACTTGAGTTATGATACATAATTTCTCTATCCATATATAATTTTAACCATTTAAAAAATATTTGTATTTTCTTTATAGAAGCTAAAAATCCTACCAATGGAGAAGGAAAAACTAAAAAGAAAATAGAATACCAAAATATGACAACTATTATTAATAACAGGATTGTCATTTTGGCTAGACCAATATTTTTGTATTCATCACTTTTGTGAATCAATAAATTCATCACAAGGACAAAAACTATCTTTCATTGATTTCTTATCAAATAGAACCTACTATTAATGTCCCATCTCACCATATATTTACTTCAACATCAAGTAAATGGTCTATTATCTAAAACTATATAAATAATCTTAAAAATGAAACTAATTTTAATTCAATTAAGGAGATTTTAATCGTAAAAGATAGAGACTTAAAGTTAAGAGAAATAGATGCCATTATCATGTATGTCACTTCACCTTAACCACAATATGAAAGCAACCTAAAAATATAAGTACACTCTTTCTCTATGTAATTAGAAGCTACAAAGAAAAGTTTCTTGAACTAGGAGTTACAGTATAGAGATTAGTTCTCTATTGAAAATACAAAAGGGTTGTTTCATATCTTCACATAAAAATTAGGATCTCAAGATATTTCTTACCACATAAAAACCACCAACATGAAATGTTTCCCATCTGGACAACGCAATAAGATTTCCCTCTCCTATAAACAATTTCTTTACTAATCATGCAATAAGGGCTATAAAACGTAACTTTACATATGTCTATGGGGTAAAATCTACTAAACTTAATTAATAATATCACCAATAGTAAATTTAAGGTGGGAATGAAATTTGAAACCTCTTGGCTAGGATCGAGAATGAGGAGTACAACATATGGCAATGGCTAATAAGTTAGACTGATAAACTAGAAACACCCACTAGAGAAGTACTCATAGAGAGACTATGCAAAATTTATTTCTCTTTGACAAATATGAATTTTCCTTTGTTCTCAAGCATGATAAAACTTGAAGTATGTTTATAAGTTCCAAATCAATATAGATCTCCTAATAGTTTTCTTACCCTAAAGACGGTACTATATGATAAACATGTGAGGAGTTCAGGATAGAATTGCTAAAGTCAATTTAGTATATAGGAGTGATCAATATGCAGTGATTCAGTGAGCTAACTATGGGAGAAATTAGGTTCTCATTTGAATCAGTGTTGGGTTAATAAGACAAATCGTGATATTGCTTTGCATGGGGTGACATGACGTGAGGTGTTCAATATAATTAGTCACATGATACAGAACTATGCATGAGTATAGAGACGTAGTAGTTAGTATAGAGAGAGTGTTAGTGAGTGAGTATGAGTATGTATGTGTAGGAGTATAGAGTGTATGAGTCTGAGTGTAGTAGTAGTACTTATATAGAGTAGCTTATATATATAGTGAGTGAGTATAGACACTATCTCACTCACTCACTACTCACACTCATATATAGAGAGAGAGTGTGAGATATATATATATATATATATATAGATATATATATATATATATATATACCATATACTATATATATAGTATATATATACATACACACATCATATATATAATATATATATAGATATACATATATGATATATAGATATCTAGTATATTAATATATATGTGTGTGTGTATATATATATATATAGATTAAGTATATATAGGTATATATACATATAATATAATATAATATATACATATATATAATATAATATATATAGTATTATATATATATATATATATATATATTTATTATATATATATAATTTGTATATATTATATATATATATATATATTATATTTTGGTATATATATATATATATAATATAATATATATAGTATATATTTATATATATATAAATATATAATATAT
>BSBK01006970.1:0-72500 GCA_027943335.1 Chamaecyparis obtusa | reverse complement strand
TTGAAACCTGAGCAGAATTTCTTCGCTTCTTCTCTCCCTTGGAGTGCTCCTTTTGGATGACCTATTAAGGGGTGGGGGTAATCCACTAGTGGTGCTCTTGAATGGCATGTTCTTAACTCTTCTAAGAAGTTTCTTCATTTGGCCTTTAGCAATTTCTTGAACTTGCAATGAAGACAAAGATAAGAAAAAAGACAAAAATGAGAGTTGAGATATTTCGAATGTCGATATAAACCCTTTGAATGTATGGAAAGGTTAAGTGACCAGTTCCCTCCTCCTCCAAAATGCTATACATAGTGCTTGTAGAGATTTTCCAATTTATGTGTAGAGGATGTTGAATGAATTAAAGAAAATCCCAAAGTACACGAACTCTTTCTTGTTTTTTCCCATTTGAGAATAAATGTCCAAACAAATGCAAACATTAGCAACTTCTGACTGAAGTTTTTTTTTAATATTGTAAATTATTAGCGATTTCTTTTGAATAACTGTGCTGAGCGAGGCATGCAAATTTAATGTCTTTTTTTCAGTTGAACAAAGCGAAAGTTAATAAATTGGATTATATGCCTTTCTATGTGTTGACTATCATTCAAAATGCCAAATAAGCGCTTAGACTTTGACAGTCTTCATAATGTTTATATCAAGAGCTATGTATAATGTCAAATATTGAGTATTTTCAATCGTTAGAGTTCATTTTCATTTTCTCCCTTTGGAATGAGCAATGCCATTGACAAGATGTTTTTAGCCAACTGTACATGTCGACTTTTTTGAAACAACTCGGGTCAGTCATCTATTCACGCAACGTCTACGCCTGTATCTCTTCCATGGAAATTTAGTATGTGGGTTGTTTTATGCGGCCGTCAAATGTTGAAAACAATTTATGCAGCTCTATATATGACTAACTCAAATGATATATACGTTTGTGGTTAATTGATTTTTTAAAATTTTGACATATAAACAATATGAAGATTACTGAATGGAATTGATCAGGAAAGATTTACTAATTTTGTAATAATATACAAGCTAGGGACGGTCTTACAAGGCAATCATTTATTTTTCATATTTTAAAATTTTCTAGGAGTTAATTTTCATGTAATCCTTTAAGATTTTGTTTTCTAAGTATTTAAAGTTATCTATTCGTTAATACACAATACATGAAAATACAACTCCTATCTCTTTAATTATTATGTATAAGATTTTCATCACAATTGTATGATATGTTTATGATTCTTGTTGAGAAAATGAATTGTTGAACTCCTTTTCAAAATATTGCATTTAAGATGTACTTAATCAAATTAAGTTGCACAATTAGATAACCCAATCTTTAAAATTGACATAAAATTAAAGAATTCCTCCATAAATTTGTTAATTAATGAGCCATCCACAACTAAACAATATGCATGAGATAAATTAACTAGTTCCTTCTTAGCTCATCTATTTTTAAAGAATTCATTCCAAGCATAGATTTAGTCATTATTCTCATATGCTACTAGATATAACATATTAGATGTCAGTGGTCACCATAATCTCATCTTCATACCTCTTGCATGACATTCCTTATAAACCATATAGATATGAGATACTAGATTTAGTGTCAAGCTATGAGAGGGGAAATTTTCATTGTCATTAATGGCACTGATTAGTCATAAGGCCATGTAACATCCCCTTTAGCTTAAGTTCTATAGAACTATCGGTTTAATGTCACTAGAGTTATGCCATTATAGTTTAAGATACCTTCTTTCTTCAAGAAAATAGGCAAATTGGAGACCCGTGAAGCATTCAAGAAAGTAGAATTATTTTATATAAGTAATAGAACCTCTTTGATTTCAAATAATAAACTCATATTGTCCCTAGAATTCTTATTATGTCTAGGTAAATCAACCTTAGGGTCTACCTAGTCTTGCATTACATTAACAATGTCATTTTATTATAATTATTATTTTCCAACAAAAGCATCTGCCATAATGTGTGTTATGACAATGTAGAATATCATTAAATGATTTTAGAATAATAATAATTATGGGTTCCTTGTTATTGTTGAAAATATTATATCCTTTTAAATAGCGTGATAAGTAAAAATTTGTGCTAGCATGTCCTACCATGGGAACACATTGTTCAATATATTTTAGTATTTGTGTGTAGATATGAAGACCTAATCTTATCATAAACTATTATTTTTAACCCTTCCTTCTAGCAATTCTTTAAAAAAAATGATAATGCATTAACATTCAATTGGTTGTGAGGTTAGTAAATGAATCCTTGTATTATATCAGTATAGTGAAGATGTCTTATTTTCTTCTTTAAATGTAGTTCTATATATAAAATTTCATGTTTATTTATCATTACTGAAATTTTCATTTACTTTTATTTTCATGTATTTCATACAACTTCTATAATCTTATTTAGAATTTTTGTATTATATTTCTTACACATATCCACTTAAATGTTGTTCTCCCTCCTTTACCAACAAGAATACTTCTCTTATCCATTTTATTTCTTCAATTGACTTCTATAGTAACTACACTCACACATCACCACACATTACCTATGCAATTGAATATGCATTTGAAGGTAGCTTATTACTTTCTTCTAAGAGCCATAAATGTAGAAAATAAAATTCACCCAAAAAGTTGGAACCTTATTCTATGATTGAAAATTATGTTATTGTTGACAATCTCAATAAGAGATCTCTTACATAACTTAGCTATTAAAAAAAACACATCAAAATCATAACACAAATGTAAAACATAAAAGAATAAAAATTGACACAACATATTTTTAACACTATTGTAAAACATATTTTTTATTTACAAAGAATCCTTACTAAAAGATGTCAGTAAGAATAGCTCGACATAAATCACATTTAGACAGTACTCCTCTCACACTTGATTGTACAAGAAATCAGATAAAAACTAAATGTGCCTTTCCCTAAGATAATCTACTCTCATTGGGTCAACACTCTATATCATATTCTTCGGTTACCAACCTTTGCCACGTTCATTCAATGCCATTAGATTTATTCAGAAAAGGCTACGTTGAATGCATTAAACAAGATTCCAACTCAAGCACGAATAAAAAAAGAGGGCGTATGTTTCCTTAGCTTCGAATTTTACTTCTTCGATAAACAAGACCCCAATTAAAAAGAACGCAAGAAAACATCTAACAAAAATTCTTCCAAAGTTGCATTCCTAATTGTCTTATATCACGAGGTATGCCATTGACAAATCATCGCCACCTTATTTTGAGAGACTTAAAAATTGTTGACATTTTAAGGATTTTACCATCATTTAATCTTTGAACATGTGCCCCATTTGTTCAATGATGGTTTGTCAAGACCATAGAATCGGTCAGGGTTCAAATCCCCGAATCAGTCATTGAAAGCAAATTGTATTCAATCACAAGGAATATTTTTGCGTGCCTTATTTTTTTCTATATTTGATGATATCAAAACGAGATTGCTGTATTCACACAACTATGTTATAATGGGCTGCAATGTTCTTGAAACCCTAAAGAAGATGACCTTGCTGATGCTTATTTTCCTCAATTCGATATAATTCAATATTGGAAGAGCCAATGCATGTAGAACTCTTAATAGAATTTCCATTCAAGGTTTAGCTGACACTATCTTAGTGAAGAGAGAGGATAATGAGGCAGAAAGTCAAATGGGTTATTCAGTATTAAAGCTGAATATACCTGTCATTAATACATACATGTTGGACCTTTGAAATCTAGTGGAGAATCACCAGCTACATTAAAGAATAAGCTTCCTTCTAGGCCAAGTCCATCTGTCAAGTCTAATGGAGAATCATTAGCTAAACTAAAGGATAAGCTTCCATCTAGGCCAAGTCATGGTATTGGTCACAAGCATATACATGGTGGACTTGTGAAGTCTACCAGAGACAATAGCTATATTAAAGAATAAGATTCATTCTGAGTCAAGTTCTAGTGTAGACCATGAATTTATACACATTGGACATGTGAAGTCTACCAGAGACAATAGCTATATTAAAGAATAAGATTCATTCCGAGTCAAGTTCTAGTGTAGACCATGAATTTATACACATTGGACATGTGAAGTCTACTAGAGACAATAGCTATATTAAAGAATAAGATTCATTCTGAGTCAAGTTCTAGTGTAGACCATGAATTTATACACATTGGACATGTGAAGTCTAGTAGACAATGAATATCTATACCAAAAAATAAGCTTCCTTTTGGGTCACATTTTGGTGTAGGCCATGAATATATACATGATGGACTTGTAAAGTCTAGTGGAGAATCATTAACAATATTAAAGAACAAGCTTCCTTGTAGTTCAAGTTCTGTTGTAGGTAATAAATATATGCTTATTGTATGTGTTATACACTGAGTTTGCACCTTTGTCTCAAGCTCTCTTGGTCTTGATAACTCAGTATAACATGAGAATCATCTCTAGGTTGTGGGACCTTTGCTAACTGAGATGAAACCTCCAGGTTCTAGGCTGGTTCCTCTTGGATAATCACCCTAATTTGCTTTTAGACATAAAAGTAAAACTTTTGGAGGGAAAAGGGATAGAAGGAATGCTTGTAAGGGAAATGACTTGAAAGAAAACTACCTACTAGGTGATGCACCGAAACTAGGGTTTGGATCTCAGTATGTAGGAATGAAATCAATGAAAAGTTCAGGTCTAGTAGGTCACAACTTACTGAATAGGCTTGCATAAATATTTCATAAGAGGGTCTGAGAATGAGGCACAACTTATGACCTGCAAATAGACATTCACTTCTACAACTTAGTGTAGGATTGACACAAGACTGTTAAGGGGGTTGAGGTATACCCACAAGAACATCTATATCAGATCAAACACAGTAATACACAAAATTGCACAAAGCAAGAGGGATCAGGAACCCTAAAATAACATTGAAAACATGCACATATTTTGATCCAATAACAGATAATCCAAACAAGGAAGCATAGGGACATGAATGATTTTCACAAAATACCTCTGCAATATTTGAATCATCAATGGGAGAAAATACAATTGTATGAGCCAGAGGGTAGGAATGATACCACAGATAGCCTTTAAGAAAAGATAAACTTTCTTCTACAAATTGTCCAACTCCTAAGCACTAAAGGCTCCAAAACAATATATATATACCCTTGCACGCAGGAAAGAGTAAAAAATTAACCCAACTAGGGTTACAGATCTACAATAATATCAAACCCTAAAGGTACACTGATTATTCATCATGAAAATCGCTGAGAACACCAGCCAACAGATCAGATCTTTCTCCTTGCATGTTGATCCCGGACTGAGTCCACCTACAGACACAACATCTTCGACCCATCTACCCACCTGCAACTCCACTAAGCCATGAAAGCTTCAAATCCGATCTATTTCCCTGGAAGAGGTACTATTTGAAAAGGTGGTGCCAACTCCTTCTAGCACTTCCTGGCATGAAAACATGGCACAGTACCCTACAACGCTGACCAACGGTCACCTCCATCACCCTCTCAACCACAACTATCCTAAGATTTAAACTCCCGAGCTAACCGATGTCATGCACGGCTGAAAGAATGCAAAACCCTAGCAAATCCCTTGCAGAGATATTTAAATTTAAACTTTAACGGCTAGCAGATATATTTTAAAACATGACCGTCGATGCAAAATCTTTCCCAATAGATGAACGGCCATGATGCGCTGAGAAAGAACACCTAAAATTCCCTTCTGACAAGTCAACTACCACTGCGGCAGTCAACAACCAATAAAAATCAAGCGAATCAACATCTCTGACAAGTCACTAGATCCACGTCCTTGAGGACACCATCAGACGGCTGTCGCTATACTGCTATGATAACGATCGAGCACTTTGGATCCCTGGTATAATGACAGCTACTAGATCTAACCGTGCTTTACCCTCATTAGAAACCCCTGACCCCACAGGCCCACTGACATCAGCCACGTTGCATGTCAAACAACCAATCAAACTACACCATTTCGAATACACATAGCAACCTTCTAACATCAGACCGACCGCTTGAGATACCAATCTAATGGCAGGCATATGATCTCATAGCCCCAAAATATTCCTTACGCTTTTACACCAGCCACTGGATCCTTACTTCCCGAGGACCCTTTGACAATGGACCCATGACAAATCTTGTCATCACCACATGGACCAACCTAATTTGAGCATGTCAGCATACAAGGACCCACCGAAGGAAGTTCTGACACAAACCAAGATTGGTGGCTGTCATAAGATCTCAAGCCTTGACACAAACCCTTGAGAACACACACCGTCCATCGATCCTCTGCGGATGTCAGAGCCTTTGACTGTTGAAAGAGGCCTGGCCCCACTGACACATGCCGAATCACCAGACCATCGATGAATCAAGAGATGTTAAATAGGATGAGGTGGCACTGGTCCCACTGACACATCGCAGCATAGGAAGAAAAACAAGATTGACAGCTCTCTCTATACCACTGATCATAACACACACGCATCTTTGGCTTGCAGAATGGTGAAGGTCGTCAGATCAAATTGACACTTAAGCCCAGGGAAAAATATTTATGCACCGAGACTTAGGAAGAACTAAACCACCAAACTTAGGGATTATTTTGTGCACATGCAAATTAGGACAACTTAAGTTCCTAAAAAGGTAACATAAAAATATAACAAGGCTTACAGTTTATTTGGATTTTTGAACACCAACGGCTAGTTTTTTAAAAATCTTTCAACTGCAAACCAAGGAGTAAAATAAATTGCAGAGGCCAAAGAACCAGGAATAAATTCATGAAAATTTTAGGGATGGTAGACATGGTAAAAATAGAGGCTTGGGTATAGTTTATAGCCAAACTTGAATGCATAGGGAAATTTGGGTAACATTTTGGTGATTTTTGCTGGATGTCAGCCTGCCAGACATGGAAAACCGGTGACCTTGAACATCCATTGGGCATGGGGTCATTCTAAACACAAAACTCAAAATTCTCTCAGAGAGGTAGAACTAGAATTGTGCTCAGAGCACTTCTTGAAAAGCAGGAAATTAAACTAGAAATCAGGGAAGTATTTACAAAAGTCTACAGAGAGGGATTAACCTCAAAACAGGGCTTCAAGTGGAAACCATTAACTGAGATAGGCAAGGCATCTCCTTCCATATTTGATAGTTGAAAACCATTGGAGCCCCTACATTTTGTGATTACAAATGGCCCACCCCAAAAGGAGTCAAACTTTGTGTGCCTGCCAGGTCTAGACCTGAACTCATCCCACTTGAGGACTATGTCTCCAACCTTGAAGTTTCTGACCTTGGCTCTTTTATCAAAGCTCTTCTTTGTTTGATTCTGATGAAACTCCATATCTTGCATTGACTTTCTTTTGAGTTCTTCTAATTCCATCAATTGAGCATATCTGATCTATAAGGGATCCTTTTCATCAAACAGGGCATATTGAGTAGCTAAGTCCAGAGCTGGTAATTCTGTTGAAATGGACAATTTAGTCTCTTTTCCATACACTAACATGTAAGGAGAATTACCAATGATTTTTTTTGGGGTAATTCTGTCTAACCACAAGGCAGATTTGAGCTTTGTGTGCCAATCTCTCTGATTCTCTTGAAAGGTCTTCTTGATTATCCTAATCAAATTCTTATTGGTGGATTCTGCCAAGCCATTGCCTTGAGGGTAATAATTTGAACTAGTATTGAGATAGATGTCATTCTTGACTACCCACTCTAATACTTTGAGGCCTGTGAATGCTAAGGCATTATCTGAAATCATAGAGTCAGGAGTGCCAAACCTATGAATTAAGTCATCATAAAAGCTTAGGACAACACTCTCATTGGCTTCCTTCAATGCAATTGCTTTTTTCCATCTGGTGAAGTAATCCATTGCAGTAATTATCCATTTATGTCCTACACTAGATGGAGGATTGATCATGCCAACGAAATCTATACCCCACCTCATGAAGGGCTGCTCTGTTCTGATTGGTTGTAGAGGCAAGGTTGCAAGCCTTTATTTTCTTGCAAACATGGCACACTTGATGCATTTCCTCACATAATCATGACTATCCTTAAAGATAGATGGACAATAGTATCCAGCCCTAAAATTTTTTAAAGCAGTAGTCCTAGGAGAAAAGTGACCTCCAGAAGGTCCATCATGAAACTCACATAGGACATCTGCTATCTTTTCTGAACCTATGCATCTTAAAAGGACACCATTGTGATCCTTTCTAAAAAGAACATCATCAATCAACACAAAAGGGATAGATTGTAACCTATAATACCTCCTTTTTGCTGAATCCAAACCTATAGGACATTGTCCTATCTTCAAATAATTGATCATATTAGGAAACCAACTTGTTGCCTTAGCTTGTTCTTTTGTAGAATGCACCACCAGAGATGCATTCATTTGCTCTGATTTTTTTGAACTTTCATCCCTTGCCAAATGTTCACAAAGAACTCTTCCTCTAACCAGTTTGGTAGTTTGAATATCAATGTCATATTCCATCACCTTGGTGATCCAACCAGCTCTTTTTTCATTCAGGTCCTTGAAAAGAAAAAACTCTTTGACACTTGGATGAGTAACTTTTAAATGTACCTTGCTATGAGTCAACAAATATCTAAACTTTTTAAGGCTCTTCACCATAGCAAGCACATGTTTTTATACAAAAGAGTATCTCTATTCATACTCTTCTAAACCTTTGCTAAAGAAAGCAATAGGCTGCTCCAATCCATCTAAATTTTCTTGAGTCAACATTGCAGATATAGCATCGTGACCTCCATAAGCATAAAGGATGAAATCCTTATTGAAATTCAGGTTTAGGAGAGCAGGGGCTTCTGTTAAAGCTTCTTTGATAGCTTGGAAATTGACTCTCCCTTCTTTGGTCCAACTAAAAGCTGAACTCTTCTTTAACATGGCTGTCAGAGGCTTGAGTAGATGTGCAATGTTAGGCAAGGATCTCCTAACAAAATTAATCTTTCCTATGAAAGATTGGAGACTTTTCTTGTGATGTGGTAAGGGTAGCTCTAAGATAGCTGCAATTCTCTCAGGATCCACTATAATTCCTTTTTTGGATACTACACATCCCAACAATTTCTCTTCATGAACTGCAAACACACATTTCTTGGGATTAAGAGATATCCCAAATTCTCTACACCTTTCAAAGATCTTTCTCAAATGTTTGATATGATCTACTACATGCTTTGAATAGATAGTTACCATCCAAGTAGACCAACACAAACTTGTACATTAGGCTCTTAAAGGCCATATCCATTACCTTTTGAAATGTAGCACCTGCATTTGACAAACCAAAGGGCATCTTTTGATAAGCCATGGTTCCCCATTTGGTTGTAAATGTAGTCTTATATTGATCTTCTTCATTAACTAAGATTTGATTGTATCATGAATAGCCATCCAATAATGAAAATATCTCAGATCCAGAGACACATTGTAAGATTTGTTCCATGGAGGGTAGTGGATGGCAGTCTTTTAATGAGGCCCTGTTAAGATCCCTAAAGTCAACACATAACCTCAGTTCCCCATTCTTCTTCCTGACATGAACAAGGTTGGAAACCCAACTAGTATGCTTAATGGGGTAGATGATACCACTTTCTATCAATTTGAACACTTCTTTATGCATAAGTGGCTCCAGCTTGGGATTAACAAGCCTTTGCTTTTGCCTCACTAGTTTGGCATTTGGTTCTAACTCAATAGTGTGCTGAGCAAGGGAAGGATCAAAACCTTTGAGGTCCTCATATTTCCATGCAAAAATATCACTGAATTCTTTGAATAACTGAGTGCAAGCTTGCTTCTCCAATTTAGTGTTCACTTTTCCAAATTGTAAGCTCTTACCTGGTTCCAACTCTAGTTCAGCACAATGTTCTTGTTGAACTACCAGGCTAGCTTTTCTTTTCTTAACTTCATCATCCTTATTGAAGAAAGTCTCCAAAGTGACAATACCTCTAGGCATCTTATTGGACTTGAGTTGTATCAATTGATCACCATAGTTTTGAGATAGCCTATCTTGATTGCACTCTGAAAAAACATCTTCTTCAAACAAGAATTGCAGAATTTGTTCATCATTGTCAAACACCTGCCAATTGACCTCATTATCAGGAATAGAGGGTCTGACAATCACTTTGATATGCTATTGATCCATTTCTTTTGAAATGCTATTTGGGATGTCATATTGGGATCCAACAGTAGCTAATCTATCTGCATTTTGATTTAACTTTCTAGGGATAGCAACAATATTGAAAGCATGAAAACCTTAAATTACATCCCAAACTCTATTTTGTATGCTTTCATGGTATCATTTTTGGTTTCATTTATCCCTCTCACTTGGCTGACAACCAACTCACTATCACCATAAACTTTTAAGGCCTTAAGCCCTCTTTTTCTAGTCCATTCTAGTACATTGACTAGACTTTCATACTCTACAGTGTTGCTAGTGCAGGAGAAACTAAATCTAAAGGCAGTATAATACCTTTCTCCTTTTGGGGACACTAGCATAGCACCACCACCAAAACCATGTCTACTTATAGCTCCATCAAAAAATAGTTCCCAAACCTGATTGCTCTAATCTATTGAATCAATACTTTATTTGAAAAGGCTTGGCTCTATGACTCCACCTTCTTGTATCAAATAGCTTCCCAAACCAAAATTCCAAACAAGACTTTCTTAGGCCTTTGAAGCTCTTTCATCTAGAAAAATATTAGGGATTTTTTCTATCTTTTTGCTTGCTTCATTAATGATTTGGAAGTCACTGCTATCAAATATAGGGCAGTTCACATTGATGGTGTTGGACACATATGGTTCTATATGGTGTGCTACTAATGGTTCTGATTTAATTGTGACCTTGGTCCCATACCTTGTATGAAATAACATGTGATACCAATCAGAAGATAGATAACCTCCTATCTTAGCAGTAAACTTACTTGAAAGACATATAGCAAATAATGCAGGGAGGTCTATGATATATATATCAAGGAGGATTGAGAAATTAGGACTAGCATGAAGGATTAGACCGGTATCCTTAGCCACACCTATAGTATTGACTGAGGATCCATCAAGTTGGGTAACCTTCTTTTGGAAGGGCTCATATTTTAGTCCTAATTGGTCAGCTACTTTCTTGGGCATTACAGTGCTAGTAGCTCCACTATCTACCATACAATTATGTACTAAAGATTCTCCAATGATTAAAGATACATAAATGGGAGGTGGCTTTGAGTTCATACCTTATGTGGCATTGGCTTTGGAGTTGTCACTTGGAGCCTCCTTTTCTTGATCAGTGTTGACCAACATTGACTTTGCAGCTTCTTTTGTAGGTTGAGGAGTTGCTACCTCTGTCATGGCCTTCTTCTATATTTTAGGCTATCTTGGAAGAGCCAAAGAGTCCCACATGGACATGGTGACATTCACCTTCTTCATGTTGTCTACAATATTAAATGGTGTCATAGTGTGTACTCTTTGTTGTGTCTTTGGCATGATGGGCTCTATCTCTTTGGAATGTTGGCCTTCTTTGCTTGTAATGACAGGAGTCTCCTTAGGTGTGATGGGAGTAGCTTGCTGCAGTGGCTCTGTAGATGTAGTGGCTTTGGAGTTGGAATCCGCTCTCTCCATGTCTTGAGCTCTTCCTTTTTCTCTTGTAAAGGCAACAAAAGAAGCTTTTTCATTGACTTCATTGAAGTCTAGTTGCTCCCAATTGAAAAGGGCAGTCTCATTCTCTTGTGGTTCTTTTTGAGGAACTGACCCACTGGATGAAACCTTTGATTGAGCTTGTGAGGCATTTTGAACCATTAGAGCTTGGTTCATCCATCCATTTGAACATGTAGCCTAATTATGAGGCTAATTACAAGGAAAAAACCATTCATTCTCCATTGCCACATTATTTTGACTAGGAACCATATCTGTCACTGGATTACCAAAATTTAGAGGTGCAAGGTTATATGGTTGGAATGGTCCCTGATTAAAACTTTGTCTTTGTCCTTGATAGCCTCCTTGGTATGGTGGGCTATTTTGTTGATAAGGCTATCCTTGATTTTGATATTGCTCATTAGGACCTTGGCCTTGTGTCTGAAATGGTGGTCTGATTCCTTGACCTTGCTTCTTTAGATTTGTAACTTTTTTAGTCAAGGTCTGCAACAAGTTAGTCATTTCTTGTTGATTGCTTTGTTGGCTATTCTTTATTTCTTGTAACTCTTGAGAGAAGCTTGTTGTTAACTGTTGGCCACTAGTGCTAGCTTGGGGTGCCAATATGGTGGGAATAGGGGTAAATGGGGGTACTTGGGTAGGTGCAATGGGTTGTAGGATTGGAAAAATGGGCATTGGAGGCCTTCTAGAAATCATGCCTACTTGAATCAAACAATTTTTAGCCCTAACAGCTATGTCAAAAGCTTGGGGTAGAAAAGTACCACCCATAGACTAGATCATGATAGAAATTTGACCATTTAGGCTTTGTAAATAGTAAAGGAATGCATGGTTAGCTGATGGTCTCACTGAGACTGAGATTCTATTCCATGTTTTAAGGAATCTACTATTGTAATCTGTCATTTGCTCTTGAGGGTCTCTCTTAATAGTTGTTAACTGTTCAACTAGAGACAAGTTATCTAATTTATCCTCAAAATGCTTACTTAATGCATCCCCTAATTCATCCCAAGAAGTAATAGAACCAATAGTTAGAGCTCTAAACCATTCTAGAGCCCTACCTTTTAGAGAGGCTACTAATAACTTTGTGGCTACATCTTCTTGAGTAATGTTGTGTATGTTACATATGGTGGTCACATCTCTTATGTGCTCAAAAGTAGTTTTCTGCCCTTCACCAGTGAAATTAGGTATGCTCTTAAGTGCCACCAAAGGCACATCATGATGTTGAGCAAAGGCCAATGGGCTGCCTTGGTTGAATGGTGCAAAAGCAAACTGTCTTGCCATTGTAGAATTTGGAATCTGAAGATTTACAACTATATGAGTTGTATTTGTTGCTTGATTGGAATCTTCTTCTAGATCTTTGGTTAGAGATCTGCCTCTTCTTCTATAATGAAAGGGAAAAGGTCTCCTTTATAAAGTATTAGGAGGTGTTGATTAAACTCTTCTTGCAAGAGGTGTTCTTTGAGTTGACCTGCCTTTGTGACCTCTCCTTGAGGGAAACTTTGAAATTGGGTAGGCTTTGAGCTTCTCGTCTCAATCTTTCTCATAAAACTCTGAACAAGGTAGCCTCTGATCTTTGAATAGTGGAGTCGCTAGATATATTTGATAGAATGACTTCTAAAAGCCTACACTATGCAATATGCATATCAGAGATAGCATATCTTTGAATTTGAATAACTTCTAGTCCCACCGGGTGTGCCAGAATTTGTTATACACTGAGTTTGCACCTTTGTCTCAAGCTCTCTTGGTCTTAATAACTCAGTATAACATGGGAATCATCTCTAGGTTGTGGGACCTTTGCTAACTGAGATGAAACCTCCAGGTTCTAGGCTAGTTCCTCTTGGATAATCACCCTAATTTTCTTTTAGACATGAAAGTAAAACTTTTGGAGGGAAAGGGATAGAAGGAATGCTTTTAAGGGAAATGACTTGAAAGAAAACTACCTACTAGGTGATGCACCGAAACTAGGGTTTGGATCTCAGTATGTAGGAATGAAATCAATGAAAAGTTTAGGTCTAGTAGGTCACAACTTACTGAATAGGCTTGCATAAATATTTCATAAGAGGGTCTAAGAATGAGGCACAACTTATGACCTGCAAATAGACATTCACTTCTACAACTTGGTGTAGGATTGAGACAAGACTGTTAAGGGGGTTGAGGTATACCCACAAGATCATCTAAATTAGATCAAACACAGTAACACACAAAATTGTAGAAAGCAAGAGGGATTAGGAACCCTAAAATAACATTGAAAACATGCACATATTTTGATCCAATAAGAGATAATCCAAACAAGGAAGCATAAGGACATGAATCATTGTCACAAAATAACTCTGCAATATTTTAATCATCAATGGGAGAAAATACAATTGTATGAGCCAGAGGGTAGGAATGATACCACAAATAGCCTTTAAGAAAAGATAAACTTTCTTCTACAAATTGTCCAAGTCCTGAGCACTAAAGGCTCCAAAATAATATATACATCCCCTTGCACGGAGGCAAGAGTCAAAAATTAACCCAACTAAGGTTACAGATCTAAAATAATATCAAACCTTAAAGGTACACTGATTACTCATCATGAAAATCCCTGAGAACACTGGCCAATAGATCAGATCTTTCTCCTTGCATGTTGATCCTGGACTAAGTCCACTTGCAGACACAAAAACTTCGACCCATCTACCCACCTACAACTCCACTAAGCCATGAAGGCTTCAAATCTGATCTATTTCCCTGGAAGAGGTATTGTTTGAAAAGGTGGCGCCAACTCCTTATAGCACTTCCTGACATGAAAAAATAGCACAATACCCTGCAACACCGACCAGTGGTCACCTCCATCACCCTCTCAACCACAACCATCCTAAGAATTAAACTCCTAAGCTAACCGACGTCATGCATGGCCAAAAGAATGCAAAAACTTAGCAAATCCCTCACAGAGATATTCAAATTTGAACATTAATGGCTAGCAGATATATTTTAAAATGTGACCGTCGATGCAAAATCTTTCCTTGCAGATGAACGGCTGTGATGCACTGAGAAAGAACACCTAAAATTCCCTTCTGACAAGTTAACCACCACCATGGTAGTCAGCAACCAATAAAAATTGAATGAATCAGCATCTCTAACAAGTCACTGGACCCATGTCCCTGAGGACACCATCGGACGGTTGTCACTATACCACTACAATAATGATCGAGCACTTTGGATCCCTAGTATAACAACAGCCATGAGATCTAACTGCGCTTTACCCTCTTTAGAAACCCCTGACCCCACGGGCCCACTGACATCAGTGACATTGCACGTCAAACAACCAATCAAACTATGCCATTTTGGATACATGTAGCAACCTTCTGACATCGGACCCACCGCTTGAGATACCTATCTAACGGTGGGCGTATGATCTTGTAGCCCCAGAATATTCCTTACACTTTTATGCTAGCCATTGGATCCTTACTTCCTGAGGCCCCTCTGACAATGAACCCATGACAAATCTCATCATCACCATGCGGACCAACCAAATTCAAGCATGTCAGCATACAAGGACCCACTGAAGGAAGTTCTGACACAAACTAAGATTGGTGGCTCTCGTAAGATCTCAAGCCCTGACACAAACCCTTGAGAACACATGCCGGCCATTGATCCTCTATGGATGTCAGAGCCTCTGACTGCCGAAAGAGGCCCAGCCCCACTGACACATGTTGAATCACCAGACCACCGATGAATCAGGAGCTGTCAAATAGGATGAGGTGGCACCGGTCCCACTGACACATCACAGCGCAGGAAGAAAAACAAGATCGATGGCTCTCGCTATACCGTTGATCGTAACACATGCACATCTTTGGCTTGCGGAATGGTGAAGGCCGTCAGATCAAATTGACACTTAACCCTAGGGCAAAATATTTATGTGTCGAGACTTAGGAAGAATTAAACTGTTGAACTTAGGGATTAGTTTACGCACATGCAAATTGGGATGACTTAAGTTACCGAAAAGGTAACATAAAAATATAACAAGGCTTAGTGTTTATTTGGATTTTTGAACACCAATGGCTAGTTTTTTTAAAATCTTTCAACTGCAGACCAGGGAGTAAAATAAATTGCGAAGGCCAGAGAATAGGGAATAAATTCATGAAAATTTCAGGGATGGTAGACATGGTAAAAACAGAGGCCTGGGTATAGTTTTTAGCCAATTTTGAATGCATAGGGAAATTTGGGTAATAGTATGCACCTTAAAATTGTCACCTAGACTTTGGGCCCCCATTCAGTAATTTATCAAATCCCTGAATCAATATTTTCAAAAAGTCAACATTTTATCAATTATATGAATTTCCTTGATCAAATCCTATTTTATCATTTTTTATTATTTGCCTTGGGCTAACCATTTTATCCTAAAGTATTTATTTATTAAAAGGGGAGGAAATAAAAATATCCCACCTTTTCCTCTTATCCTAAGTTGCACAAATAAAGTACTATTCTTATTTTATAAAAAGAAGAAAAACACTTTTTTTCTTATATGGACACAAAAGTCAACTCTTATTTTCTCATTGAAGGATATTTGTGCACATAGATTGCTCCTTTTTGATGCTACACACTTGATTAAATATTTTGCCTCTTAATCTCCATGGTCCATTCTTTCTCATTTTTTATAAAAGAAGAGCTCTCTTCTTCATTTTCATATGCAGTTTTGAATACTAATGTTATGCTGTAGGTTTTCTAGGTCACTTTGGAGCTTTTGAAGATTTGGAGCATTATTGGCTTTTGCATCTACATACTATTCTAGTTTCATCATCATGGAATTCATAGTATAGATTTCCTTTATGCTTTAGATTACTTCATCTAGTTTAACTAGGAAGGCTTGGTAATACTTGTACTTTCCTTTTCATAGCATAGCTTGTACTTTCATTTCCATAGTTTAGCTTGCATCTCTCATTTCTAGCTTGCATATTCATCTTAATCTAGTTTGCATTTGCATTTCATAGTGATTCTTGGGGATATTGACATTCTTTCCCTTATCTTCATTTGAATCTCTCATTGTGTGGTTGACTAGCAAGGTCATTAGCTTAATAGCTCTAGCTGAGAGCAAATTTTAAATAATCTTGCAACTCCATACATAGAGAGCTCTAGGTCACTTTCTAAGGTTTCCTATTCATGGATTCCCTTGGATATAATGACTTAGAGAAGTGCACCATTTGAGTGTGTACATTTTTGGTGCCCACGGTGAGGCAGAGCATTATTGTTTTGTCCTTAATTTTCTTCATTTCCATCAAATTTTCATCAAATTTTAGCTTCATTTTTTGTTCTTGGATTTTTCAGTCTTAGATTATTGCATGATAGTTTTCCAGTATCATGCAATAGTTTGCGTGTGGTCATGTGATACTTTACCAGTTAAAAGTATCACCCAGTTTGAGACATTTTGTCACCTTGTTTGAGACATTATGTCACCTACAGTAAAGCGAAGTATCACCCTGGAATATATTATCGCCCCGGTATACTATAAAGTATGACACAATATTTTTGGTGACTGTACTATCACCTGTACCTGACAGTGAGTTGTTTTTTGGTTCTTTCTTGCTGAATTTGGATCTAGTTAGCTTGCTAGTTTAGTTTGTTGTGGTTAGATAGATTTAATTTGCAGATTTCATTTGGATTTTAGTTTTTCTAACCTTGTGGGGCTAACAAGTTGTGCTTGCAGGTGCTCTCATTGCTTGAAATATTTTTCCAAAAGAAAGCATGTCAAAGCTTCAAATGCACAAGGGCTACTAATTGTTTTTGCAAGGCTGCCCAAAGCATAAAAATAAAAAAAAAAAGTGATTGTTATTTATTTCATTTCAAGTGTGGCAATTACTAGTTGTTTCATTTCATAGGAACATAATATCATGTTGTAAGAATTCTTGGGTGGTAGGAGAAGTATGCTCTTCACCCTTGTGGTAAACCAGAAAATCTTGACTCATCTTTGGATTGTGAAAGAAAGAGGGTAATTGAACATTTGCTTAGTGTGTTTGGGAGAAAACTTTGAGATAGGGGAGTATGCTCTTCACCCTTATGGTGAAACAGAAACCTTGAACCTCATAAGTTGATCCACTCTCTATTTAGTTTTTAGAATCCTTTAGTGGGCCTGCTCTTGAGCAATCAAGAGGAACGACCCAAGTGGGGACAAGCCTTTTGCCAGCTATTCCAACCCACTATAAACTCAAGGCTATCAAGGACACAAAACCTTGGTAGATGTAGTACTTGTCTTTGCTTGATGTGAGTACTTGTGGGATTGTGACCATGAGGAAAATGTTGAGCAAGAATGCTTAAGGTACTCTTGTGGCCATGAGGTCTGTTACTTACTGCAAGGTAAGGAGTCCTTTTGGGGAGCAAGAGGGGTACTACCAATGGAATCCCTTACTAAGAACCATAGATAGAAGCCACCCTATTTTTCTGCTTAGCTTCTTGGTGCAAGGATTGATCCAAGTGGAATAACCCAGATCACCCCAAGATTACTCACCATCTGTGTTCCTTTGGTTGTGTCATTGGCACTTCCATGACAAAGCCAATATCTATTGTGGGCAACCACTTTATGTGAGGCAATGGAGCATCAAGTGTGGGCCAAGTTGTTAAGTATTGAGCCATTGTCTTTTTAGGTTAAAAAGTGCTTGAAGTGTTCTCATTGTGATATACCCGCGTAAACATTCTTACATATTCAACATCTCGGTAGTGCTCATAGAAGTTTTTCAATTTTGATATCATAATTTCTTGTCTTGGCAAGGTTTCTTTTGCCCTTGTTTCAAGTGTTTAAAGACATGTTTGATCACTTACTATTTGCAAACCTGTCAATTTACTGCTATTACTATGATTGAGATAAAAAAATGAACCCTTAAACTAAAATTTGGACCAAATTGCCTTAAAAACTAAGATTTTGATACTCATTGGTCAAGAATCGTATGACACTGGAATAGTATCACTCTCTGTGCTGGAAAATATCATGTGATAGCTCACCCTTGGAAAACTGTCACCCTGCTTGCTTGGAAACTATCGCTCAGGCTACCTGGAAAGTATCGCCCCACTTAACGCGAAGTATCGCTTGGTCTGAAACTATCACCTAGTCTAAAACTGTCACCTTGTTAGCTTGGAAACTATCACCCAGAATCTTTTTGTTGTCTACCTAATTCAGGCAATTTTTAGTCTTCTCTTAGTTGACCAGATTTTAGTAAGTTTCATACCTTGCAACTGAAAGCTTATTTGTACCTCAGGTTTCTGGCTCTAGACATCTTGAGTTAGTGACCTTTGACTTCACCAAAGATTTTTCTTGTCATTAGTAAGTTAGGAATCACCCTTGTTGATGAGATTCACCTTTAGATTCTTTGATTGCACACTTGGAGAGTTTGAGTACTCTTTTCTCCAAATCCACTTTCATATAAATTCAATTTCAATATATTTTGCTTAAATCATCCTCCTGATCCATATGTGCTAGGATACTGGAATCCTTTTGTTATGCACCACTGTGGCAGTGTTGATTTATACCTTTTGTCATCTTTCTATCTCACCATATCTCTTTTTGGACAATTGAATATTTTCACTATCCTAGTTTGACAATTAGTGATTCAAAAGGTTATTTTCTCACTAAGGGTCTTTTCTTTCATGCTAGTTACAACAAGATACCAAGTGGGTCAAAGAAAAAAACCTCAATTAGTTTTTGAACAATTACCTTTAGTCCAAACTCATCAAAGGCGAAAGGAGAAGGAACCCATCTTCGATCAATCTCCTAGGAGTGCTTCAAAGGTTTGGTTTAAGCCTACAAGTAGCCTTAGTCAGTTGAGTACTTCTTTAACATCCTCTCAATCAAATATGATATGAGCTATACTTTGACCAGGAGTCAAAGAGAAGCAATAGATCAAACTCTTGATGACATTTTTTAGAGACATAGGAGTAACATGTCGTTCAATGATGACAATCAACCTGAATCACCTCCTATTAATTGAAGATATCTAGATGCTCATCAACGAGCCAAAAGACACTATGCACAAGCTCATCAAGATGTATAGTCACAACATGAAGACTAAAACAACCAATCTTGTGATGCTCATGTGAATGTAGCTAACTTGTTCAATCATTCAAGGCCAAGCTCTCCACTAAAAATAACTACAAGATATACAAGTGAGAGGCTAAAAAGTATTGAGCGAGAAAAACAAGCCTTCTTAAATGAACAAGCTACAAAAGAAGAAAGATTTAGGCTCCTAGAGGAGGAACAACGAGCCTTGTTGGACATAGAGAGAAGGGTCACACAAGAAGAAAAAGATAGGCTCCTAGCCCAACAACTTAATGCACAATTCAACAATAGGGGTACCAACAGTGGGACCAACTCCCCACCATCTACTCCCTTGGGCACCCCATGAGGCAGAAAATATTCAAGGTCACCATCAAGATCTCCTAGTCCTAGAGGAAGGACTTTACAACATGCTCACTATAGGAGACATACACCTCCTAGGAACTCAAGACAACCCTCTCAACATGGAGGAACTAGTGAAAATTATGAAGCTCAAGACTTTATGAGAATACAACAAGAACTACTTTTTCAACAATATGTGGAGAAATATGTTGAGCAAAATAAGGATAAGTTCCTAGAGAGCTTAATCAACAAGGGTGTGAGGGTCCCTTATAACTTTGATGTGGATAAGAAAATAAAGAAATAGAGCCCCTCACAAGAAGAATAAATTAAGAAAATCAAGAAGATGATGGAGAAAATGATGGCTCCCAAGAGTTCCTTCAACCTTGATTCTATTTGTCCTAATCCTTTTGATAGGAGTGTGAGCATGACAGATTTTCCTAGGAAAATTGAATTTCCCCAATATGACAAATATGATGGTAATGGTGACCCACATGATCACGTGCGTTAGTTTTATACTATGAGTTTTGAATTTCACTATGAAGATTCCTATGTGATGAGATTATTTCCAAGGAATCTAAAAGGTCAAGCTATGGAGTGGTTTACCAACATAACCCCTTCCATCAAAACTTTTAAAGAACTGGTCCATAGATTTGTGCAACATTTTGCCTACAACTTATCAAGATCAGTCACCATGCTCGATTTGTGTAATTTGAAACAGAATCAAGGGGAATCCTTTGTTACATTTTTACAAAGGTGGAGATGATTGTGCTCCCAGTATTCTAGGATGATTGTTGAACATGAGAGAATTGATATCATTGTGAGCAATTTAGTACTTGAGATGCGGTATGAGGTTCAAAAGATGGTCTTTGATTCATTCAACACCATGGTCCAAACCACATGTAGAATAGATGATGTCTTAAAAGAGTAGGGTATTTTGACTAAACAACATAATAACAACAATAGTCAAAATAATAACAACCATCATAAGGACAAAGGCAAGAACTCACACTAGAACAAGAATAAACAAGTAGTCAATGATAGAGTTGTTGACTCTAACCAACCAAAGGATCAAGGTGTCCTTCATTTATCTAGTGTAGTTCAAGCTATGAAGCTTAATACATCCTCTAACCAAAAAGAGAATAAACAAAGATATCAAGAAAGACCTAAAAAGGAGAAACAATAGTTCTCTAAGCTTGGGGACTCTTATGAGGATGTTTTCAAAATGCTTATTGATAACAATCTTGCACAACCACAAGATCTAGCAAAATTTCATATACCTGACATTAAGCCATATTGGTGGAATGAAAAATTTTACTGCATATTTCATAATGGCATTGGACATGACATAGAAAACTGCTAGAAACTTAAACATCTCATTCAAGATCTTATTGAAAATGGAAATCTTGAGATTGATGGGTTGAAAACCAATGCAGATCACAAATTGTTTAAAGAACCTTTACCTAAATATGATAAGGGGGAAACCTCTAAACCCAAAGATGGAAAGGATGCAATCAACTACACCTATACAGTTGTAGAAAATGTTATCAATATGCTTGAAGCCATGGATGAGAATGTCAACATGATGCTAACCAAAGATTCTCATATTCATGATGTGGACTCTCCTATATTTGATAAGGATCCCATGGTGGTGCTTAGAGGTCCTCACTCCCAAATGTCATCTCAAGCTCTTAATGTTGTCACTAGAAGCCAAGGTCAAGGTCCTGTGGTCATTAGAGGTCCTAATTTTAACCAATCTAGCAAACCAAAGCAAGTGACATCCAAGAATGTCACCACCAAGTCAGCAGTTAATCTAGAAATGAGATACAATCTCGTTGATCAGTTACAAAGAACACTAGCTCAAATTTTGATTTTTGAGCTCCTAGAGTTATCTCCAACACATAAGCATTTTCTTGAAGATGCTTTGTGTATAGCTAATGTCCCTAACAACATAGACATTGATCAATTCCAAAACATGGTAAATCACCTTGCCAACCCACATTACCTCACATTCTTAGAAGAAGATGACAAAGCCTTGAGCCATCCACATAATCTTTCCCTCCACATTGAAGTCATGATTCATAAGACCCATGTTAGGTGTGTGTTGATTGATGGGGGTGCTGGGCTCAAAATTTTTTCCTTGAGTTTGTTGAAAATACTGGATTATTCTGAAGAAGTCATTGATACTCGCAAGAAAATAACCATCAAAGCCTATGATGAGGTAGAGAGAAGCTCCAAAGGCTTGGTCATCCTTCCTGTCAGGATTGGTCCCATTGAAAAGGACATTTTGTTCCAAATTGTCGATACTGGTCCTTTAGCATATAATATTCTACTTGGTAGACCATGGATCCATGACATGCAAGTAGTGTCATCCACCTACCACCAATGTGTCAAGTTCCCCTATAATGGAGTAGAAGTTTGTATACCCAGGGATAGCACATTATCTATTAATGCAATTTCAGCAGGAACCCATGTTCCTCTTAATCGGGAAGTAGAAAATTTTGATGCAACTTTGGCACAATGTCAAAATAAGTTCAAAACCATAGACCTTGGTATGGGGGGTTATCACATTGACTCCTTTACAAAGCTGCTAGTCTCACCTAGGTCCTATGGTAAACCTTCACAGGAGATGCATCCCTCATCCTCAGCAATGACTTTGTTTGATACATTTGTAGAGTCTTCAATACCCATTCAGGATGAAAAAGAGGAAGTAGCTGTTAGAGACTGGATTTACAAAGAAGAAAAATACAAGCACAATGAAAATTTTTCTCCATCTCCTAAGAATTATGGGAGAGGATACACTTTGGTCAAGAATATGGGCTATCTAGGACATGGTCCTCTTAGTCACAGATTAGATGCCAGGGCCGAACCTCTCGACCATGCTCTTTTTGGATGTAGGTCTAAGAAGACAGTTGGTGTAGGTTTTGAAGATCCTAACATGAAAATTGTTCCTATCCTTGCTGCGATGGATAGTGATGATGAATACACACCCAATTTACAAAATCAATAAGATAGGTGTGAAGATTGGGTCCCTTCCACCAATCTCCTTTGGGGAGATTTAGATACTACAGTTGACAACCCAATAGTTATAGAACTAGAAGAAGAACAATCCATTATTGAAGATCATGTTGAGGATCCTATTCAAGACACAAATGGCATCCAAGAGGGTGTTACCCTTGGTGACATCAATGCTTCTACGTCAAGGCCTAACAAATATGGTTGGTGTAAATACCCTAGCTAAGATTCAGATATAGACTCACATGAGTATGAGTGGGAGAATCTTTCTAATTTTTCTACAGTTGACATGGATGTTGTTGTTGTCCATACATATAATTCCCAATCTGAGGTAGCTAACGAGTCTAGTGTAGGACTAGAGGATTGGAATCCATGAGTCACTTTAGTGGACGATGCTTTGCTTAGTAGGATAATTCCTGATTTGGGTACCTTAGAGGGATACTTGATGGATCCTAACTCTACAATCACTAGAGATGATGCCATTCGTATACACAATATTGAACCAATCATTGACCTACCCCTTTCCAATCCTCACTTAATTGATTGGTCTCAGTGCTATCAAGAGCCTCAACTCCTAACTTTTCAAAATGACTATGAAATAGCGTGTTACCTAAATGCCCTTGAATATGTAGTCTCTTCCACCAGTGAACCAACTACAAGTATGACAGAACCAAATATCAAGTACCTCAGTTACAAAATGAAAAGAAAAGAAAACAAGAATAATGGTTCTGATGGTGAAAACCACTATGTGGCGGTGTCAGAACCCAAAAAAGTAAAAATAAATGATGTATCCAAAGGTGAAAACCTCTCTGAGGTGCCTAAGGATGAGGTACTTGATAATCGTCCAAGCTATTTTCAGGACAGGTCTTCAATACTTATTGAGCCTACATAGCTAGTTAATCTGAATACACTAGAGGCTCCACAAATTGTGCATTTGGCTCAATCATTGTCAACACAAGAAAAGGAGGTATATACCAAGTTCCTACAAAGAAAGAAAATTATTTTTTCTTGGACTTACTCAGACATGCCAGGATTGGACACTAGTCTCATTATGCATCATTTGTCCATAGCTCCAGGAATCAAACCAGTAAAACATAAATTGAGGAAAATGCATCCTCACATAGCTCTCCTTGTCAAAACTAAATTAGAGAAGCTCCTTAGTGTAGGATTTATAAGAGCCATTGATTATGCTGAATGGATATCCAATATTGTACCAGTTTCAAAACATGACAAGTCCATTCATGTTTGCACAGACTTTAGAGATCTTAATAAAGCATGCCCAAAGGATGATTTTCCACTTCCAAACATAGATATGATAGTGGACATGACTAGGGGCTATGAGATCTATTCTTTGATGGATGGCTTCTCTAGGTATAATCAAATCAAAATAGCTCCTGAAGACCAAGAGAAAAATGCATTCACTTGTGCATGGGGAACCTATTGCTGGAACATCGTTCCATTTGGATTAAAAAATGCTGGAGCTACATATCAAAGAGATATGACTACTATTTTCCATGGCATGATGCATAAGAACATGGAAGACTATGTGGATGACACCTTGGAAAAATCCAAGAAAAGGGATACACACCTTGCCGATTTGGAAGTAATTCTAGATCGTATGGAATAGTTTCAACTCAAATTAAATCCAAAAAAGTGTGCATTTGGAGTCACCTCTGGCAAACTCCTAGGATTTATCATTTCAGTTAAAGGAATAGAGGTAGACCCAGAAAAATTTCAAGCAATAATGGATATGCCACCTCCTAAAAACATCAGTCAAATGAGGAGTCTTCAAGGATGCCTTCAGTCTATAAGGAGGTTTATTTCACAATTGGCTGATAGAGCTCAACCCTTTAATAAGACTTTTCATAAAGGGGTTAATTGTGGCTAGAATGAGGAATGTTAGCAAAGCATGGATCAAATCAAACAATACTTGGCTAATCCTCCAATCTTAATGCCTCCTATCCTAGGAAAACCACTTCTATTATATGTCTCAGCAATAGAATCTTCTCTGGGGGCATTATTGGCTCAACTTGATGATACTGGAAAAGAAAGAGCCATATATCATATCAGCCATACTCTTGTGTCATATGAGGTTAACTACACTAGTATTGAAAAATCTTGACTAGCGGTGGTGTTTACTTCCCAAAAGTTACGACATTACATGCTTGCGCATACAATACACCTCATTGCAAAAATTGATCCTCTAAAATACTTGCTCGATAAGGCTGCTCTCATGGGTAGACTTGCTAAATGGATGATGATTCTTTCAAAAATTGACATAGAGTATGTTGAGCATAAGGCTATAAAAGGACAAGCCATTGTAGACCAATTGGCTGATTTTCCAATTTGAGATAAGGCACCAATTCAAGTTGAATTTCTAGATGAGCACATAATGTACATGATTGCAAGAACATGGAAGATGTTCTTTGATAGCTCTTTCATGGAAAATGGTTTAGGAGCAGGAGTGTTGTTTGTTTCTCCTCATGGGCACACAATTCCCAAGTCTTACAAACTATTGTTCTCATGCACAAATAACATTGTTGAATATGAGGCCTTGACAAATGGATTGAAAATAGCTATAGAGTGGGGAATTATAGAGCTGCACATTTATGGGGATTCTCAATTGATTATCAACCAAGTTAATGAAGAATATCAAACAAAGGATGAAAAACTGATACCATATAAGAAAATGGTTGATTCATTGTGACGATACTTCACCTTTGTTACATTTCAATAAATCCCTAGAGAAAAGAATAAAGCAGCTGATGCTATGGCTACATTGGCTTCACTTCTTCAGCTAGAATAGCATGAATCCTAATATGAATTCCTGGTGGAAGAGCTACATTACCCTATTTTTGACTCCTCAGAAAGCCATGTCATTTGTACCTTGGTTAGCCATGAGTCATCCCGCTATGGTGCCATTTATTCATATCTATGTGATGGTACTATTCCTAAAACCTTCAATCATTCTAAATGAAGAAACCTAACCCAAAATGCCTCTCACCACACCCTTATATTTGGTGATCTATATAGGAGGGGTTTAGATGGGACACTTCTTAGGTGTTTAGAAAAGGATGAGTCCAACCAAGTGTTAGTTGACATTGATGAGGGCATTTGTGGAGGACATTCTAATGGTCTTTCCATGGCTCGAAGGTTGCTTAGGGTGGGGTAATATTGGCCTACCATGCAGATAGATGGAATAGCTTTTGCTAAATCTTGTGAAAAGTGTCAGAAACATGGAAACTTGATACATGCTCTAGGTAGGGAGCTTATTCCTTCTATTTCTCATTGGCCATTTCAACACTGGGCCTTTGACCTTGTTGGGCAGATTCATCTGAACTCATCAGGTGGACACAAATTCATTATTACTGCTACTGATTACTTTACCAAATGGGTAGAAGTTATCCCACTTTCTGTTGCCTTAGGAAAGATAGTTTTTTATTTATTTTGAATCATATCATCTGTCAGTATGGAGTGCCTTCTGAGATAATCACTGACAATGGAGGTCAATTTAAAAATAAGGACCTTAAACATCTCTACAAGAAATTCAAGATAAAAAAACATTGGTCCTCCATTTACTTCCCGCAAGGAAATAGACAAGCAGAGGCTTCAAATAAGACCATTCTCAAAATTCTCCATAGAACAGTTCACAAGAGTGGTAGAGATTTGCATCTACAAATAAATCTAGCCTTGTGGGCCTACAGAACGAGTATTCACACTCCAACAGGGGCTACACCTTTTGCCCTCACCTATGGTGCTGAAGTAGTGTTACCTTTAGAGGTAGAGATCCCTTCACTTAGAGTCTCTCTCAAGGGTTTAGTGATAGATGAAGACTACCATGCCATGAGGTTGCAGGAACTAGAACTTCTAGATGAAAAGTGAAAAGCATCTTTTGATCACATGGCAATTTACCAAAAGCGTATGTCCAAAGCATTCAAGAAGAAGGTTCACCCTAGAGAATTTCAAGTGGGGGATCTTGTCCTATGAGAAAACCCTAAGAACCAACAAAATAGAGAACAAAAAGGGAAGTTTGAACCTAATTGGCTTGGACCATACATCATTACTGCAACTTTTGGTACAGGTGCTTATTTACTATCTGATCTAGAGGGGGAACAACTCCCTGATCCTATCAATGTTTTGCACCTCAAGAAGTTATATCCATGATGCCTATTCTATCTGGGGGCATCCTTTGTACATATTTTTATTGATCTTGAAAAAATTCCAAAAAAAATTCATATATGATGTAGAAAAAATCCTAAAAAGCATAAAAAGTCCTTTAAAAAATTAAAAAAAATAAAAAAAAGTGCCTTGATGAAAACCTGGAAATAGGCGCCTTGGTAGCAAAAATACAAAAAAATTGAAAAAATAAAAAATAAAAAATCTCCAAGTGGTGAAAACCTGGAAACAGGTGCTACTTGAGGCCTTTGCACCCTTGTCTTTTAGCATGCGTCCTCAATACTTAGCCTTTCTCCATCATGCCTTGACCTTGTTTCCTTGGTTTTGAATTGGTCTATGTCTTTGTCTAGGGGGCATCACTATGTTAGCTTTGGTCTCTAGGATGCATTGGTCTTTAGGACATTCTTGCAAATGGTGTTTTTCAACACCACCCCAAATAGTGTTTTTCAACACTACCCTAGCGTCAAGTGTTTCTCAACACTTATCAAATATCTTACCCATAGTCTAGCATGATATGGTATTTCTCACTCGCAGATGTGGTACTCAAAGTTTGACTCTATGACCTACACACATGCACTTAAACACTTGACTCGATGAGACTTGTTTGACTTTATTTTCCTTGTGTGATGTCTATGATGATTTCTTTGATGAATGTTCTCTCCCTATGATAGTTTTCGATGATGCATAGCTAGAAGACTGAGGGCATGAGGATATGTTTTATTGCTTTTTCTACTTGTGGGTATATTTTTTTAATCCTAATTTTCATTAGCATTTATGCTTGATCCACTTGACACCTAGGATCTACAAGGTATTATCCTTGACTATTTTATGTGGGTGCATGCTTATATTCATCGTGACTTTCTTGTGTCTTGATGCAAGCATAATATTGCTAAAGCAAACTTAGGTAATCTCATTGCACTAGTCATCTTGACCTACATGTCTTTGGTGCCTAGGTGGGATTCCCACATTCCTATCTGATATCGGTCATATTCATATACCCATAGTCATACTAGTGAGTATTGTATGATCTTACGACGCTACCAATAAAGCTCGATGATGATTATTAGATGTCTATTGGCGTTGTGACCTTGCAAGTCAACCACTTTCATAGTAGCTCACATTTCTAGGTTCATGTTAGATTAGTTTTGCATCTTGCATATGGAGAGAGCTCTCCTTTTATCTTTCATGGACTTGTCAGTCAATTGTGCTCACCTTTCCTTTTCTCAATCATGTCTTTTGCTTCTTGTCTATAGCATTTTGACTTTTTGACCTAATTTTCAAAACACCTTAGAATTGTGTGAAAATTGCACCCCTAGCTAATTTTGACATCTTGGATCCATTTTCAGACTTGAAATTGAAATCCAAGTTCATCTTGATAGTCAAAATCACATTTTAAAACTTTCACCCTCTTCTGTGCAATTTGTTGATCATTTGAGGCCTGGTCCTTCGATCTTCACTAGGGCATCTCATTTCTTCATCCCCATCTCTTTCAACCTCCTAGTCTATCATTCATTTTCATTCGCTTCATCTTTCTGAGGTTTGACTTAGTCAAACTGGGGCATGTCTTCGATGCTTAATGGTTATCCTATCATGCTTCATCTTTGATTGTGATTTCTAGTGCTTTGATCAAGTTTATCTATTTGCTGCTTCTCCTCTACCTGATTTTCATTTTGATTCTAAGGGGGTAGTACCTATCAGCTTTAATCTTTGATTCAGCTTTATCTTTCAGCTCAACTTGAGATTTTTATTTTCAGACTTGATTATCACTTAACAGCAATGGTGTTGGTCTTGTCTTTTGATTCTTATCTCTTATTTCAGACTTGATTATCACTTAATAGAAACGGTGTTGGTCTTGTCTTTTAGTCGGTTTATTTTTGTCCCGGTGTGTTCCTAGAATGATCACACATCTAGATTGTTTTGTGATCCCAAATCGATCTCACATTTCAATTCTTCTTTGACCACATGTGTTCCCAGAATGATCATACATTAGTCAAAGAGGGGCAAATGTATGCACCCTAAAATGGTCACCTAGACTTTGGGCCCCCATTCAGCAATTTATCAAATCACTGAATCAATATTTTCAAAAATTGGCATTTTATCAATTATATCAATTTCCTTGATCAAATCCTATGTTATCATTTATTTGATTATTTACCTTGGGCTAACCATCTTATCCTAAAGTCTTTATTTATTTAAAAGGAATATTTCCTCCCCTTTTAATAAATAAAAATCCCCCACTTTTCCTCTTATCCTAAGTTGCACAAATAAAGCATTATTCTTATTTTATAAAAAGAAGAAAAGCACCTTTTGTCTCATATGGGCACAAAAGTCAACTCTTATTTTCTCATTGGAGGATATTTGTGCTCATTGGAGGATATTTGTCTCATTTGCCTCTTAATCTCCATGGTCCATTCCTTTTCATTTCCTATAAAAGAAGAGCTCTCTTCCTCATTTGCATATCAATCTTTTATGCTAATGTTATGTTGCAGGTTTTCTAGGTCACTTTGGAGCTTTTGAAGTTTTGGAGCATTCTTGGCTTTTGCATCTACATTCCATTCTTAGTTTCATTCATGCATAGTAGCTTCATGTTTATGCTTTCATAGTTTAGATTTTCTTTCAAGCTTTAGAGTAACTCATCTAGTTTAACTAGGAAGGCTTGGTAATACTTGTACTTTCATTTTCATAGCATAACTTGTACTTTCATTTCCATAGCTTAGCTTGCATCTCTCATTTCTAGCTTTCATATTCATCTTAATCTAGCTTGCATTTGCATTTCATAGTGATTCTTGGAGATATTGACATTCTTGCCTGTGTCTTCATTTGAATCTCTCATTGTGTGGTTGACTAGCAAGGTCATTAGCTTAATAGCTCTAGCTAAGAGTAATCAAATAATCTTGCAACTCCATGCATAGAGAGCTCTAGGTCACTTTCTAAGGTATCCCATTCATGGAATCCCTTGGATATAATGACTTAGAGAAGTGCACCATTTGAGTGTGTACACTTATTGGACATGAGAAGTCGAATAGAGTATCAATATCTATGTTTAAGAACAAGGTTTCTTTTAGGCCAAACCCTGGTCTAGTTCATATATATATGGTGGACCTATGAAGTCAAATGGAGAATCAATAGCTATATTGAATAATAAGATTCCATTTGGGCCAAGTTCTAGTGTAGGTCATGAATTTATAGATGTTGGACTTGAAAAGTATAGTGAAGAATCAATAGCTATATTAATGAATAAGCTACAATTCTAGCAACAAGAGAAAAGGTCTCCTCAAAATCAATACCTTCCATCTGTGCATATCCTTTGCAAACAAGTCTATCTTTATTCCTTACAACTTCACCATCCTCATTTAGTTTTTTCCTAAATACCCATATTGTTCTGATCACATTCTTATCTTTATATCAAGAAACTAAACTCCACATCTTAATCTTTTCAATATGATCTAACTCTTTTTCCATTTCCTTAACCCAACATTCATCCTTGCATGTGCTTCGTCAATATCTTTAGATCCCACTTGAGAAATCAAGGAAATTTCATCTCTATTTCTATCATGTCTACCTCTAGTCAAAATACCTTGATTCCTATCATCGGTAATTTTATTTTTTGAATAATTCATCCTTACATAACTTAGAGTCTTTGGATTCTCTTTTGTAGTAGACTCTTGTTTTTCCACTTCATCCTCATTTATAGCTTCTTCATCATATTCTACCGATCCACTCTAATTATAATTATGTGTTTGCGCAATCTAATTCTCTTCTTCATCATCTAATTCATAACTACATGCTCTAGCATGGTTTTGATAACTTTCGTCAACTTTCACATTAGCACTTTCAACTATGTTTCTCAACCAATTGTTAAAAAACTTATATGCCTTTCTCTTTGAAGAGTAACCAAGAAAGATAGCCTCAATACATATAGGATAAAATTTACCTAAGCTTTCATCTCTCTTGACACAACATTTTCTTCCAAATATTCTAAAGTACTTCATATAGTGAATATGACCATACCAAAGTTCATAGGATGTCTTACTAGTTCCTTTCTTTATTTGAACTCTATTCAATGTGTATATTGTAGTACTCGCCACTTCTCACCAGTACATGTGTGGTATATTTCTATCCATCATCATGGTCCTTTCAGTGTCAAGATTAGATTTGTTCCTTCGCTCTATAATTCAATTTTGTTGTGGGGTTTAGGGAGAAAACATTTGTCTTCTTATTTCATTCTCTTCATAGTATGCATTAAATTATCCTAAACTAAATTCTCCTTCTCCTTCCAATCTCAAAAATTTGATCTCCAAATTAGTATCAATCTCAACGATAGATCTAAAGATTTTTAATTTATCAAAATCTTTTATATTTCTCTTTAAAAGTGTAACCCAAATCATCCTTGAATGTGTTAGGAATAATAGTACACAATACAACTGAGAGGGGGGGTGAATCAGTTGTATGAAAGAATATTAAACTTTTAACTTTGAATAGTTGCAATATCATATCCAATGAACACAATGAATGCCAACACAATAACACAATATTTTGGTGTCAAGGAAACCCTATTAAAGGTAAAAACCCAAGTTGGAATTAGCTACCACAAATGATGTATTGAGAGCATAGTATCCTTGTTAGAAGATCTAGCCCTATTAGGAGTTGATTAAGGAATTATAGTACATAGTCCTTGTTAGAGGATAGACCCTATTAGGAGTCAAGAAAAGAGGGGTAGGCTCACTACCCAAAGAAGGTTAAGTCCACCTTTAGAACAGACTATTCATAATACAAGTGTATATGAGGAAATACACAATCGTTGTGAACTATCTGACAAAAAATATGTTTTCTTGATCAATTAAAATGAAGTACATGAAATTCTCTACTCTACATCCAATAGGTACAAGCTCACAGCTTTCACAATCCTCTATCCAACTCATACATATCTTTTCCAAAGAAAATATCTTACATACATACCCTATTACAAGTTACATGATCAAGCCGACCAATTAGGCTTTCCTAATAAACAAAAAATTATATAAATTCTTTCTAAGATACACACGATATCTAAAACATGTATACAATGATTACATTACAACAATTAAGAACTGACATCCTTAATTTACATTCACTAACCAAAATGCACACTACATCTACAAAGTCAGCTCCCAAATAAGTCTTCTCCAGAACACATGCCACAGCTAAGGTCGTCCCACTTTCCATGACTTGTGCTAACCAATGAACATTCTTCTGTACCTTTTCTAACATCTCTCAAGATCTCATACACTGAATACATACCTTATGTAAGATATACAAAAAACATAGAGACTAACTCTATCAACTTCCACTATCACACTCCAGTAACCAGTCTTCACCAAAACATTTGTAACTCGAGCAATATGCAACATTACATGATGTGGTCTTGGATATAAGATCACAACATCTTCATGAACTCTCATCTGACTTCACATATTTTGAAACATCTGTACAATGTTTGTACACTATAATAACTAGTATGTTATCTTCATAGAAACATATGTTGACATCAGTGACAAAAAACTAATGACAACAACAATAGCTCCAACATCACTCAATGTAGTGATTAAATATATTAAATGTATTAACCATCTCCAAAATTCATTAGCAATATCCAACAATCTCACCCTTTGGCATTTATTTCAACAAGATAAATGAGGAAAACACATCTCTAAATGATCAGATTGAAGAGTTGGATGAAAAACTACTCAACAATCAAGAAGCCTGTGAAGAATAGGTTAAAGAGAACAAGCATTTAGATGAAGAACTAAGACAAGAAAACATGAAAATCTTGGAATTAGAGAACATCAAGAAATGGATGGAATCTAAATTAACTAAGGCAAAGAACCACATTGAAAAATTGCACACAGCAAGGATCTTATAGAGACACGATTGTATGCACAGAAGATTAAAGGAGACACTAGCGATATTCGTTTCAATGAAGCACAAAATCAGATCAATGACATGTGAGAAAGAAAGAAAACATCAGAAGAATCTACAGAAGCTAAGAAGATAGGAAATCATACAGAAGCTGAAACTGAACCACCCAAGGAAGAGCACAAGCCGATAAACAAGATTTGTTATGCCTATAACAAGCATGGTCACATAGAAAGAAATTGTAAAGAGGTAAGACCTTTTAATGGTTACTATTATTCATGCAATAAGTTTGGTCATAGACCTATGAATTGTAGATCAAATCAAAAAAATTATAATCAGCAAAGTCAGAGAAGTCATCCTCAACATAATGTAAGAAACTCTTAGAATATTACATGTCAAATATGTAATTATGTTGGTCACATAGCCAGACAGTGCAGTATGGTAACCCACATGAATGCACTGAGGAATATCAGGCCTCCAGTCATTTGTCACTCATGTAACAAGGCTGGACACATCTCTAGGTTCTGTAGAACAAGAGTGCAAAGACAGGAAAGCCCTAAAAAGTTAGAAACCTCAATATTAGAAGAAGTAGGAGAAGTCAAGTTTGTACAAGCTTCAAATGATGTGAGCTTGATTTGGAAGAAAGAAAAGAAGGATAATGTTGATGAAACAATAGAGGATGCATTCGTAATGGATGCACCTCCTATTTATGGTTAAATGACCTTCATGGTCATAGGGGGAGCTAGATTAGCTCTAGACCCCTACACGGCTGGTATACTCACAACTATTTGGAGACTATTTGATGCAGTATGCTAGAGTGCACTATCTGATTGTTAGCAGAAACAAAGAATGAAATTTTCATTTACATTCTATACTTACATGACAAGCATTAATGGTATAAAAGTTTCTTTATAGCCATCAGAGATTCATTATTCTCACATTGCATTCTAAGTTGAGTGATTGGAGAGCACAAAAGATCAAGCAGTTGATTTGAGAAGCATTGAAGTTGAATCAATTGACGAAGAAGGAAAACAATTTGTTACGAAGCCCTAGCTCGATGCATCATCTCAGAAACCATTCAGAAGCATTTAATCAAGTAAGTCATGGCTACACCAGTTTTATTTGATGTTGCTAAAAGAAAGAGATATTTTTTTAAGAGGCATCCATTTAAGTCCACCCTAGATGACCTATAAGGAGACTTTTCAAGAGCCCCAATGGGCATCATGCATGTAGAAGACATACACGTGTATGTATATTGCAAAAAGGAGCCAATTGGGTTAGATAAAATTAGTTCACATCTTGAGACAATGATGAAACTTGATAAAACATTCATAGATGAGTTTGCACACCTAGAAGACCACCCTATTATTGAGTATGCTATAGCGCATGAATTCTATGAGTCCTACTGGGTTAAGATCTTGTTGAGCAAGATCCATGATGACCTATTTTGGATAGGTGAAGTACCAGTCAGAATCACAGCTGACCTCATTCATGAGATGACAAGTTTATCTAATACAAGCGTCATTCTTCCAATTGCAAAGGATGTTAGAAAATTGGTTGAACAAGCCTGCAAATTTGGGAGTGATAAGTGCGGGATGACAATTGAGCCAATTGAGAAGGACATCAAATTGATGTCTATGATTCTTGGTTTTAGATTTCAGCATGCTAATAGGGTCAATAGTGTGTCTGCAGCCACTACTCTTACAGCCATCAGGATAGTAAAGGATAATGGAGAATTCAACTTGTGTGAGATCTTGCACGCATAGTTGATGGATAACATAAGGGCATTCAAGCATGATAAGACCAAAATATTTAGGTTTGGGTCTTTAATAATCTATATGTACTTTGATATAGTTGGGATGGTGTTAGACTTATACCTAGATAAAATTTTACCTATAATGCCTCAAATATCCCTTAAGGCATCAGTTGAGACCACACTAAGAGACTTCATGGAGTTAGAGTTGAAGAATTTTAGGATAAAGATGAAAATGAGATATTGGATACCTAAAAGCATTATTGAAAAGTACAAGGATAGTATTTGTTTTATAGTAGAAACTAATATTACCTGTATGCAGGCTATTGAGCCTAGAACCAAGTGGATTAATCCACTTGGCTATGAAGTGGAAGAGAAAGTCTTGGAAGCCTATGCACAAGTTTTACTATCAGCACCCAAGGATCCTAATGAGCCTAGATGGGGAACTTATGAAGAAAAGACCAGATAGGTAGATGCAGTCCTAAATAGTGCTGCAACCAAGAGAAAAGCTACTAAAATTACATCTGAAATATTGAAGATTCATGGTGTGGCTGAAGCAGACTTGGATAAAGCTAGAGAATAAAAAATAGCCATGCAAATTGACATCACATCCTCTGTGGAAGCTAAGATAGAGAAGATAGATGATCCCAAGATGAAGAAGGTAAAAATTGAGAAAATTGATGACAAAAAGGAAGAAGAAAGTAAAAATATCAGTCCTGCAACCATAGATACAGTTGATGTGGAGTCCATTGAAGGATCTCCTAGGATGCCTAAGAGGAAGAAGCAAACTGCCACAAGCCACACTTTAGCCAGAGTGACAAGAAGCAGAGGTAGAAATGTACAACCACCTCCTGAGGTAGGATTCCTACCAATTCTTCAAGTATTAAGGACTAGAGTCATAGAGGAAGGAAGGTTAGACCAGATATCTAAGTTTTGTGATAGATATCATGAAATTGAAAAGTCTAAAATCCATGATATGCTGATCAAACATATGATCAAGTTCAAGAAGATAGTTCTAGAACTGAAGTCAGAGATTCCAGATAAAGTTTGGGAAATTTTGGATTCCTTGAAAAGACAAGCAACAAAGGAAGACTTCGGAATCAAAGAGAAAATATTGGATGACAATTTTCCAGTATGTTCAATTGATAAGAAACACTTCTGGTAGGTTTGGTGAATCCATACCTTAGAACTAAGATGAGGATATTACACATAATGAACAAGAATTACGAGTAGATAACCAAGGAGATAGAACAAGCTTTTAAGAAAGCATTCCTTGAATAGTGCATGCAACCTTCATCTGCACCCATCACTCAAGCACCTATTGAGAAAGATAAAGAGGCTAAGGTCACAAAAACACCTATGACAGGTCCACAGGACTCAGTGCCCTCAATAATAGTGCCTAGAGTTGAAATAAAGTTTGTTCTCATTACCACAACTCAAGAAGTTAACACAATAATGATTGATAATATGGAGATATCAATGGCAGCCACTAACAAAGACTTAGAAAAACTTGAGGAAGCCTTTGTGAGAATACAAGAAGTAGAAAAACTATGTGGTTACAATTCATCTATGCAACAAGGAGATTTGTTGATTGAGGACTTAACAGGACAAGAAGAAGAAGAGGAAAAAGAAGAAGAACAAGAGAAATAAACTAAAAAGGAGAAAGCAGGAGAAAATGAGGTAGAAAAGGAAACAAGAGATGAACCCTTAGTTGAAATGCCTATGGAGATTAAGATAGAAATGATGTACAACACACCCATCACTCCCATGCCTTCAACATCATTGTTGTCAAGTTTGACCCCTGACACTACAAGCTTGGACTCTTGGGGAGAAGAAGATCCGATCAAGATCAATGCCCTTGCTATGGAGAAAGAAAAGGAAAAACAAGTAATGAGAAAACCTCTATTTTTTGAGTCAATAGACATCTTGAACAATCTACTGCTAGTAGAGAACAAGGTACAAAAAGTGCACTCAGTGGAGGATGTCAGCAACATCCTAACAAGCTTCAAGGAAAACTTCTCCCACCTTGAAGAATCAACAGCTAAGGTAGTAGAAGAGAAGTATCTTAAGAAGAGATTGGATGAGCTAATTGCAAACTTTTCACTTGACCTCAAATCTTTAAAGATTGGTCAAGCTTCACTGAAATAATTTGCAGCCAAAGGAAGGAAAGTCATAGTAGACTGCATGAATCAAGACAAGCTAACTACAGATCTCTATAAAAAAAAAATTAGGAGGTAGAGGCTATGATAGATCAAGTGAGGAAATAATTAGAAGATCCCACTTCATATGTAAACATGTGTAACAATGTCTACCAGGGACAAGTGGACAAAATAGAAAAGATAGAAAAAGAAATGTCTAAAATAAGGGCAAGGAAAACATAACTGAGAAATGCTTGTGTGTCCTCACTAGATGTCTTGAATCAGAACATCAAGGAGATCAATGCCACTATGGTGACATATGATCAAGGTCTATGTACATAATTGGAGAAGATGGAAAAGCTAACATATTCTTTGTGCACCCATCTCCAGACAATAGACACACTAAAGAAATTTTGGTAGAATGAGATTGCTAATCTAAAGGTAGCATATCCGAATGTCTTCACTTTGTAAGTACTTGTGAATACATTGTTTGAGTACCTCTGTCATTAATTTCAAAGTGGGAGTATAGTTTTTATAAGAAATAATATGGAGCCTTGTAAATGATGTAAAGAAAAGTATAAGTACATAAGGGGAGATATAAGTTAGAGTATGTATAAGAAAATTTTGTATAAGGATATAGTTAGTAACTTTTCCATATTACTTTGTTGCCATTAATGATAAAGGGGGAGATTGTTCAAAAGTTCACTATACTAAAGTATTTGACTATATCTAGTTTTTTCATTATGGCAACAAAGTCATATGAATTTTTGGAGTCAGCACATATTGAAGAAGATCAACAAAATGGCTAAGTATGGAAGACTGGACAAACAATAGAGCACCAGGGGATCATAGCCTTAGCGCATGCGTGTATGATAGATTTATGACATCTCCCTAGAAGTTAAGCTCCTAAGTATGTATTCATGCTATGTCTAAGAGTGTATGATGATATGATTCAGTATGAGGAAGTTACAGTCAGATGAAGTGGCACAAATAGTAAGCAATAGAACACGACAGAGCATGGAGCCGACTATTTTTTTTTTTATTAGCACTTATAATTTTGTTCTATACATGCTATGCACCTATTGTATTTAGGTCATAGACATGTAAGTATGAATATATGTAAACATGCTTGAGCCAATTTATTTTGGAAGCGTTGTATGTAATAGGTTAAAGGGCTAACCTAGTAAATAATTTTGTATGCGCATATAAATAAGACACGGGCCCTTGTAATTTAGTATGGCATGAGAAATAGAGTTCACATAAGAAGAGAAGAAGTATGCGAAGAGAAGATAGAATGTGTTAGAGATTTACAAGAGGCTAAATCATCAGCGCACCAAAGGATTTGGTCAGATAAGCAGTGTCACTACACCAGTTCACCTTGCAAATATAGTGTGTATCTGATATCCAAAAGGTTGTAGCCTTCACCACTTGAGCAGTGAGCTCTAGGATAGTGTGTCCCCACCCCTAATAGGGTTAATTGTAAAATAATCCTAACATGGTTTGACCCTTGACTAGGTCACTTTACTAAAGCATTGTAAAGATCAACTCCTAACAGGGTTGCAAGATCTTCTAACAAGGATCATAAAACACTAGTGCAATTCTTAGTGGGTGTTAATTCCCACTAGGGCTTTTACTAATTTGGGTTTCCCTATAATCATATTTGGTGTCATGTGATATGAATGCTTATCTTATTTACATTGATTTTCATTTCAGTATCTAATCAATTAAGTAAATTTTCAAAGAATCAGAGAAATTAATTAAGTATAGAACACTGATTCACCCCCCCTCCCCTCTCAGTGTTCCCAATCCTAACACTTTTCCTTTCATCAATATTTCCTGCCCAATCAACATCAGTATAATCATGAAGTCCAAAGATATCATTCCTATCATACCATAAGCCATATTCAATAGTCCCTTTCAGATATCTAAGTATCCTTTTTGCAGCAGCTAGGTGTGTCTCTTTTAGTTCTGCCTGATATCTAGCCATAATTCCAACAACATTAGCAATATATGGTCTAGTGTGAGTCAGATATTGTAATCCACAAAACATTGATTTGTACTTGGTCTGAAAAACATACTAAGTCTCATCATTACTTGATAGTTTAATACCAGTCACCATGGGTGTACCAACTGGTTTACAGTCTTCCATTCCAAACTTCTTTAACATTTCTTTAAGATACTTAGTCTAAGAAATAAAAATGCCATTCTTGTTCTGAATTATTTTTAGTCCTAGAAATTTTTTTATTTCACCTATCATGGACATCTCAAATTCATTTTCCATCTCTTTAGAAAACTTCTTATAGAATTCATCATTGCCTCCAAAGATAATATCATAAACAAAGACTTCTATTATGAAAAATCCATCTTCACTAGTTCTCAAATATAAATTACTATCAGCATTACCTTTTCTAAATCCAAGGTGAAGTAAGTATCTATCTAACCTTGCATACCAAGCTCATGGAGCTTGCTTCAGTCCATATGGTGCCTTCTTCAACTTTCATACCATGTTTCCATATTCGGATAGAGGAAATCCATTAGGTTGCTCTATATACATTTCTTCTTCAAGGTCCCCATTCAAGAATGCAGATTTCACATCCATCTGATATACCTTGAAGTCTTTATGTGTAGCATAAGCCAAGAATAATCTCACAGTCTCTATTCTAGCAACATGAGGAAATGTCTCTTCAAAATCTATGCCTTCTTATTGTGAATAAACTTTACATACCAATCTTGCTTTGTTTCTTACAACAATTCCTTCTTCATTCATTTTGTTTCTAAAAACCCATTTAGTTCCTATTACATTTTTGTCTTTAGGTATAGGAACTAATTCCTAAGTGTTATTTTTCTTTATCTAATATAACTCTCCCTTCATAGCATTTATCCAAGATTCATCTCTATAAGCTTCATCTATAGTCTTTGGTTCAACTTGAGAAATCAAACAAATTTCTTCTCTAGCCTTTGATCTAGTCATTACTCCCTGATTTGTATTACTGTTATACACTAAGTTTGCACCCTTGTTTCAAGCTCTCCTAGTCTTGATAACTTAGTATAACATGGGAATCATCTCCAGGTTGTGAGACCTATGCTAACTAAGATGAGACCTCCAGGTTCTAGGCTAGTTCCTCTTGGATAATCACCTTAATTTGATCTTAACAAGAAAGTAAATCTTTGAAGGGAAAAGGGATAGAAGGAATGCATGAAAATGAAATGACTAAAAGAAAACTACCTACTAGGTGATACACTGAAATGAAATGAACACAATACAATGACGAAAGTAGCATGAAAGCTCTTAGATCTAATAGAACAAAATCTTTCTAAAAAGGCTTGCATAAGTGTTTCACAAAGGGGTCTAGACAAAAGACACAAATTGTGACCTACAAGAAAATGTTCTCTTCAGAAAAAGGGCATAGGAATGAGACAAAATGACAGGGGGTTGAAGTATACCCACAAACTCATTCAAATTAGATCAAACACAATAGTACACATATAAGCTAAAAGAAAGAAGGGCCCTGGAACTCCAAGGTTTCTCTAACAAAGCTAGTACATCATATACAATAAGAGAAATATAGACAAAGGAAAGACCAGAGGGTAGAAAAAATTACCACAGATAGCTTCTATCAAGTCTGAGATTTCAATGAAAGATCACAAACTGCAAAAGTCAGAGGGCAGAAAGAATACCACAGATAACTCCTAGAAAGAGAAAACTCTTTTTACAAAATGTAAACTCTGAGCTCTAAAAAGCTCCAAAAACATTATATACATCTCCCTTTGCATGTAGGAAGGAGTCAAAACCTAACTAGGGTTTACATAGATTGTCATATAATAATCAAACCCTAACCCTATCAACTCTGATCATAAATACCCATGAAAATATCCAAACTGATCAGATATTTTGGGTGTCCACCTCTGGAAGTTGAAAACCTCACGCCATAACCACGGCCCTATCTCTGCTGAATTGAATCTATCATGAATGCTCAAATCTGATCCTTATAGATATTTGTATTTCAAAGTATAGAAGGCCATAGGTGGCACCAACCTTTAATGCTTCTTTGGTGCAAGAACACCAACATGGTTCCCTGAGAAATCACACACGATGGCTATCAGATCCTCTTCATCATCCTCCCAACTGCAACTATCCTGAAGACATAAATCCTGAGCTACCCGTCACTACATTCGACCAGCAATAAGAAACTAGCAAAGAAATATTTAAATTTTGAACAAAACAAGGGCTAGCTGATCCAATTTTAAATGTGGCCATCAATATCAATCTTTCCCAATAGATGAATGGCCCAGATTGTCTTTGTAATAGTTGCAAGCCCCTTCTGAAAAGTCAAACACCACATCACTTGGTCGAAAGCCAATAAAAAATGAATACCTCAGCAAAATAGAGCACATCGGACCCATGACCCTCTAAGATCTTCATCAAACAGTTGTCTTTATACCATAGCCTTAACTCTCGAGCACTTTTCCTCAATGGTACAATGATGATCATAGATTTTGTTTGAGCTTTAACTTGCCTCATAATCCAAAGACCTCGGGCCCACTGACAAACTTCCACATCACAACCTAGCCGGCCAATGAAATGCAAGCACATCACAATAAGAGGACCCACCTGACAGAGCCCTGGTGATAAAGTAGAATCAACAGCTGGCATATGATCTCATGGGTTAAGAATATTCCATGCGATCATATGACATCCATTAGATCCAAAGTTGAGATAGCATGCTGGGCCTGCTCTGATGTGGCACCACATCACCAACCTTTGACCAATCAGAAGTGACCACCTCAAACTATGTGGCAGTGGACCCACTGACAACTGAAACACTGTATTGAAAGGAAAGATCAATGGTTGACGCATGATCTCATGGGCTAAGAATATTCCATCAGACCATGTGCTAGCCATTAGATCTTCATTTAAACCTTAATTGCAGAGCCGAGACCGCCAAACAAATTGTAACCACTCACCAGATCATAGGATGCTATGGATTAACCACCAGGAATAGGAGATCTCATGAACATAGTTGCTTAGTCACCAAATGAAAAGGGAATATGCTTCCTGATTGGGAGATCTCGTGAATAAAGGGTAGTCACCAAATTGGGAGATATAAGGGAATATTCTATGGAGTCTCAAAGATCTTGGGACTAAGGCTGAGCTTATAAAGCACACATGGGAAAATGAGGTTTAAGTGGCCAAAAAAGGTAACAACAAATTAGAATAGGCCCTAGGGTTTTGAGGGTTTTTTTTTCTATAACGGCTAGATTTTCAAATTAAAAGCTTTGCAAACTAGGGAGTTTGGATAGTTGCAGAGACCAAAAGGAAAGGCAAAAGACCATGAAATTTTCTCAGAGGTTCAATAGGGTAGTCCATTAAATTTTTCCCAACACCATAATGTGCCCTTGGTGGCATTAAAGATTCTACCTGATTTCACAGGTGAAGGCCAAACTACTACTTTTGAGCACATAAGAGATGTGGCTACCATCTGTAGTATACACAACATCACAAAGGAGGATGCTGCCACCAAGTTGTTGGCTGCCTCGTTTAAGGGTAAGGCCTTGGATTGGTTTAGAAGTTTGGCAGTTGGCTCCATTACTTCATGGGACAGACTTAGAGAACTCCTTAGCAAATACTTTGAGGATGATTTAGACTCTTTGTCTCTGGTAGAGCAGCTCCAAATTATAAAGAGAGATCCTAGAGAACAGATGACTGATTTTAATGGCAGATTCCTTAAGATATGGAATAGGATTCCAATTAATGTAAGGCCTTTAGTAGACTATGCTTTCCTTTATTTTTTGAGAATCCTAACAAATGATATATCTGTCATGATTCAATCTTTAGGAGGTACTTCATTACCTCAGGCTTTTGACCTAGCTGTAAAGGAAAAAAAATTGCTTAATTCAGGCTGCTATGATAACCCCAAACCCACCCATGCCTATCTCTCCCAATCTTCAGCCCACTACACCTCTGCAAATGCCTCCATTTACTGCCATACCTACATTAATAGAGCCTCAGGCCAACACTAGCTATGGGGAATCCATAGGTGACCCTTCTGAAGGGCTACTCAAATTAAAAAGTAGTCAACGAGAGGTCAGAAGTGATCAACAAGAAACAAACCAAGAGATGATGAGCCTACTGTAGGCTGTAACTGAGGATTTGATCATTTTAAAGGGGTAGAATTAGGAGGATAGGCCACCTTATCAACAACAGGGTCAAAGTCCTAGCTAGTAGTGCCAAGCTTAGGAGCAACCATATCAGCAAGGTAGGCCACAATATCAAGAAAAGAATCAAAGCAAAAGGAAATATTTGGTAAAGAGGCCTTTCCATCCATATAATCCAATCAGGAGGAAATTCCCAACGCAAAGCATCAAAGTAGTTGGCAGTCACCTAAACCCATTTTTTCGGAAGGAGGCTACACATTTTCCACTTGTTCTCTTAAACTATGAGCTTCTTGATGGAGAAAGGTCAAAAGTGTTACAACAAGAGATAGTGTCCTCTCAAGCACATCCCCCTAAGGATGGGATGCAACAAGCACCAAGACAAGAAACTCACAAGGTTCAAATCTCAAGTTTCTTACCTAAGCCCATTCATGACCCTATCCCAAATTTCTAGCCACCTCATCTTCCCCTTATAAAGGAGACACCTAAAATTTTTCACTTCCTAAGTGATAGTGAGCCAATCCTATAGCAGATAAAGCCCTATGAACCAATTCCTAAAGAGCCCCCTACACCTCATAACATTTTAGGCCACCAGAAAGAAGATGATTTTTATCTTTTAGGTGTACTTTTTCATGATGATCATGAGGAACAAGTAGGGTTATTACATCAAGATGGATTAGAGAAGTCATATAATGATAAGAAAGAAAGTGAAGAAGGTGAAAGCCCACCTAATCTATTTGAAGAGATGCCTTCTTACATTGAGCAAGATGAGGTAGTACAAGATTCACTATTTGAGCCCTCTGATTGTGAAAATAAAGATGATACGGTTGCTGCTGACTTAGAGCAACACGATGATTTTGATTTGATAATTAATGCTTTCTGCTCAACTCTTGTTGATGTTCCTTATCTTCCTAAAAAGGATAATGACTTGCATGTTCTTGAAGAGGAGTTTGGAGATCAAGAGGTTAATTGTGTCCCAACCACAAAAGAGGAAATGGTATGGTAGACTATCATAGAGGGACAAATTCTTGATCTTCTTGCTGAAGTTATTAATGAGATGCATCCTGACAATAGGAAAGGGAACCCCAAGTTCACTCTTTCTAGGGGTTTCCCCTTAAGGTGATTATCCAAGAGGAACCAGCCTAGAACCTAGAGGTCTCATCTCAATTATCATAGGTCCCACAACCTGGAGATGATTCCCATGTTATACTAAGTTATCAAGACCAAGAGAGCTTGAAACAAGGGTGCAAACTTAGTGTATAACAATTACCAATAATATTCTTTTCAGGATGGTCTTTCTTTACATACCTCAAAGTCTTAGGAACCTCACTAGCCTCATTTGTATCATCACAAGTCTCATTTTCACATTCAACCTCAACAAGTTCTTCTACTTCTGTAGCAGCAACCTCATTGATTTTTGTAATCTGATTACAATCATACATTCTCTCTTGTATCTGAAACTTGTCATCTATCTTCACATTGTTACTTTAAGTCATCTTTCTCAATCTTAGATTAAAATATTTATAATACTTTCTCTTAGTAGAATAACCAAGGAAAATTCCTTCATCACTTCTAGCATCAAATTTCCCTATCTCATCATCTCTCTTGATATAGAACTTACTACCAAATATTCTAAAATATTTTATAGTAGGAGTATGATCAAAACATAATTCATAAGGAGACTTATATGTACCTTCTTTGATTTGAAATTAGTTCAAGGTGTACACTGCTATCCCAACAACTTCTCTCTAATTTATATGAGATACATTTCCTTCAAGCAACATTGTCCTAGCAGCATCAAGTATAGTCCCATTTCTTTTTTATGCTATCCCATTCTACTATGGAGTCCTAGGAGTAGATGTTTGTATTTGTATTCCATGCTCTTCATAGTATGAATTGAATAAGTTTGAACTAAAATCTCCACCTCTGTCTAACCTCAAACATTTTAGCTTTAAACTTGATTCATTCTCTATTTTTTCTTTGAATAACTTGAATTTATCAAATGCTTCTGATTTCTCTTTCAAATAAGTGACCCACATCATTCTGGGAAAGTCATAAAAAAAAGTATAAAATACCTTTCACCATAGTATGATCTTGTCCTTGCAGGTCTACATAGATTTGTGTGTATGAGATTCAACTTTCTTTTTTATTTATATGCTTTACTTTTATAATTGATTCTTGTCTACTTTCCCATAACACATTCTCTACATACAGTGTCAGATGGTTTAAAAATCTTAGACAAATCTTTTACTACATTAGTCAAACTTGCCTTCACAATGTTATAAAAATTAACATGACAACACCTTATGTGCCATAACCAACTGTCATCTACCTTCACAACAAAACCAGAGGCTCCAGATGTATTCAATTCAAATACATTACCTCTAGATTTAGTACCAATTGCAATCAACTTTCCTTCCTTACTTCTGATAAAATATTTATCATCGTTGAATTGTAATTGAAATTCTTTGTCCATCAGTTGTCCAACACTCAACAAGTTATACTTACATCCATCAACAAGTTGTCCATTATCATTATTAGTCTTTCCATACAAATTAATAGAACCTACTTGTATGATACGTTTAGGAAGATTGTCTCTGAATCTCACAACACCACCATCATACTTCACTAAATTAAAAAAAATTATTTTTGTCTGCAATAATATGATGTGAACAACCACTATCTATAATTGATTCATATTTATTATCAACATGTGATACTAAATCTTTTTCCTCATGTACTAGTTTTTTGATCTTTAATAGCAATAAATACAATCTCCTCAGAGTCTAAATCATCATCATCATCATCATCATAAATACCTTCACTAGCATAATAACATTCCTTATCCTTTAAATACTTAGACTTGAAAAACTTAGGCTTGTGCTTAGGAACACTTGTCGGACATCTAGATGCAAAATGACCTACCTTATTACATGAAAAACATTTCAAAGGTAACTTTCCTTCAAATTTACCCTTACCTCTCTTTTCTCTTATATTAATCAGTGGAATAAGTTCATCCATCTTTCTTTCCTCTGTTGGTATATGTTCCCATTCCTCAGCATATTCACCAAGCTCTTCTTTTAGGTTCTCACTGCTAGTGCTCGAATGTATAGACCATGTATTCTTGTGTGCAGATGCCTTGAATGCAGATTCAACTTTAGGTATAGTATCTCCTATTTTTGCATCTTCAAAGGTAGTTAGCTTTGCAATCAACATCTCTCTGCTAAAGTTAGGAGTCAAAAGAATAGTTTCTTGTATAGTTAGGGCCTTAGTCTTTTAATCAGGTGTCAAAGACCTAAGGATCTTCACAATGACTTCTTCATCATAAGTGCCTCCAAAATTCCTTATTCCAACCACAACCTCTGTAACCCTTTCAACATAATCCCTAATGATTTCATCATCCTTCATTTGTAGCTTTTCCATTTTTTTCTTCCAATTCTATAACTTTTCTTGCTTGGTATATTTGTCTCCTTCATATAATACTTCTAACATTTCCCAAATCTTGTGTGCCAAATCCAAATCTTTAACCTCAGTAAATTCTCCTTCAGAGAGTGCATTGATCAATGCTTCCCTTATGACAATGTTGTATGAATATACCTTCTTCTCATCATTAGTATCTTTTTCCAATTCTTCCTCATCCTTCATAGCAACTTGATTCTTTGTAATCATCTAGTAGTCGATGTCCAAACATAGAAAATGAGTTTGCATCTTGGTCTTCCAACTGTCAAAGTTCTCATGATCAAATTTCACACTATCCTTCCTATAGAACATCATCTCCAAGATCACATCAAAGTGTTAATCTTTCTCTCTAAGGACCAAATGTTCTGATACCAATTGTTAGGAAACAAATTCCACAATAGAATTGAGAGGGGAGGGGTGAATTGGTTATATGATAGAATATTAAACTTTAAACTTTGAATAGGAGAAATATCAAATCCAATCAATATAATGAATGCCAACATAATAACATAATATATTTGGTGTTGGGGAAATCTTTTTAAAGGTAAAAACCCTGGTGGGAATTAGCACTCACAAATGATGTACTAAGAGTATAATATCCTTGTTAGAAGATCTAGCCCTATTAGGAGCTGATTAAAGCATTATAGTACATAGTCCTTATTAGACAAGAAAAGAGGGGTAGGCTCACTACCCAAAGAAGGTTAATTCAACCTTCAAAAAATAGTGTTCCCAACACAAGTGTATATGAGGAAATACACAATCCTTGTGAACTATCTGACAAAAAATTTATTTTCTTAATCAGTTCTAATGATGTATATACAATTCTCTTCTCTACATCTAGCAGGTACAAGCTCACAACTTTCACAATCCTCTATCCAACTCATCCATATATTTTCCAAAGAAAATATCTTACATATATACCCTATTATAATTTACACGATCAGGTCAACCAATTAGGATTTCCTAATAAACAAACAATTACATAAACCCTTGCTAAGATACACATGATATCTAAAACAAGTATACAATGATTACATTACAACAATTAAGAACTAACATCTTTAATTTACATTCACCAAGAAAAATGTACGCTACATCTCCGAAGCCGTCTCCCAAATAAGTCTTCTCTAGAACACACACCACAATTGATGTCATCCCACTTTCCATGACTTGTGCTAAACAAAGAAGATTATTTAGTACCTTTTCTAACATCTCTAAATCTTGCATATATTGAATCCATACCTTTTGTAATATATACTAGAAACACATAGACTAACTCTGTCAACTTCCACTGTCACAGTCTAGTAACCAGTCTTCACCAAAACATCTGTAACTTGACCAATATGCAACATTACATGATGTGATATTGGATATAACATCACAACATCTTCCTAAACTCTCATCTGACTTCACATGTTCTGAAACATCCATATAGTATCTGTACACTATAATAACCAGTATGTTCTCTTCATAGAAACATATGTTGACATCAATGAGAAAACACTACTGACAATAATAGCAACTCCAACATCACTCAACATAGTTATTAAACATATTAAATGTATTAACCATCTAACCAATGCATTAAAAATATCCAACATAATGATCATCAATATATAGTGAAATATTTATCTCCATAATATCTCTTAGTCCTAGTATGAGCACATAAATCTATATGCACCAATTCTAACAATCCACTTGAAGAATAGGTTTTTCTTTGAAATGTATATTTAGTTATCTTACCCAACTAAAATCTCATATACATCACATTAGAAAGCTTCAAAAATCTATTAAAATATCTCACATCATGTGTAGTACTTATCTTTAAAATATTATAAAATTTTACATGACAACTTTTTGTGCCACAACCAACTGTCATCAATTTTTGCAATCAAGCATCTATTCTCTATTCTATTCAAATGAAGTACATTACCTCTACTCTTGGTACTTGATGTAGTCTCATTTTTGGTTCTTCCCAATAGTATGTACTTTCCATCCTTAAATTATAAGTTACGGCATTTATGAACCCATTGTACAACACTCAAAAGATTATGTTTCAATCCTTCAACTTATAAAAACATAATCAGTATTATTCTTTTTGTGGAGTGTAATCAAACCTCTTCATCTGATAAAACAAGGAGTATTGTCACCAAATATAACACCACTATCATACCTTTCTAATTTAATTAATTTTTTCTCATCTCCAACCATATGATGTGAACAATCACTATCTATTCCCCATTGATCTTTCATTTCAACAAGTACAACTATGACCTTTTCCTCATTCAATAACGTAGGATTTTCATCTCTAATAGAAGTGAACAAAATCTCATCTTCACTCTTCTCTGATTCATCATCAATTACACCTTTAATAGTACCTAAATAACATTTATTACAATGCTTAAGATTTAACTTTCTAGGCTTATACTTCCACTAACTCATTTCACAACAAAATTAGATGAAACTTTACAATGAAAATGCATAATTCAATGTATTATTGGATGCTTTCATTTTTTTTAAATTCACTTCATTCATCAGAATTTTGATAAAAATATTGATCGTTGAAATTATGATGAATGTTAGGCAATTGTTTTTTTAATAAATAAAAGTGAGATCGACAATTTATCTATACTTGTGATAGTTTCTAGTGAACTTAGGGTGATTTTATTGAAACTTAAGATGAAAATAACTAGGAAAAATAAAAACAAATATCTTTATGAAAGAAGTATATTGGCATGAAATTAAATATGATTTGTATTCCAATGTAAATGTTACCCTAATTTCCATATGCATGCAAATTTGGCTAATATCCATCCCCGGGTCTGTTTTTATCCTACCAGGCATCCCTGAAATTTTCATGAATTTATCTCTTGTTTCCTGGCCTCTACAATCTTTTTAACTCTCTAATATGTAGTTAAAATTCATAAAACTAGCCGTTGGTATTCAAAAAACCCTAAGAGACCCTAGACCATGTTCTATTTTCATGTTACTTTATCAGAAACTTAAAGGTCCCAATTCCCATGTGCACAATTTTCCCTTTGGTCACCAGTTCTCTAAGTTCTCTAGCAGTTACCTTTTTCTTTTGGCAAACTAGCGACTACAATGTTTCTCCTGGTCACAAAATAAATTGGCAGTGTTTTAAAACATTTAGCAATTGGGCAAATAGTGTTCACAAGATCTCAAAATAAGATAGTAAAGCCTTTAAACATTAAGCGACTGGGCGAATTTCCTTTGGTCATGTAGTCACTAAATCTTCTGGTGGTCTTTTATATGGGGTCCCAGTAAGAGAAGATCAATGACTGTCATGAATTCACATTGGATCTGTCAGAGGCTTGTGATCTCATGATAGCCGTCGATCTTCCCCTTTTCTCAATGCTTCAAGCTTTTGTGGGTCCACTACCATGGTGTCCTACTTGGAGACTTTTTATTGGTCACGGGATGATGAATTGTATTTTGTTAGCAGGCCCAAGAATGTCAGAAGCTTGAAAATCTATGGTTGGCATGTGTTCTCATGAAATGTGTTAGAGGTATGCGATTATAAGACAACTGTTGATTCTCCTTGGTGATGTAACTCTTCATGCCTGGTGGGTCCATTTCTATGTGTATACAAATGGTGGCTTCTCATTGGTCCACATAGTAATGATTTGGCATGTGTCAGTGGGACCAAGTTTCCAGCATTTTAGAAGGCTCTGATATCTATAGAGGATCAACAGCTGGCGCATGTCTGCAAGGAATCTTTCTAACACATGCGATCATGCACCCGCTCTTCATCTTACTTTATCTTTTGGCTCTGTCAGGTGGCTCCTCTTTTTTGATGTGTTCACATGCGATTGGTCCACATGGTGATGACTAGATTTTTCAGTGGGTTCATTTGTCAGAAGGGGTTCTGGTTTAAAGAGATCAGCGGCTGGTGCATGATCTGGAGGAATATTCGGGGGCCATGAGATCATGCACCTGCCATTGGATTAGAATCTTGTTTTCTATGGGATCATGCCAAAACTTGCTAAGGTGTATGCCTATAGAGCAATCAAGGGTGAATAAAAGAGTGACATGTGGCATTTCTGGGCCCAGGGTTAAGAGTTTTCCATGAATCTGTGACTAAAGAGCTTTTCCATGTTCACCGGACTTAACTAGGGTCAACAAAAGGTTTAAACCACTCTGCAACTAAAGAAAAATTGGAACTCGAGGGAGACTTAAGGTTAGTTTTGCAGTCAAGTGCCCAGCCCGGGTAAATAAGGAAGATCTGATAGTCACATTTTAAAGTAAGATTGATTCTTGAATACCAACTTTTGATAGGGATTTTTAGCACCACCTGTGACCGTTTTATCATTTTTTAAATTCAAATATCTCAAATATCATATTTCAATAGTTATGGCAAGACTGAGTTTCATTTAGGTAGATGGATCATGGCAACTAGATTTTTGCAGGTATAAACATGAAATGGACATGCAAACATAGATACCTGATTAGCTGGGATATTTTCATGTGCATTTATGGCCAAATTTGACAAATTTAGGGTTTGATTATTATACGAAAAATTGTGTTACCCTAATTAGATTTTTTTCTCCTACCTACATGCAAGAGGAGATGTATATATTGTTTTTTGAGAGCTTTAAAAAAAAAAAAAGTTTGCATTTTGTAAAGAGAAAAAATATCTTTTCTTAGAAGGCCATCTGAGACATTTTTCTGTCCTCTGGTTTTCTACATTCTGTAACCTCCCATTGATAATTCAGATATTGAAGGTGTTTTTGTGACATTCTTCATGTCCCTTTGCCTTCTTGTGTGAGTTATTTCTTAATGAATTTAGTATTTACATGCTTCTCAGTGATATCTTAGGATGCTTGATCTCTCTTTCTTTCTACAATTTTGTGTATCATTGTGGATTATTTGATGTGAGTGCTTTTTTGGGTATACTTCAACCCCTTAAATATCTTGTCTCATTCCTATACCTAGTTGCAGAGGTGAATGTTTGTTTGCAGGTCATAGATTGTTGTCTAATTCCAAGGGGTGTTATTGTTTGTGAAAGAATCTCTCTTTCCCTGAATAAATCTTTTTATCTACAGACCCTTCTATGAAGTACTTATGCAAACCTATTCAGTGAGTTGTGATCACCTAGGCCTAAGTCTATTCATTGATTTCATCATTTATACTATAATTCATACCATATTTTTGGTGTATCACCTAGTAGGTAGTTTGCTTTCAGTGATTTCCCTTTCCAAGCATTCCTTCTATCCCTTTCCCTCAAAAGATTTGCTTTTCCTATTAAGAAGCAAATTAGGGTGATTATCCAAGAGGAACTAACCTAGAACCTGGAGGTCTCATCTCAATTAGCATAGGTCCCATAACTTGGAGATGATTCCCATGTTATACTAGGTTATCAAGACTGTGAGAGCTTGAAACAAGGGTGCAAACTTAATGTATAACAATTCTGGCATGCTCGGTGGGACAATAAAAGAATCAAAAATTCATGTTTTGTTATGTTATCTCTAATATATAGATTGCATACTATAGACTTTTAGAAGTTGTTCTATCAAGTATATCTAGCGGCTCCATTGGTGGATGGATTCAAGACAACCTTGTTCAAGGTTTATGAGAAAGATTGAGACTAGGAGCTCAAAGCCCACTAAATTTTCAGAGTTTCCCTCAAGAAGAAGTCACAAAGGCAAGTCAATTCAAAGAAAATCCCCTGTAAGGAGAGTTCAATCAACACCTCCTAATACTTTAGAAAGGAGACCTTTCCACTTTCATTCTAGAAGAAGAGGAAGATCTCTAACTAGAGATCTAGAGGAGGATTCAAATCCAACAACAAATACAACTCACATAGTTGTTAATCTTTAGATTCCAACTCCTTCAATGGCTAGGCAGTTTGCCTTTGCACCTTTCAATCAAGGAATCCCATTGACCTTTGTAGTGCATAATGATGTGCCCTTGGTGGCACTAAAAATTCTACCTAATTTTATAGGTGAAGGACAGACAACAACCTTTGAGCACATAAGAGATGTGACCACCATCTACAGCATACACAACATAACTCAAGAGGATGTGACCACAAAATTATTAGCAGCCTCTTTAAAAGGTAAGGATCTTGAATGGTTTAGAACTATAACTATTGGTTCCATAAATTCATGGGATGGATTAGGGGATACATTAAGTAATCATTTCGAGGACAAATCAGATAACTTGTCTCTAGTTGAGCAATTAACAACCATAAAGAGAGACCCTCAAGAACAAATGACAGATTACAATAGTAGATTCCTTAAGACATGGAATAGAATTCTAGTCTCATTAAGGCCATCAGCTAACCATGCTTTCCTATATTACTTGCAAAGTTTGAATGGTCAGATTTTTGTCATGATCCATTCTATGGGTGGTACTTCCCTACCCCAAGCTTTTGACATAGCTGTTAGGGCTGAAAATTGTTTAATCCAAGCAGGCATGATTACTAGAAGGCCACCAATGCCCATTTTTCCTAGCCTTCAACCCATTGCACCTATACAAGTACCCCCATTTACCCCTATTCCCACCATATTAGAACCTCGAGCTAGTACTAGTGGTCAAGAGCTAATGGCTAGTTTCTCTCAAGAGTTACAAGAGATAAAGAACAATCAAGAAAGTAGTAAGCAAGAAATGACAAACTTGTTGCAGACCTTGACTAAAGAGGTCACAAATCTAAAGAAGCAAGGTCAAGGAATCAGACCACCTTTTCAACCACAAGGCCAAGGTCCTAATTAGCAATATCAAAATTAGGGACAGCCTTATCAACAAAATAGGCCACCATACCAAGGAGGGTATCAAGGAAAAAGACAAAGTTTCAATCAGAGACCTTTCCAACCATATAATCCTGCACCTCTCAATTCTACAAATCCAGTGAGGGATATGGTTCCTAGCCAAAATAATATGGCCATGGAGAATGAATGGTGTTTTCCTTGTAATCAGCCTCATAATTAGGCTACATGTTCAAATGGATGGATGAACCAAGCTCTAATGGTTCAGAATGCCTCCCAAGCTCAATCAGAGGCTTCATCTAGTGGGTCAATGCCTCAACAAGAATCACAAGAGAATGAGACTGCTCTCTTTAATTGGGAACAACCAGACTTCAATGGAGTCAATGATGAAGTTTCTTTTGTTGCCTTTACAAGAGCAAAGAGAAGAGATCAAGACATGGACAGAGTAGATTCCAATGCCAAAGCCACTACATCTATAGAGCCACTACAACAAGTATTCCCATCAAACCTAAGGAGACTCCTACCATCACAAGCAAAGAAGGCCAAATTCCAAAGGAAGTGGAGCCCATCATAGTGAAAGCACAACAAAAAGTACACATTGTGACACCTTTTAATATTGTAGACAACATGAAGAAGGTGAATGTCATCATGTCTATGTGGGACTCTTTGGCTCTTCCAGGATAGCCTAAAATTTTGAAGAAGGCCATGACAGAGGTAGCAACTCCACAACCTACAAAAGAAGCTGCAAAGCTAGTATTGGTTAAAACTGATCAGGAAAAAGAGGCTCCAAGTAGCAACTCCAAGGCCAATACCACACAAGGTAGGAATTAAAGGCCACCTCCCTTTTATGTATCTTTAATCATTGGAAAATTTTTAATGCATAATTGTGTGGTAGATAGTGGAGCTACTAGCATTGTAATGCCTAAGAAAGTGGCTGACCAATTAGGACTGAAATATGAGCCCTTCCAAAAGAAGGCTACCCAACTTGATGGATCCTTAGTCAATACTATAGGTGTGGCCAAGGATACTAGTTTAATCCTACATGCTAGTCCTAATTTTTAAATCTTCCTTGATATATATATCATAGATCTCCCTGCATTATTTTCTATATGTCTTTCAAGGGAGTTTACAACCAAGATAGGAGGCTACCTATCTTTTGACTAGTCTCACATGATTTTTCATACAAGGTATGGGACCAAGGTCACCATTAAATTAGAACCATTAGTAGCACACCATATAGAGCCATATGTATCCAATGCCATTAATGTAAACTATCCCATATTTGATGACAGTGACTTCCAAACTATTAGTGAAGCAAGCAAAAAGATAGAAAGTATCCCTGATATTCTTCTAGATGAAAGAGCTTTAGAGGCCCAAGAAAATCTAATTTGGGATTTTGGTTTGGGAAGTTATTTAATACAAGAAAGTGAAGCCATAGAGCCAAGCCTTCTCAAAGATGACACTGATTCAAAGGTTCAGAATAATTAGGTTTGGGAACTATTTTTTGATGGAGCTAGAAGTAGACATGGTTTTGGTGGTGGTGCTATGTTAGTGTCCCCAAAAGGAGAAAGGTATTATACTACCTTTAGATTCAGTTTCTCTTGCACTAGCAATACTACAGAGTATGAAAGCCTAGTCAATGGACTGGAATGGGCTAGAAAAAGAGGGCTTAAGGCCTTAAAGGTTTATGGTGATAGTGAGTTAGTTGTCAGCCAAGTAAGAGGGATAAGTGCAACCAAAAATGATGCTTTGAAAGCATACAAGCATAGATTTTGGGATGCAATTGAAGATTTTTGTGCTTTCAATGTTGTTGCCATCCCTAGAAAGTTAAATCAAAATGTAGATAGGTTAGCTATTGTTGGATCTTAGTATGATATTCCCAATAGCATTTCAAAAGATATAGAACAACAGCATATCAAAGTCATTTTCAGACCCTCTATTCCTGATAACAATGTCAATTGGTAGGTGTTTCACAATGATGAACAAATTCTACAGTTCTTGTTTGAAGAGGATGTCTTTTCAAGGCATAATCAAGAGAGATTATCACAAAATTATGGTGATCAAGTGATACAACTGAAGCCCTATAAGATTCCTAGAGGTCTTGTTACATTGGAGACTATCTTCAACAAGGATGATGAAGTCAAGAAAAACAAAGCTGGCTTGGTAGTCCAACAGGAACATTGTGTTGAATTAGAGTTGGAACTAGGTAAGAGTTTACAATTTGGAAAAGTGAACACTGAATTGGAGAAGCAAGCTTACACATAGCTATTCAAGGAATTCAATGATGTGTTTGCATGGAAATATGAAGACCTCAAAGGTTTTAACCCTGCCCTTGCTCAGCACACTATTGAATTGGAACCAAATGCCAAACCAGTGAGGCAAAAACAAAGGCTTGTTAATCCCAAGCTTGAGCCACTTATGCATAAAGAAGTACTCAAACTAATAGAAAGTGGTATCTTCTACCCCATTAAGCATACTAGTTGGGTGTCCAACCTTGTTCCTGTCAGGAAGAAGAATGGGGAGCTGAGGTTATGTGTTGACTTCAAGGATCTTAACAGAGCTTCTCTAAAAGACCGCCATCCATTACCCTCTATGGAACAAATCTTACAATGTTTCTCTAGATTTGAGAGATTTTCATTATTGGATGGCTATTCAGGATACAATCAAATCTTAGTGAATGAAGAGGATCAATACAAGACTACATTTACAACCAAGTGGGGAACCATGGCATATCAAAAGATGCCCTTTGGTTTGTCAAATACAGGTGCCACATTTCAAAAGGCAATGGATATGGCCTTTAAAAGCCTTATGTACAAGTTTGTGTTGGTCTACTTAGATGACATAACTCTCTATTCAAAGCATGCAACAGATCACATCAAACATTTGAGGTAGATCTTTGAAAGGTGTAGAGAGTTTGGGATATCTCTTAATCCCAAGAAATGTGTGTTTGTAGTTCATGAAGGAAAATTATTAGGATATGTAGTATCCAAAGAAGGAATTACAATGGATCCTGAGAGAATTGCAGCTTTCTTAGAGCTACCCCTACCACATCACAAGAAAGGTCTCCAATATTTCATAGGAAAGATTAATTTTGTTAGGAGGTTCTTGCCTAACATTGCAGATTTACTTAAGCCTTTGACAACCATGCTAAAGAAGAGTTCAACTTTCAGCTGGACTAAAGAAGGAAAAGCTAATTTCCAAGCTATCAAAGAAGCCTTGACAGAAGCTCCTGCCCTGTTAAACCCAAATTTAGTAAGGATTTTATCCTTTATGCTTAGGAGGTCATGATGCTATATTTGCAATACTGACTCAAGAAAATTCAGATGGATTGGAGTAGTCTATTTCTTTCTTTAGCAAAGGTTTAGAAGAGTATGAATAGAGATACTCTTTTGTAGAGAAACATGTACTTACTGTGGTAAAGATCCTTAAAAAGTTCAGATATCTATTGACCCATAGCAAGGTACATTTAAAAGTTACTCATCCAAGTGTCAAAAATTTTTTGCTTTCAAAAGACCTAAATGAGAAAAGAGCTAGTTGGATCACTAGGGTGATGGAATATGACATAGATATTCAAACCACCAAGCTAGTTAGAGGAACAGGTCTTTGTGAGCATTTGGCATCAGATGAAGGTTCAAAGAAATCAAAAACAATAGATGTATCTCTGGTGGTGCAGTCTACAGAAGAACAAGCCAAGGCAACAAGTTGGTTGCCTAACATGATCAATTACTTGAAGACAGGAAAATGTCCTGCAGGTTTGGATTCAGCAAAAAGAAGGTATTATTGATTGCAATCTATTCCTTTTGTTCTGATTGATGAAGTTCTTTTCAGAAAAGATCACAATGGTGTCCTTTTAAGATGCATAGATTCAGAAAAGATGGCTAATGTCCTATTTGAATTTCATGATGGACCTTCTGGAGGTCACTTTTCTCCTAGGACTACTACTTTTAAAATCATGAGGGTCGGGTACTATTGGCCATCTATCTTTAAGGATAGTCATGAGTATGTGAGAAAATGCATCAAGTGTACCATGTTTGCAGGAAAAGAAAGGCTTGCAGCCTTGCCCTTACAACCAATTAGAATAAATCAACCCTTCATGAAGTGGGGTATAGACTTCATTGGTATGATCAATCCTCCATCTAGTGCAGGCCATAAATGGATAATCACTACAACAGATTACTTCACCAGATGCAAAGAAGCAATTTCTTTAAAAGAATCAAATGAGAGTGTTGTCTTAAGCTTTTATGATGATATAATTCATAGATTTGGCACTCCAAATTCTGTAATATCAGATAATGCATTAGCATTCACAGGCCTCAAAGTCTCAGAGTGGGCAGTCAAAAATGGGATCTATCTGAATACCAGGTCCAATTACTGCCCCCAAGGCAATGTCTTGGCAGAATCCACCAATAAGAACTTGATTAGGATAATCAAGAGGACTCTTCAAGAAAATCAGAGAGATTGGCATACTAAGCTCAGGTCTATAGTGTGGTTAGACAAAATTACCCCAAAGAAAATTATTGGTAATTCTCCTTACACTCTAGTATATGGTAAGAAGGCTAAGTTGTCCATTTCAACTGAATTGCCAGCCATGGACCTAGCCACTCAATATGCTCTATTTGAAGAAGGAGATCCCTTACAGATTAGGTATGCTAAGTTGATGGAGTTGGAAGAACTCATAGACAAATCAATGTAGGATATGGAGTTCCATCAGATTCAAACAAAGAGAAACTTTGATAAAAAGAGCCAAGATCAGAAATTTCAAAGTTGGAGATGTAGTCCTCAAGTGGGATGAGTTCAGATCCAAGCTTGGCAGACATAGCAAGTTTGATTCATTTTGGGGTGGACCATTTGTTATAATAGAATGCAGGGGATCCAATGCTTTTCAACTATCAAATATGGAAGGAGTTCCCCTACCTATCTCAGTGAATGGTTTCCACTTGAAGCCCTACTTTGAGGTTAATACCTCTTTGTGAATTTTGTAAAAATGCTTTCCTACTTTCTTCCTATTTTCTAGGTTAGTTTCCTACTTTTCAAGAAGTTCCTATGTATAAGTTTGTCTCCCTGTGTTCAGTTTTGTCTCTCTGTCAAGTTTTGTGTTCCTCAAAATGACCCCATGCCCAATGAATTATGTCAAGGCCATTGGTTTTCAATCTCTAGCAGGTTGACTTTTAGCAAAAATCACCAAAATGTTACCCTAATTTCCATATGCATTCAAATTTGGCTAATATCCATCCCCAGGTCTCTATTTTATCCTACCAGGCATCCCTAAAATTTTCATGAATTTATCTCTTGTTTCCTGGCCTCTACAATCTTTTTAACTCTCTAGTATGCAGTTAATATTCATAAAACTAGCCATTGGTGTTCAAAAAACCCTAAGAGACCCTAGACCATGTTCTATTTTCATGTTACTTTGTCATAAACTTAAAGGTCCCAATTCCCATGTGTGCAATTTTCCCTTCAGTCACCAGTTCTCTAAGTTCTCTGGTGGTTACCCTTTTCTTTTGGTGAACTGGCGACTGCAATGTTTCTCCTGGTCATGAAATAAATTGGCAGTGTTTTAAAACATTTAGCAATTGGGCAAATAGTGTTTGTGGGATCTCAGAATAAGATAGTAAAGCCTTTAAACATTCAGTGACTGGGCAAATTTCCTTTGGTCGCATAGTCGCTAAATCTTTCTGTGGTCTTTTATATGGGGTCCCAGTAAGAGAAGATCAATGACTGTCATAAATTCACATTGGATTTGTCAGAGGCTTGCGATCTCATGATAGCCGTCGATCTTCCCCTTTTCTTAGTGCTTCAAGCTTTTGTGGGTCCACTACCACTGTGTCCTACTTGGAGGCTTTTTATTGGTCGTAAAATGATGAATTATATTTTTTCAGCAGGCCCAGGGATGTCAGAAGCTTGAAAATCTATGGCTGGCCTGTGTTCTCATGAAATGTGTCAGAGGTATGTGATTATAAGACAACTGTTGATTCTCCTTGGTGACATAACTCTTCATGCCTAGCGGGTCCACTACTACATGTATACAAATGACAGCTTCTCATTGGTCCACATGGTAATGATTCGGCATGTGTCAGTGGGACCAGGTTTCCAGTGTTTCAGAAGGCTCTAACATCTACAGAGGATCAATGGATGGCGCATGTCCACAAGGAATCTTTCTGACACGTGATCATGTGCCCATCGTTGATCTTACTTTATCTCTAGGCTCTGTCAGGTGGGTCCTCTTTTCTAATGTGTTCGCATGTGATTGGTCCACGTGGTGATGACTAAATTTTTTAGTGGGTCCATTTGTCATAAGGGGTTCTAGTTTACAGAGATCAGTGGCTTGCGCATGATTTGGAGGAATATTCAGGGGCCATGAGATCATGCACCCATCATTGGATCACAATCTTGTCTGTAGTGGGACCGTGTCAGAACTTGCCGAGGTGTATGCCTACAAAGCAATCAAGGGTGAATAAAATATTGACATGTGGCATTTCTGGGCCCAGGGTTAAGAGTTTTCCATGAATCTATGACTAAAGAGCTTTTCCATGTTCACCAAACTTAATTGGGGTCAACAAAAGGTTTAAACGACTCTGCGACTAAAGAAAAATTGGAACCTGAGGGAGACTTAAGGTTAGTTTTGCAGTCAAGTGCCCAGCCCGGGTAAAAAAGGAAGATCCGATGGTTGTGTTTTAAAGTAAGATTGATTCTTGAATACTGACCATCGATAGGGATTTTTAGCACCACCTGTGACTATTTTATGATTTTTTAAATTCAAATATCTCAAAATATCAGATTTTCACAATTATGGCGAGACCAAGTTGTAGGTAGGTAGATGGATCATGGCGACTGGATTTTTTGCAAGTATAAACATGAAATGGACATGCAAACATAGATACCTGATTAGCTAGGATATTTTCATGTGCATTTATGGTCGAATTTGACAAATTTAGGGTTTGATTATTATATGAGAAATTATGTAACCCTAATTAAATTTTTTACTCTTGCCTACGTGCAAGAGGAGATGTATATATTGTTTTTTGAGAGCTTTTAAAAAAGAAAGTTCACATTTTGTAAAGAGAAAAAAAATCTTTTCTTAGAAGGCCATTTGAGACATTTTTCTATCCTCTAGCTTTCTACAATTTGTAACCTCCCATTGATAATTTAGATATTGAAGGTGTTTTTGTGACATTCTTCATGTCCCTATGCCTTCTTGTGTGAGTTATTTCTTAATGAATTCGGTATTTACATGCTTCTCAATGATATCTTTAGATTCTTGATCCCTCTATCTTTCTGCAATTTTGTTTATCATTGTGGATGATTTGATGTGAGTGCTTTTGTGGGTATACTTCAACCCCTTAAATATCTTGTCTCATTCCTATACCTAGTTGCAGAGGTGAATGTTTGTTTGCAGGTCATAGATTGTTGTCTAATTCCAAGGGGTGTTATTGTTTGTGAAAGAATCTCTCTTTCCCTGAATAACTCTTTTTATCTACAGACCCTTCTGTGAAGTACTTATGCAAACCTATTCAATGAGTTGTGATCACCTAGGCCTAAGTCTATTCATTGATTTCATCTTTTATACTATAATTCATACCATATTTTTGGTGTATCACCTAGTAGGTAGTTTTCTTTCAGTGATTTCCCTTTCCAAGCATTCCTTCTATCCCTTTCCCTCAAAAGATTTACTTTTCCTGTTAAGAACCAAATTAGGGTGATTATCCAAGAGGAACTAGCCTAGAACTTGGAGGTCTCATCTCAATTAGCATAGGTCCCACAACCTAGAGATGATTGCCATGTTATACTAGGTTATCAAGACTATGAGAGCTTGGAACAAGGGTGCAAACTTAGTGTATAATAGTAAAAACTACAAATAATTAAAATAATTCTTTCAACTGATTTTTTGCACAACTAGAAATTATTTTTCAAAGATAAATCTTAAACTACTCATATCTTGTTTGCAACAAATATTTGTCAAAGACGTCATTTTATTACTAATATCTAGGCAATTCAATTATCTTAAGGAGAATTAATCAATGTATTCCATGTTTGCAAGAATTTCTAAGTGGTTTTTAGAGCACTCCTTAGCAACCTGTTTTATCCTATTTTAGACCTTTCAATCATTTCTTAGTATTGTGCAATGTACAATGTCACACCTAAAGTTACACATCATGTGCCATTGCATCCATACCTATTGAATCTTGAAACATATTTCCTTATCACTTTCTTGTGGTATTTTATATTTATGTGGGTCTACACTAAGTTAACAATCATTGAATAATTCTAGGATTGTCCAAGTGTTTGGCATGTCTTATTCTTCAAAACCATTTCTACATATCACTCTAAATCTCCATCAATACAAATTTTTTATTTGGTTTTCTTTTAATTTGACCCCTTAGTGAAGTGAGTTAGCATTCAAGAAACCATCTAATATTTTCCTCCAAACATATCATTTGTCCTTCTAATCATATTCTTCATCTATCTAAAAAAATTTTAACCACTATAAACTAATATCACATCCAAAAATCAAGTCTATAATCAACCCAAACTATATCTATTAATTCATCAACCCAACTCTAGCAAATGGAGGATGATCTCGACACCAAATTTTTCCACAATGCTACCATTCTCTATAGATCCTATAATAATATTTATTCAATTAGGAACTTGAAATATAAGGCTTCATCATTCCTAACTAGAAGATATCCAACTAGAAGTTGTGAACCATTTTAGTAATGATTTTTAAAATATTAAGGCCTTAGATTTACACAACTAGGCTTTCTTCCTCCACAAAAGTCCTAGAATTATCTCTAAATAGGGGAAAACAATGTTGATGGCCTGCATTAAAAGGAAAGATATGAGGACTCTAGTCTTTCAAATGCACATGGATCAGGCACCTAGGTCTAAGGGATTGCCAATGTGATTTATCGTAAGTACTAGCATATCATGGGTGAAGATGTTTGGAAGGAATTTGAGGATTCAAGAAAATCTATAAAAATTTTAAGGACACAAATTTATTATTTTGGTTTCTTAAAATTTCTCTATATAAACCTTTCTAGACTTCCAATGATCTTTATGTCGTACCTTCTACAAAACAATGTCTAAAATTATCACAAACCAACTTAGAATTATTTTTCTCAATATAACTTTTGATGATTAAAGAGTCTTTTCCCTAGGTAGGAATATCATTGATGGGTTCATAATAGCCCATAAAATCATCCACTGAATGAGATCTCTACTAAATATAGTACCATTAAAATTAAATTATATTCTAGTTAAATTTAATCAAATGAATTGGCATTTTTCAATGGGGGACTTGTAGATTTGGCCCTGATTCAGAATTTGTTGAGCTAGATGCACTAGTGTATCTCTTCCACATATTTTTTTGGTTGATGGTATTCCATGTGGTTTCTTCAAGCCTACATGGGGCCTTTATTAGGGTGATCCCATCTCTACCTTCCTCTTTCTCATCATAGAAATATTTCTTGAATGAGTGGTATATTTGGCTTCAATTCAAAATATTTGAGCTAGATACAAAGTTGTATCTCTTCTCCATATTTTTTTGGTTTACATCAGTCCACATGGTTTCTTTGAGCCTTCATGAGGCCTTTAGTATGATTTTTAATATATCCTTCCTCTCTATTATCAAAAAAAATTGTCAAGTGTACATGTTGTATGGCATACCAACTATTATGCATTGATAGCTCATTATTGATGTGTAATACTTTATAGCCCCAATAAATAAGAGAAAATAAGGTATTTTTGTAATGCCCCTCCAACCTTAATAGCTCCTAGTTATGCTAACTAGAAGTTAGGAAGTGTTAGATGTGATTGCATGATTATTTTTATAAGCGAATGATTCTTCTTAAGGAGGTTTCTTAGCCCAACTCTCTCTCAAACCAATAAAACATTCTAATTTAGCGAGATGATAAATATTGCATAGGTATGTTCCTTTATATCTTCTTATGTGTCCGTAATATTTTAGGACCTTAATGTTATGTGGATCACTTGATAAATCTATATTATTCTTTCTTAGATGCTCATTATTAATGTTTATGTTTTATTAGGTTAATTGATTACAATCACTTAAGGGTTAGATGTGTTTCCCACTTTAATGATGCTACTTGTTATACTTGAGACTAGACATGAGTACTACATTGAGTATTAAGGATTAGATTATTTGTTTATCTTGATTCAATAATAACACATTATGAATACATGTTTGATGATTAAATTTATTTATGAAAGTTAGTAAATGATTTACAATTACATGATTATGTTATGACTCATTCTTGTTATACAATATGGAGCAATGATTATTCTGGGACTAACCCTACTAATCCCAAATGTATGTTTTGATGTTTAAACTATTTGGTGTGAGTTTAGGATGAGGAGAGGCAATCATAGTTACTCCTATAGGAGATCCACATGATGTCACATTCTCCTTCCTTGTTTTCCACTATTTGTTCATATATATGTATACATGTCAATTGTTGATCTAGGATGGAGGTACCAGACATCGACTCTATCTGGATACATAGGTATGAGGGTGCCTTCAAAATATTTGAACTATTGATGTGTGTAGATTTTACTAATCTACTCTCAAGGAAACCCGTGGAGTTAGATTCTTGATAGCATGTTACCCTAGTTGGGAGTATTTGTGTACAGTATTATGATGTTGTCTTGAGATTTATGTTTTGATGATGGATTAATCTCTGGTATGGCTATGTGCGCGTGTGTGTGTGTGTGTCTATATATATATATATATATATATATATATATATATATATATATATATATATATATATATATATATATATATATATATATATATATATATATATATATATATATATATATATATATATATATATATATATATATATATATATTTAGTTCATATCTGTATTGTTATTGAATGTACATTATATATGTATGTGTATATGTGGGTGCACACACATATACCTATGCATATATAAATATTATTATTTATGTGTTTTTATTTTCCTATGTAAATGGTATCTTTCATGTTTTAATAAAGTGTATTAAATAGAAATAAACATAATAATAATTAAAAGGAAGTTCTTTTGGTAAAACTAGCTATCTAGGAGATTTGAACTCGAGACCTCCTAGAAGTTAGGATAGTTTGATTCCAACTTTTCAATGTGTGTTACTTGAGAGCTTTGTGTTCCCTTTTCGTGTTCTAGTCTTTTTTAGGGAATATTTTAATTAAATTTATTAAAAGGCTTTATTTTGTGGTTACAGGAAATGTTTGTTTAATTCTCAACCAACCATGGAAGTTGGAGAAGTTGTTTCCCATAAAGAAAATCCTCCAACCATATGCTTTGAGGTTAAATTATTGTGGTTTTGGGGAGTTTGGGGAAATCAAAAGTTTAGGGAAGGATTTGGGGATTTTTGTAGAAATTGTTAGAAATTGTTCTGGAAGTATATTTTGGAGGTTTTCTATGTTGTTGAATTCTTTACAAGTTTTGTGAGGGAAACTATCTAGAGATTGTTGAGGAAGGAGGAAGGATTGGTTTTCGGAGGAAAACTTATCGAGGAGGCTACCATCTCATTGTTTCTCAAAGCTTGGAGGATTTGCAAAGGTGTGGTCCAGTCTTTGAGAGGATTCTCTGCAGGACTCCAAGTAGGGTCTAGAACCAAGATGAATCACTGTTATTCCCTATTTATATGTGTGTGTAACTTAGGAATAATTATTTTTATAATGTAGAAACTATGGATTGATAAGGAATTTTATATGATTTGTTTTTCATGTATTGCAAACTACGTATTCGGGAAGTTTATTGAATGTTTATGAAAAAGTCTATTGTAAATTCTTCCTAAAAGTTTTTTGATTTCCTGTGATTATGTATTAAGGTGTATTTTATTGTTTTCATATGGTTTAGGGAAGTTTAGGAAGGTTTAGAAAAGGTTATGATGGTCTAGGAAAGGATGCAATCAGTTTTTACCCTTTTATGCTTATGCAGGCTTTCACTTTCAATTTTATGTTTTGCTTAGATAGTTTTGTTCTAGGAATTAGGTTGTGTTGAGGAATTGTTCTAGAAGTGGTACTAAGGTACCTGAATCATGTAGACCTTAGGGAACCTTTTCCAAGCACTCTCCACACCTAAAAATCTTAGTTTTTGGCATTTCCAATAGATTTTTGGCACATTCTCGTATGGGCATCTTGGAATGTCATACAATTTTGTATGGTTACCCATATGAGATTTGGTATATTTCTCTATGGGAAACTATAGAATGTCGTATGGGGTTTTGGAGGTTTCTAGGGGCTCAAATTTTGTAGATTTTGGGCTTGTGACCTCTATAACATGTTTCTTATGTTTGGACTACAACCTATAATCAATTATGTATTTCCATCTATTGTTTTTTTGGTATTATTATGTGTTAATTATGATTTTTTAGTATTTTGCATATACTTGTGTTCATATTATGAGGCAAGGACTCGTCTTGGTGGCTTGAGTGCACAAGAGGGTTTCCTAGACTTGGACAATGAACCTTTTGAAGTACTTTATGGTTTCATGGATTGTGTGTGTGGGTAGGGGAATAGCTACCCTAGGTGTTGGAACCCAAAGTGGTTTCTAGATCCTATGGGTGAGTTGGTAAAAAATGATAAGAAAATAATAAATTTGGGAATAGGGGTTTTCAAAAGATAATAAAAGACACATAATTAAGTCCACATAGTCTTGTTGGAGTACTGGGACCATAGATAACTACCAGGGTGGATCCCTATTTAGAAAGGGGGGATCGAGGTTACATGGTTTCCAGGGAGGATCCCAATATGCAAGATATGTAATGACACTCATCGAGCTAGTATGCTATAAACCTAAACCTTGTGTATAGTAAAGTGATATCTTGTTATGTCTTTTCTTTTGCTTTCAATTTATTGTTTTGTAAAGCCTTAGGTTGCTTTAGGCATTGCGAGTATATTTTTTCTATATCCTAGAACAAGCAATGGATCTTCTTAGTTTCAGATGGTTGGGTGGCAAATATCTTTCAAGGTACTATTTGTGGTTCAATTCATGGCCTAGATTCTGAGTTTTCTAGTGGTGAAGATTTCCTTTATTGTATCATGTATCTCTATCTTTTGTAATCAAAATGCAAATATGTATTGTAAGCCCTTAGGAAACTTGTTGTAATTATATATCTATTTTCCTTTGGGCCATGTATAGTAATTGTAATTGTATTTGTAATTGTAATTGGGAATTTTAAGAATGAAGCTATGTATATCGGAAGAGTAGATCGAGGAATTTCAAAAGGGAATTGAAAACTGGTAAATCAATTTAGGATTATGTTTATGTAATTCCTATCCTATCTCTCTTGTGAATCTTAAAGTTGAAATTAATGATTGTTAAAATGCATGTTTACTTAGGTCATGCACAAAGTAATGGTTCTATGTAAACCTTTGTAATGTAATTAACTAATGGATGTAAACATCTAAAGGGAAACTTGTTTTAATATGTGGTATGATGAAAAGCTATGTTAAGGGTAGAAGGGTATTTCTAGGTTAAAATAATAAGGGAAAGGAAACATGAAATGTTACTAAAAGTATTAATAAGATGTAATTTCTTTTCTAATTCTCTTAAATGTATAGTCTTATGTTTATAACAAGAGGTTATGAAAACTAGGTTTACATTTCAATACTTAACTAGGTATAGACAATGTCATAAATGGTACTTTTATGGTAGTTAGACTAATGAAAAAAATGATTCAGTAAATGGTTTATGATTGTAAGAAATAAAAGGTTAAGTACTTTACACCTTTTCTATTCGGATCCTTGAAATGGAAAATGGAAATTAAGGACTTTAAATGGAAATTTTATTGATGTGTTGATAGTGCAAACCATTATCTGTAGATAAGGTTAAGGGGAAATAAATGTAAGAGGAAAGGATAAATGCATTTAGTGTATTAGATAAGTGATGTGTTTCTATTGCATTTCTAAAAGTGAATGTTGTGTAAGTTTGGTAAATAAAATGAATTCAATTAGTTCATTAATGCAATTGGTTATGACATGGAATGAAAACTATGTCTCTATGTAAAAGGTTTCATTGAAATTGGAAAGGGTAATAATTCAATGTGTAGGTAAAAAATAATGAAAATGAAATAGGAAGTAAAGATATAGTTATGAATGAAATATTAATTTCTTATCTTTGTTTTACAATCTAAAATGCAAAGTAAAGGAAAAGGGAAATGGGATTCAATTTGATTAGTAATGAAATATAATGCTTTTATCCTAGTAAATGAAATCAATAAGGGAACCTTAAGGAATGTACTTGTGAATGTTAATAATGAAATGTTAGGATGTTAGAAAAAAATTGTTAGTTGTAATTTTAGGTTAAAATACTCAATTCCTTGTGGGTTCCTTGGTGGGGACATTACATTTGGTAGCAGAGCCCTAGATTTCTACACTGGTGGCTTTAGGGTCTATTGTGGTTAATTTAGACACTTCCTATTATTAATTAAATGTCAACTCAAGACCTATACTTATGTTGTATCACTCTTCCAAGATGTTCCCCTACATCATAGAGGATCTAATGAGAGAGCTCAAGATTCTCCCTCATCATCTCAACAAGAAATTTTTCATGGGGTATATGTGGGAGAATAAAATTTGAGTAATGAATCAGAGGGGTCTCAAAAGAGACAACTCTGATAACTAATTTTGCTAAGGCTAGAACCCATCAAAAGAAAAGTAAGCCCTGAGGAGGAAACTTATTTTTACCATTATGATAGGGATAGAAATATAAGCCCTAGGATTGTCCCACTGAGAACCTTGGGATGCATACTTGGCCTAATCATAATACTTGAGTCTATTGTGTTTCATCATTTGATTTTTTCTTTCGGCCAACAAACTTGAATACATTGTGTGTCTTCTTTTGATGTTTTCCCTATGTTAACAAATTTGAGTACTAGACATAAAAGGTATGTTTTCTATATCCCCACTATATTATCTTGCAAGAAATTATTGTCTGAAAATATTACTTATGTTTTGCATTGTAAGATCCATGTGGATAGAAAAGGGTGTACTTAGAAAATGGTAATGAAATTTTTGATACTTGAGTGTCGTATTCTTATTGTAATCCTAGTTCTCAAAAAATATTAGAGAATTGTAAGGAAAGTTGTTGATCTTATCTCCTGATCTTATGATGATTACCATAAATAGCTTCCAAAATAGTTTGAAAGGTTATATACTCTACTTTCCTATAAATGCTAGAGAACAATATGATTTGTTATGTCTGATTATTTAAAACTAGTTATATAAAATTTCAAGATAGTTTTGAATCATGTTGTACTTTGTTGGAAATATAGAAGCAGTAATTGAGAGGGGGGGTGAATTAGTTAACCACAAAAATATTACCACTAATCCCTTAAATATCTTAACAAATTATTTACTGTGCCACTCGGTAAATATACAGAGAAATACTAAAAACTTGATCCTTGAAGTGTGTAATAATTAAACTGTTCTTAAGCATTCATCACTGATTAACTTACATGAATAAATAAAATAACATGAACACAAGAGACACCAGATTTACCGTGGAAACCCAATATGGGAAAAACCACCAATGTAACTAGTTACTATTTTTCACTCTTCTGAAGTGATGCCCGGTTAAAAGCCAACCCGATAAAAGGTTACAAAACACACTGTTAGGTGTGACCTTGTTAGAGGATTTAATCACCCTGCTAGGAGTGGCCTTGTAAGAGGTCTTGAAACAATTCAATAGAACTGTTACCTTGTTACGGGATTTACAAAATGGTTGTTAAACCAACTCGGTTAAGAGATTTTGATATCACTACTACAATTGCTAGAGAGTAACAATGAAATGACCTGCAACTAAATTGCTGAATATAGATCTCTGTTCTGTTTCACTAGATCCTTACTGATCAATTAAATATTTGCTACTCCTCAAGGATATCTGATCATCCTTCAAAATTCACACACACCTTTCTTCAAAATGATTTATGCATGTTGTATATCTTTTATTCACCACTTGACCTTCTATATATATATGCCATTTCATAATTATTTAGATTGTCAAGTCGACACTAATAATTATTATAATAGTCAGCTGGAAAAAATAAACTGTAATAACAAAATTCTTTGAAAGGGCCGACCTTGCTCAGTTACATTAATCCTAAAAATATTTCCTTCGGTGACCGAGAGAACTCAGTAACCACAACGAATTCTGCAACATCCTTTGGAGACTGAGAGAGCTCGGTAACCACTAATTTTCCTTCAATAACCGAGGAGGCTCAGTTAACACTGTTACCCTGTCATGTTTCCTTTAGACACCCAAGAGAACTCGGTAGACACTAAAAAATGCCTAGCTGACCGACTAAGCTTGGTAGATACTAAGAACCGCTTAGTTGACCGACTGAACTCAATAGATACTAAGAACTGCTTAGCTGACCGACTGAACTCAGTAGATACTAAGAGTGATAATTGATATGACATTTGTGTGACATCAAAGACAACACATAGCTAATCCAACAATGTCCTTCAGACAATTGTATCCAACATACTTATGGTAGGAAATAAGGTATGATTATATGGATACTCATGTTCCTAGGATGGAAAGGATTTTAATATTGCATGGTTATAAAACAAGTTTTGTAATTTTATATAAGAGTTTGAAAATATTTTTGTCCTTCCTCAAGAACTTAGGAACTTATGAATTTATATTTTCTTGAAAACTGAGATAATGTGTTGAATTAGGTAATGTATGATATTTGAAAATATGGTAAGATTAAGAAGTATCTCAATTCCATATTCCCTCTCAAGGTAATAAATTGAATCTATTGTTGAAATCAAATGTGTATCTTGCTTCTTTCCTCAAGGAATATGTTTAAAGGACAAAAATTTCATTGGGAAAAATCAATGTGTCATTGACAAGAATGTGCTTAGTTAGAAGGAACCCTTGGGTAAAGGACCTATGTCACCAAGGTTTTGTAATAAATAGGAATATAGTACACATTTTGTTGAAAGAAGAAGTGGTTGTGTATGAATTTTGAAATTATATATATGATCCATGTAAGTGGTGTGAGTTAAAGTAATTTAAAATCATCAACTATAAGGAAAGAGTATGATACTAAACAAGTTTTTGTAGTAATTATATACTTCATTGGCATTTGGTGTGTGAAATAGGAGTTGAAGTTAACAATATTGCTAGTATATAGGGATGATGAGTCATTATTAAAGGAATAATTATATTTTTATTAGAATACTTTTGAGTCAAACTTTCTATCTTTCTTAGAAGGGAAATATTAGAAGAATGTATATTTTTAGATGATGTTATATGATTCATATTAATGATGCGTAAAAGGATAACAATGCATGTGGTTACTCCTCAGATTTGATTTTATTGAGATAAATGTAAAATGTATGTACAAAGGACTAGTGGGTTGAACGTATTAATGAAATATTTGATTGAATAAAAGGGTAGCCGTAAGATTCATGTGTCTCTCTCTCTATTAAGAATATGTGACTCTTTTGGAAAAATAGTAAAATTCAAACAAACTTATGAATGTTAGAAATAGATACACTCATAAGAAGTTGGGTGACTTATTATGAATTTTAGGGATATGGAATTGGTTAAATAGCTAGTTAATAAGTAAGATTTGAGATGAAACTCTAGCTTAAAGAATCATGTTGAGATTCCTTAGGAGTATCTTTATGTGTATGGATATTGTTGTAATATAACACTAATAAATTGTTATAATAGAATCATAAAAGATATCTTAGATTACATTCTTTCAAGAGGATGTGTATTTCATCTTGTATATAAGTTGGATATTAGTTATTCTCTTATAGTATACCATAGACCTTTTTAGTGTGAAAAGTTCATTTTTTTCCATAAAAGAGATTTGTTTTTGGTCTTATCTTAAAGGTAACTCATAAAACTATGTGCTGGTCTATGTGGCCAAATTTGAATATTGGAATGATTATTTTTAAAAGGGAGGTATGTAATAGTAATATCTTAGCCACTCCCATTGAGAAGAGATAACCGCCATTTCAATTTTGTATTTAGTTTAGAGGATTAATTTTGGACTTCAATTGTTAATTGCATGTCACATTTGGGAATCCTAAAGTATGTTTTGTTATTAGAAGAACTCCTAACTCTTTAGGTGAAAATTCTACCTAATATATCAATGTTACACCTGAGTCAAAATATTTGCAATATTGTTACTTTTTTGAATGATCAATAGATTAGTAATTTTTGACTTCCAAGAGTAAGTTGAATCTTAGGGAGGGATGATGTAATGCCCCTCCAAGCCTAAAAGGTCTTGGTTATGCTCACTAGAAGTTAGGAAGTGTTAGATGTGATTGCATGATTATTTTTATAAGAGAATGATCCTTCTTAAGGAGGTTTATTAAGCCAACTCTCTCTCTCAAACTACTATAGCATTCTAAGTCAGTGAGATGATAAATATTACATAGGCATGTTCCTTTATATCTTCTTATGTGTCTGTAATATTTTAGGAGCTTAATGTTATCGAGATCACCTGATAAACCTATATGCTTCTTTGTGAGATGCTCATTACTAATGTTTATGATTTATTAGGTTAATTTATTAGAATCATTTAAGGTTTAGATTTTTTTCCCACGTTAATTATGCTACTTTTTATACTCAAGACTAGACATGAGTACTACATTGACTATTAAGGACTATATGATTTTTTTTTATTGATTTGATAATGAGACATTATGAGTACATGTATTATGATTACAACTATTTATGAAAGTTAGTAAATGATTTACAATTATATGATTATGTTATGACTCATTCTTGTTATATAATATAAAGTACAATTATTATTTTGGGACTAACCCTACTAATCCCATTATGTTTTGATTAGTACATTGTTTGGTGTGAGTGTAGGATGAGGAGAGATAGTCTTAGTTACTCCACACAATGCCACATTCACCCTCCTTGATTGCCACTATTTGTTCATATATATATATATATGTGTGTGTGTGTGTGTGTACATACATATATATATATATATATATGTACAGATATATATATATGTACATATATATATGTACATATATATATATACATATATATATATGTACATATATACATATATATATATATATATACATACATATATATATATATACATATATATATGTACATATATAGATATAGATATATATATATGTACATTTATAGATATATATATATATATATATATATATATATATATATAT